>JAUNZO010002856.1:0-577627 GCA_031894775.1 Chloris gayana | reverse complement strand
ATTTGCTGCATATCTGTAACAGCCCATAATAAAAATACTCGAATTTGGAAAAGCTTTGAAGAAAGTTTGGAAAAATTTGAATTCGAATCGAGTTGAATTTGAAACAGATTAATTCGAAAAGCATTTACTTGAAAATCCACGCCATGGGCCGAATCTTCTCCGCCGGCCCACTTCCCTTCTCTTTCTTCCCCGCGCCAGCCCAGCCGCGGCCCAGTCCAACCCAGCCCGCGGTCAACAGAGCCGTCTTCCACCTTTTCCCCTTTCCCACCGACCGCGCCGGAGCGCGGCGCGCGGAGAGCTCGCCAGCTCGGACGCGCGGCGTTTCTGCCGCCGCAACGGCCCCGGGCCCGCTCCACCAACCCCTTCCACCCCTTTTGGTCTTCAAAACCCCAAGCCGCCGCCCTGGTTCTTCCCCTTTCTTCAAACCCTAGCCGCCGCACCGCATCGAGGTTTTCACCTCCGCCATGGACGAAGGTCCGAGTCACAGCTGCGCGTGCTACCTCCCGTGTTCGGCGTGAGACGCAGAGCCTGCCGGTGTGCTCGGTTCCGCGGGAGGGGCCTTGGTGAAGCGGGGCGTCGCGCAAGAAGTTCTCCACCGCCGTCGTCATCGTCGCCGTTCACCGTCCCCGGTGAGGCTCGTCTTCTCCCACGCTTTGTTCCTGTTTCCCCGTCGCTCGTCCTCTCTTCCAGTTTTGAGCGCGACCTTGTCTCTCGTCTTGTAGCCCCGGAACGCGGAGAAGCGTGGTCACCATCGTCGTTCGCCGAGTTGAGCTCCGTCCGTCAACGGTCTTCGCCGCTCGTCGTCGGTAGAGCCCCCTCGCCCTCGCTAACGCCGTCACGACCGAGCTGGTGAGTGACCGCACCTCCCCATCCCTTTTTCCCCCTTGATTAGGGCTCCCACGAGTCGCGCGGGAGATCCGCCTCCGCCGCGCCTTGGACGACGGTGAAGAACTCGTTGGGGTGGTGCTCGTCCGTAATTGGTGGGTCCGGTAGCCTCGTAGTAGGGTAGTTCTTGTCACGCGCGTGTTTGTTTGAAGGAAGGCCGAGAGCTTTCCTTGGTTGCGCGGAGCGCCGTGGAGCCGCCGTCGCGGTTCTCACCGCCGGCAGCCTCCGGCCACCGTCTAGGGAGGGGAGTAGATGCAACATGCTCGCAAGAGCATAAGCTTTGATTCCGTAAGCTCAAATCTGGGTTTGGTTGAGCACCGGAGCTTTTCCCTTTTCGCCGCCGCCGTGAGTTACTCCGGCGAGCTCTCGGGTCGCCGTCGGTAAGAGTTGGTGCTCGGGTCCGGTGCTGGCAGGTGCGCCGTGGGCCGAGCTCCATCCCGGTGTGTGTGGCGTGGCCGCCGGCGAGCCGTAGCGGCCGGGCGGGCCAAGTCCGGCAACCACCGCGGCGGAGCGCGGCGGCGCCGCCCTTCTCTCGGTGAGATGAGGTGGCGGGTGAGCTGGCGGAATTTCCGCCGATGTGGCGTCGACGTGGCGGATCTTCTGCCGGCATGGCGCCTAGGTGGCGGCCGAGGTGGCGAGGATGTCACCGCTTGCGTGGCGTGATTATCTGCTGATGTGGCGCCACGTACCATAGGAGTGCGGATGTGGCGCTGATCCGTAGTCTCGCGTGGCGATGACGTGGAGCCCACGTGGCGTAAGAAATGCCACGCGGTGTCGACTTGTATAGGATCTGTTCCGTGTGGCACTGACGTGGCGTCTGCGTGGCGCTGACGTGGTGCCCACGTGGCAAAGAATATTCCAGGGAATATTCCATTTCTTTTATTGGATTTTCCTGAATTTCCATAATTCCTTTAATCTTTGGAAATTCATATCTTTTTCCTGGAGACTCGAAAAATACGCGGTCAGTTGCGTTGGACTCGTAGCGACGTTCTCTACGCGTTAGTGTAGCTTTCGGTCATATTCTAGTACCGTAATTTCCGTCGTTATTTCCGTACTATTTCCTATTGCCTCGTTATGCGTGCCTAACCCCTCGTTTCACGATCCGTCCGTCGGACGGAGCCGAGGAGTTCCCGTCCGAGCCGCAGTTTGAGGAGTTTCCGCCGGAGCAGCCGTACGAGTACCCCGACCCGGCCTCGGGAGCAGCCCTATCCGGGCAAGCCGCAATCCTTGACTACTCTTGATCCTATTTAGTACTTGCATTAAAATGGACCATGCATGATTAATGGTTACTTGCACTTGTAGTTTACCTATGCCATACTATGCTATCCTTGCCACTGTTTGCCATAGGTTGTTCTACCGTTACTCGCATGCTTAGTACTTGCTTAGTTGCTTAATTGAACCCCATGATGACTATACATGTTTTTGTGTAAAATAAATTGTAGGTGTTTCTTAGGTGTCGAGTTTCGTACTAGATACCCCGTAGGACTTTTGCGGGGGCGAGTGTGTAGGTGGTTAGGTGCCGGGAGACTTCGGGGAGTCTCTACTTGGAGAGTACCTGTTACGGGTACAGCTTGTGTAGGGGCCTTGGGCTATGGGGTCCCTCGTTGTGGTGACACAGCTTGTTGAGACTCGTTGTTTTGAGGAGAGGGATGGTGACTCGCCCCTGCAGCCTTAAGGACCGGTTCTTGTGCGTATACCTCTCTTGGCTTTACTAGCATACCACGTGACTTGTATGGGCGGGCTGGATCATGATACTTAGCGGAGGACCGGGTGGCCCGCCGTGGTGTAGAGAATAGTGGTAGTGGGTGATGGAGCTGTTGTCTCAACCCACGAGCAGAGGATATCCCACCCGGCCCGTGGTACGCCTTGTCACACCCTTCAGGACCTTCTTTTCCTATGTTGTGGTTAGAGGATCCCGGACCCGAGGGACGGGCGCCTACCGCCGATGCTTTGTGGAGTGATCTTGTGAGTGTTGCTTTGCTTGGGCCACGACGGTGATCTTTTGTTTGAGTACCTCTTCACGTGGGTACAGCTTGCTTACTCTCTCGCAGAGATATATAAATCTATACGTATAGTCTAGCCCAAAGTATGGGCACTACCGAGAGAAATCCACTTGATTAGCATTTACTACTTCTCCTCTCGATAGGTGTTTTACTTCCGGCCTCGAGCTGTGGTCCCGTGGAGGTGTGCGGGACATAAAACTTGACCCTTGCAGGATTGTGTTGTTTCCTGCAAGGCCACTTATAAAATTTGACTAATAATAAAATATGATTCACATAGACTTGAGGAATAATGCTTTAGGTGCTAGCCCTTGCCTTTCCTTGAACTATCCCAACATGCATACATTGTTGCTAGGTAGTTTGCGGTTTGCTGAGTACGCGTAGTACTCACGGCTTTCCCCACTATGTTTTTCGTACGCCGTTGCCGAGGAGCCGGCCGAGCCAGTTGAGAGAGCCGACGAGGAGGAGTGACGGTCTCGCCTACACTCGAGTTGCTTGTGGGTATGGACTTCACTACGGATCTTCACCAGAGATGCTTCCGCTTTGATTCCGCTTTGCTTCCGCTTCGTTAGACTTCTACCATGGTTTCGCGATGGCCTGCGTGCCACGCTCTTGTACTCTTGAGATTGAGATTTATGCAGAATAATAATGTACTTGGAGAATCTATTATCTTGCCTTGTTATTTCCTTTAATTCATGGTTTTACTGTACTAACTTGTGTTGGATGTACGTGCCACACTCCTGAGGGTGACGATGAGGTACAAAGGGTTCGGATTTCACGTTGGTGAAATTCGGGTCCCTCACAATATCTACTGATCTCAACACAGAAAAGTATGACGTTAGTCGAGTGAATATGGAGGGTGTACAACTGTCTATAAACCTGTTTACACGCTGGACCTTCGTTCACCACATATGACATATCCGTCCTAGTAAACTGAAACTGGCTACCTGACCGGCCTTTTGGTTGATTTGCTTGGCTTCGATGAGTGAACATCACGAAAAGGCATGTGAGAGAGCTATTTCGGATATGGGGATTTGGATTTACAAAAAAATATAAAAACCTCCACCAGGATTTAGCCTACTTGGATAATGGAGCAAATGAAATAAGAAAAGAACTAGAGCAATCCTTCCGGTTATCCTTACTATAATAACAATAATAGTAACTGTTACAAATGCCACAGCACATCAGAAATGAAGATATATGTATTTACCGTACCTGATAGCACAGCAAGGATGGCGACGGCTGTGAATATCATATGACGAACTCTCATCGTGCATGAGTATGGGAGCAGCAGCAGCAGTTGGGTTTGACTAGCTTGTGAACGAGAACCGGAGATGAAGCTAAAATTTTTGTAGTGAAGCAGATCTGTTGCCGATGGCTGATTGACTTAAGAGATGGAAAGGGTCTATTTTTATAGGGAAATGATTTTTATGGCAGCAATTTATGGTAGATAACGTCTACTATGTATATCGACAGAAATTAGATGCTACTATATATACAGGCGAATTGATATGCAATATCTGCAAAAGTACATAATAACACCAACAAAAAAAGGAACCCAGATTTTTATCCGGAAAAGAGATTGTCCGGCTTTTTGGAAGCTAAAATTACAGTGTTTTGATACTGTGATACAATTATATTTCTATCTCTAATATAAAAGTTGGAAGCACCCATCATGTCCGCTAGCTTCATCTTTATCATCATTTTGGTACATATCTCTTCTACAACCTTGGAGCATCTCCAAGAAAAATCTAAAAACTCTCCCTAAATCAAATAATAGGAGATTAGTCTAAGAGCACCTCCAAGAGCCTAGCTAAAGAGTTATTTTTTTCTAAATATAGCTTTTTCTTCTCAAAGCACTCCTCCAACAGTCTAGGTAAACGCGAAGGAAAAATAGAACCGCCTCCATCCAGCATATCTCGGAAGCCATCCTTGGCGAGCCGACCTCACTCGCAACAGCCCGAAAATCCGCTGCTTCTCGTTAGAATTTCCCTTCCCACACCGGGCTACGCTGAGGCTCTTCCCCGCATGCGCGAGTGCCTGTGCAACGATGATCACGGCCAGGCTTGCTACCGTCCTCTACAAAGCCAGTGCCCGAGACATCTCGGCAGCCGATGCGCCCCTCCCTCGACTCAACGACCAGGGTATTCTTTGACGGTGGGCATAGGCACGCCGCCGCAGCCGCACACACTAATCGTGGACATCGGTAGAGACCTCATCTAGACAAAGTGCCCGATGTTTCGGCAGCGCACGGTGAGGCAGCGCTAGCTGCTCTACGACTCGACTGAATTCCCCACCTCCTTTCTCCCCTGCAGCGCCAGGCTATGCCACGAAGACCAGTTCAGCGAAGAATTGCTCCTCAACAACCGGTGTGTGTGCGACAGCGCCAAAGCCGGCAGCGTCCTAGCGTCCGAGATGACCTTTGTGGGCATAACAAGGTTTCCGTCCCCCTCGGCTTCGGCTGCCGGCAGCGGCTTCGACGCGCTCTCTGCCGGCAGCCTCATCGGCGTCTCCGAAATCATTCCACATACCGATGCAGCCGTTCGCTGAGCGCAAGACGAGCTCGATGGTGTTCGGCGCAATGGCTGACCTGAAGAGGTACAGGACCACGGGACTGGTTGAAACCATGTCGATACTGACGAACCCTGTGGAAACTACCTACTAATACGTACCACTGTTAGGCCTCTCGCTAGGGATGAAGCAGTTCCAACGTGCCGACGTCCACCCTACCATGAACTCCGACGGCACCTGCAAAGCAATGAAGGACGTGCAAGCCACCGACATTGATGTACGGAGTCTCTCTCTCTCTCGTGTGTGTGTCCCCCAGCCATTGAAACAAGAGGCAATCGGAGATTGAAGACTCATTCAGAAATACGATTGTATCTGATCGAAATTGCAGCAGTCAAGGGACACTCGCACACGGGGATGAAATAAAAAAGAGGGGGGTCCAGCGATGACGTGCCTACTTTTAAAACAGATTTAGATTTGGTTTTGGCTTGTCTGTTGGTTTCCATCACTTTTTTTATGTGGTTTCTATTTTACAGGCTAGCTAATAAACGAAAATTTAGAATTTGATTTGGCTAGACTGTTGGAGATGCTCTAAAAAATCATCTTCAAAAGTCCCAAAACCACCCCTTTGTCTATAGCTAGAAATAGGTGGAAACTGGGAGTCCTCTTCTATTTTTAAAAGAATTTAATTTTTTTGAGCTCATTTAAAAGAATTTAATGTTATTGTGGCATCAAATGCTGGCATGACCCAATCAAAAGTATTCTTGATCCATTTTTAGGGGAAATGATAGAGGAGAGAAGAAAAATTACCCCTAATAATTTGTAGAGGGCTAACAAATGGCCTAACAAAAACAGGTTTTAGGGGTCAATTTTTGGAGAATCTCTTGAAGATGATTTTAATTTCTTACTTCATCAGCAGAATGCTCCACCATTGTAGGTTGACAAAACGTCTTTTCAATCCCCATCCTATTTGACTCCATATCACCGACAAGATAGTCATGCGAAGAAGAATATGCTCGTGTACATGTGAGAGTTGCTTCCTATTTAGCAAAAGGGAATTGCTGTAGAGCCAACCCGAATGTCCAACTCCGTTTCGACTGGATGAATATATGGTAATCAAGTATTTAAAATTTCCAAATGATGATATATAGTTTCTATAATAGCTTGAGTTGGATATAAGTAGGACGATCGGGTTGGACCTATAACGGTACTCTTAGTAAAATAACACAAAAATCAGTCAGTGACGAGGGCATGGCTGCATGGGTCCCATCTGAAGGCATCCTTAAAAATGGACCAAAGAAAGATATTCATTCTATTCCTATATACATATATATGTATATATATATATATATATATATACACACACACTTTAAATACAACTTATTTGTCTTAAAAACTTTAAAAAATGAATAACAGGAACTATGAAATGTGATTACTGAAAGGTTTTTTTGCATTTTGGAATGGAGGTAATAGAAGGCAAGTGAAGAAAATATTATTATACATTCTTTGTCACAGCAAAGGAAACTACATTCACTGCCCTTCAACCTCAATCCTTGAAACAGGTAGCAGCAGCCACAACACACATTTGCGAGAGAAAGATTTGACTTTGAGTGGGATCTTGGCTTTCCAGATTCGGTTCATAGATTTGCTGGCGATTCCTCTAATTGATGAATTTATACGGTTGTCTCGGTTTATCATTACCGTGATCTAGTTGTGTATTTGTTACCCTTATCCAAAAGGCCCAAAAAATTTGATTCTTCTTGGTCTAACCTATCTCTTTATATATAAAAGATGCAACCCACTAAGAGCCTTCAATGCTATTTCTCTAGCCACATCATCTCCAACCCACTAGCCTTTCAATGCTATTTCTCTAGCTCCATGTTACGCCACATCATCTCAAATAATTTTAACAATTAGATAAGGATTGAATGTTGGCGACTAGGAACTATTTTGAATTTTTCAAATCTCTGTCATGTCATCTTGAAAGTTAGCACTCCCAATTATCACATCCGACTCCCATCTATCCATCCATGCATCAATAACCTCATGTCACTTAGGACCTGTTTGGCATGGCTCCACTCCAAAACTTCAAGGAAGAGCTGTCCTGGAGCCAGCCAAACACCCGAACTCTAAAACTCCAAGGAGCAGCAACTCCACGTAGAGTTGGTGGAGCTGTAGTTCATTTTGGTGGAGTACCTCTTTTTCAACTCCAGAGAATGTAGATTTGTATATCCTCACGGAGTTGGGGTGAAATTACCCACCTTTGTCACTGATTACGCAGAAAATCGAAACGTTTTCTTTTCTTTTTCCTTCCTCCGCACGAAGGGTCCTCGTATCTCCACGATCGCGTGGCCTCTGCGCCCGCCGCCGGCTGCGCCTGATCGCAGGCCCGCCCGTCCCATCTCGTTCGCGTCGTTGCGTCGCTCGAGGCGGTGGGCACCCTCGAGGACCAGCCGAAGCCGCCGGCGAAGCGGCTCAAGGACGCGCACCAGATCACGTGGTGGGGCCTCATCGAGCTAATCGCCTGCTGCACCAGATCGACGCCTGATCCGCCAAATTGACCAGATCGCTCCATCAGAAAAAAAAGATTGACCAGATCGCGTGCTGCGTGCTGCGCCTGATCCTGATGCCTCCCAAAGTGATTTTTCCACTTTTCAATTTCAAATGGATGCAGTACAATCATTTTTATTTTATAAACTAATTGCATTATGAAATTAGATTATCCCATCTCAATCTATAGTAATATTTGTGTATTTGCGTCTCTAACAAAAATTGTATGTACATTAGATGTCTGAAATTGATTGGAATGTTGATACTACTCGCGTTCTTTGTCAATTGTTTGCGGAACAAGTGACTAAAGGAAACCGTCCAAACACTCACTTGAACACAGTAGGATTCGCTGAGGTTGAGAAAGGTTTAAAAGATAGGCTAGGTATTTCTGCTTCAAAACAACAAATAAAAAATAAATGGGACAAGCTAAAGGAAGATTTTTACACTATAGACAATTTTCGTCATACTATAGCCACGTCACTGTCTCATTGCGTGGAATAGGTGAAATATTCATGTAATATTGGCATTGGAAAACATACTTTGTCGTATTTATTTTTTATCAAGAATTTGGATATCATTGCGTTATTAATTTTATTAAGCATTCAGTTTTGTACTTTAGATTGGGTTAGTAACACAAATTACCATGCGTAAGCGAAACAGTAACAATACTTTCAATATTAAATGCAAAGAATATTTAAATTATCCTCAACAATACACTCATACTATTCATAGGCAACAAAGTCTTTTCACCCTCCAAACCAACCTTTCTGGAGCTGGACATATCCTCGTTGCCAAACACCTTGAAAAATAGCTCCGGCTCCACAACAGAGCAGCTCCAGCTTGGAGTTTTGGAGCAGAGCTGCTCCGAGGTGGAGCAGAGCCATGCCAAACAGGTCCTTAATATTATCCGGTCACCACAAATTAAGATAGAAAAACTACTTCCTCTAAATACCTCCATTACCACTCCACCTTTTGTTCCTATGTCTTTTCCGTTTCTATTTCTCCATTTACTTTCTTTTCTGGGTGTTTGTGAATTTTTTTCTTCATACTATATAATGTGCCGCTGCAACGCGCAGGGTATCATCTAGTATTATATATACATGTTGGATGATGGACATATGCTGAACATAGTAATCTGCCACCTTGGCTTTTACATGACAATAAATCCTAAATAAAATTTGGGACAACGAGATTCAAAAAACAAACATCTGCAGCTACGAGCATGACAACCTGAATTAAAAAAAATGATGTACGTGTCATGATGACTATGTAGTCACGGAAAAAGAAAAACATACGCCCCTGTGAAACTGCAATCAATACCGAGATTTATTCATACAGGCGTTAGTAGATAGTAAGTTATATAAAAGTTAGTAAATATTACTACAGAATATTAAAGGTTACAACGTAACGTACGCTGAAGACACAGCGTAGTGAGTCCTCAATCAGCTATATATAACCGCATGAGAAATTCACAAGACCACAAAACAGGATCACCATGTCTTCCTTCACCATCCTCGCCGTCCTGTCACTCCTTGCCACGGCCTCACTTTCACCACAGCCGTCAGAGGCATCCGCTAGGCCAGAGCTCCCTCCTCGCGGCGCCACCACCACCGCATTATTCCTGTCCGCCATCAACGACGCCCGCGCCACGGCGGGGGCGCCGCCACTGTCGTGGAACGCGACGATCGCACAGAACGCCAAGGCGCAGGTCAACTGGCTCAGAACCTCCGCTGGGTGCGACCTGGGCCAGACAATACGGTCGCCTATCCCCGAAATCGGGGTGACGACCTTCTACGCCACCTCCGGCCGGCCGGCGCCCGCAAACGCAGTGTCCCGTTGGATGTCCGAGCAGCAGTGGTACGATCAGGACAACAAGACATGCGCACCCGGTGAGCACTGCGAGGACTACACGATGGTTGTGGATGTGGCATGGAAGCAGCTCGGCTGCGCGGTGGTGGCGTGCGCGTCCGGCGGGGCGCTCATGGCGTGCGAGTACTCTAATTAGGAGCCTGCCTGGCTCTGGCTCTCACGGTGCCACCGTAATTTGATTTTTTGTCCGATGAGATTTGTGGCACTTCATTCTAAACATTACGAAATAATTCTTTGTGCAGAGTCTCAAAAAAATCGTTGTGCAAACAATCTTGTCAAATAGTAAAAGAAACGTATAATTCACATACTACAACTTTTGGTACAATTTCTTGCATAATAACCAAAAGTATATATACAACCATAAAATCATACATCAATTTTTAACCATTATTGTACAACCAATCTTCTACAACCATAAATGCTGGCATGTCTATGTTGTAAATATTTACTGGGTTCTTGTTAAAAAATGTGATTTAAAATCATACAGATTAGGAATTGTAGCCATGACGATGATGGTTAATGAGGCAGAAATAGTGTCAAGAAATCTTCAATCCTTGCATTAAAAGTCATACGAATCTATTCTTAGGACACTAAAAGCTGAGAAAGAGTAAGCAGTAAAATCTTCCTAGTGAAAAAAGTGTGTAAGTAATTAAAGTTGGAGCTTTAGTCTAAAATGACTAATGTATTGAAATTTAGATTTTAAGGATGACGAATCTTAGAATATGTGGGTGCGTAGCTCCTTTACAAAATGGTCCTTTACAAAATGGCTGTGCGTATCTCCTTTACAAATAAGTTTTGGCCAGAACATCATAAACTCTTTATTGAGAAGTCACATCATTAAAAATATTGATTTGTGTATATCATAAAGAATAGCATGTTTGGATGAAAAACAAACCAGTCATTTTAATTTAAAAATCAGTGATGTCCAAATGAAGAACATGATAAATGTTAAGAGTCAAGGCTAGTGATACAATATAGACACAACACTTTTGATAATAAGTCTCAGTAAGAAAGTCATATAAAACTGTTATATTGAGATATAAAAATAGCGATTTGGATCCCAGAATTCGATAAATGATGTTTTGTAAAAAAGAATTGTTAATTCTCTGCTGTATTAGTGTCTGTTATTTTATCCCAGAAAGATTCGACCATAAAAACGTTTTCAGGTAACAGTAAAATATACTAAGTTTTATGTTCACAAAGTTGATAGTAAAACTGATCGTGCAAGTACAAATTTTTTGTGATCGTTCGTTCATGGGCCTATAAATTTTTTCGTTTGACAATAAAATCATACTTATTTTTACATACACAACCTATATTATAGGTCCTGAGATAATTGACAGTGCAAAGAGATCAATAGAGCCTATAGAATTTATATTTTGCAACTCAAAAAGGTTTTTATGGCTTAAAATGTGATCGGATGATAATATGTATTTCAACCACCCAAGATTGTCATGGGCACGTATTCTTGTTTGTAAACACAATCAAACGTAATAATAACTTTATAGGAGAGTAAAGAACCATGTTTTTATATGTAAATACTAGGAAATGTAAGTGTAAAATCTGAACCAGATTTTGTTTATAAGAGTTATAAAACATAGCCAATATTTTAGTTGAATATATTTGAACTATTGACAATCTTTTCATTTTTAACTGCAAAAAACTATTCAAGCAAGCAAACAAATCATATGGCATTTTATATTTATACTCATGACTTTAAACCTTTACAATTAGACAACGTATCCTATGAGAACCAGGTTCGTGTGAGAACTATGAGAACTCCAATCTAGACCATCTGATCTTGATCTAAGGGAGAGGTGGAAGGGAGAATTTACAAAAGTATGATTAAGTGGGCGGTGATTTTGCAAATCTCCCTCCATTTGAATTCATGGGGCCCATTGAATGAAGATCATGTGGCCCAGATTGGAGTTCTCATAGTTCTCACACGAACCTAGTTCTCATAGGATACGTTGCCTTACAATTGGCAACGTATCCTATGAGTGGGTATATTTGTTATCAAGAATTGTAATGATAAAATTAGTATGGCATGAAAGAGAGGAGAATTAATAAGGTCACAAAATAAAAGGAATAGCTCGTCATGACCAACGATGGCTCCTTCAAGGTATGGCATGAAAGAGAGGAGAATAAATAAGGTCACAAAATGAAAGGAAATAAATGGTTGGGGATCATTCCATCCCATCAGGGAACGATTAATTAAAATTTTTTAGGAATTATGGTCCAGCCCATGGCTCATCCCGTTTGCATATATGAGTGACTCGATAATGGAATAAGGCCATTCTCGTGAGCCTTTCATTTGACATTTATTAGGTGACACATCAGCAAATAAGATGACATGACATACTATTTAATATGAAAGAGGAGAGAAACCTTTCATTAGGATGAAAGGATGGTAACACTATTTCCAAGTCGATGAAAGGAGAATGAAAGATGCAGTGAGACTCTTTTCCTCTCATGTGTAAAAAAACACGAATTTCTATTGGTACACCTTGCAACAATTCAATATTTATTCAGCATATGAAACTATGAAATGAAAGAGTGCTGTGAGAGATATACTTTCATTTCACAGAACAAGATTAGAAAGTTAACGTGTCATACTTGGAAAATGTGAAATGAAAGGACCACCGAGAATGGCCTAAGGAACCGAGACAATTAATTGATACGAATGAAACCTTCACATGCATGCATTTCCTATTTAATTTTTCATGTAATTAAGATGCACTAATTAATGAGGCAATTGAACCTCTGCCTGCTGCATGAGTAAGCTAGCCAGTTGGATCAACTCCATGTCTCATTGGTTGGATAATAGAAAGTGGCCTGGGTACATATTCATACTAAAGTACTATATAGGAGTTATATATATTCACAATTTTGAGTAGATCTTCTATCTAGCCTTGAAGAAAGATTAATTTGAGCCGCCGGCAGACTCAGAACATGGACAAGTTCGCCGAGGCTGCGGCTGAGGCATGGAGACGGCGGATCACCACCTCCTCCATAAGGCGGTTAGACACTATAGCAAAAACTCGCTATAGCCACACCACCCGAAATGAAGTAGCCACGCGTCACATCTAATTTTTTTATCCTGCTATCATTGAAATAGAGTGATGTTTTTTATTTCACTCTATTTAACAGTGCATTAAACAAGTAAAATGTAGTGTGCACTGTGGATACTACGTATGTGCGTATTCGAGCTCCGCTGCATCCTACGAATATCATCACCCATGAGACCACCGAGGAGGTACGCTAAGATTGCACTGTTTAATTTGCATTCCTTTTGTTTTTTGTCTATCATGTACCAACTTTTATGAATTTATTGACAGAGAACAAAAAGTCTAGAAAAGGCATTGATAACGGACAGAAAGATATTGAATGAAATCTTCAAGAAAGGATTCACGACGTTGCGAAAGCATCTAAGTACAAACGACATGTACTACATTGTCGCTAGGATGTGCCGTTTCTTGCTTAGGGAGGTCATCAGTCCTTGTGGTCGGTTCTTTGACGACCAAAGTGAAGTGACGAAGGAGCATCGGGCACTTTTCGAGTGGGGCGGCTCGAAACGACCATACGAGCTCGATGTTGTTGAAGATTCGTATAGTGTAGACTTAGTTTGAAAAAACATTGTCATGTGCACGTTATTAAACATTTGATGGATTTTGTGAATACTTGTAAATATTAATGTGATGTAATACTTTAATGTTAATGTGATGTAATTATGGTTAATGTTATGTAATTGTAATTTATTATTTCTAATGCGTATTTATTTTTTTATTGTTAAAAAGTAAATAGTCACGGTTCACTTTGTCAACCGTGGCTATATTGATGTCCTATAGCCAAGGTTAGATTAGTGAACCGTGGCTATAATATGTCACTATAGCCACGGTTAGGTTAGTGAACCGTGGCTATAGTATGTCACTATGACAATCGTGGCTATAGTGGTATACTATAGCCACGGTTTACCTGTTTTTCGAGGCTACAGATGATTTTCTATATTCTCGAAAACATAGCCACGGTTAGGGCTGACCGCGGCTGTAGAGCCCCCAACCGTGGCTATAGTTAGTTATCTACTTATCTTTTAAAAGTGCAACCCACTAACAACCCTTAATTGTTATTTCTCTCAATCCATAGCCCTCCACGTCACCTTAAAATTACATCCATTAATTAGATGGTTAAAAAACTCTTTCATCTCACCGCTCAGGTTGTGCATTGATGGCGCACTCTGCATGTCACGTTAAAGCGTCCACCGTGCAGCCCCACCATATATAAATCACTAAATTGTCTCCACTAATCTCCAACCATTACATTAGCATGCGTTTTTCTACAATTGATTAGCATACGTTAGCATTGGGAGGCAAGGCGTTGCCATGCAGGACCTAGCACCTTATTCATTCATCTCCAAGCCATTCGATAAAAGCAGGGACTCCACCAGCTTCCTTCTACTTGCTTCCACCCCAGAATTAGCACTGTCGCCATCTCCTTGCGAACCGGCACTAATCTCATCTGTTGGAGCATGATGTGTTAGCCAATATCCTGCTCAAATCTTAATCTTGCAAGTCGTTGTTACCTACTGTCCTCCAGGCAACGTATTTTTTTTCCAGCAATTGTTTTGATAGCACTACTCAAAATATCACATTTAATTTATTCACGGGACAACAGTCAATTTGTGTACGTGCTATATATTGTAAAAATATTTTGTGTCACTGAATAATACCAATTTTTTTAAAAAATTTGATATTGCCTAATCATAGTGTTATTTATAGTCTTGACACCTCTTAAAATAGTCCGCAGCAACGCGCGGGTATCTACTAGTTACTATAGTGAGAGCATCTCCAGCGAGAGATGCTACGTTTACTTAAAAAGTACTTACAAACTCTTACAAACAACCGACGTGTCTATGAGATAGATGTCTTGTGCACCGTGAATTAAGGAATTCAAGAGCATCTAAATCAACATGCGGCTGCCACGTCAGTACGTAGAGAAATTTACGTAAGTCATGTACGTAGCTACAACATTTCTCATCTCCAGCAATAGATCTCAAATCAGGTCCCTACTATTCTATTTGCGGGCCGGCATATAAAAATAGAGGCCTAAAAGTTGGGCTCAACTCCAGCAGCAATCTAGATTGAGACCCTATTCGTGTGGGACCCAACAGCTAACTCAGCTGCTCTCTGCTTCCCCGTCCTGTACGGCAAACGACTGCGCCCTTCCCCGCCCCGCCGATCTGGCACATCGCTGCGCCCTGTCCCGCGTCCTGCTCCGACGTCCCGCCTCCGCAAGCAAGCAAGCAGAAGCGGAGCAACCAGTCCAATCCCGGTGCCGGCCATTGCCCCCATGATGTCACGCCTCTACACCTTGTTCTAGTGGCCAAGCACCCCGCTCTCGGCTCTGCTGCTCCGGCACTCCGGCCCATCCCGATGTTACTGTTGCGACCCACACCCTCCCATCATGGCTGCCGCAGCCGCACGACCTCGAGCAAGGAAGCGTCAGCACCACCAATTCGATCAAGCAAGGTTTGGTTTTTCCCCAAATTCAAAGAAATCTTTGAGCAATTACATATCTTTTGTTTAGTAGTACCCAAAGGAACACCGAGCTGTCAGATAGAAAATGACTGAACCGTGAAACCACACACCCGAACTTGTGTGCATAATTTCAGAATTAAGTGTTACCTGACGAGGCATGTTTAGATGCCTATTTCTGTGAAAATATCTGATAAGCAAAGACTCCGCTCGAATGCGATGGTGTGCACTGTGCAGTATGGCATTTTCGTTTTGCTCCCTTGCTCTGGTCAAAGTTTTTGTGATAATATTTCTAAAACAACAACCTCTCTTTGTTTCAACCTTTTATTTGAAAGTTTCATGATAAATAATCAATCTCAGGCAGACGGACAAGTATTCATTCAGTTAGGCAATCTGAAAAATTACGACACACTGAAGCAGTTTATTTGTAACACTAAAACAGATCAATCCCTTTAAAGTCGTGTCATTATTTATATCTCACAATATACTCTGATGGTCGAACTTATATAAATAAAACAAGAGTTTAGATACGGTACTTGGACAGTACCACCGGTACTTTTTTCTGAGTTAATCTCAGCCCTTGATAATTAAATTACTAATTCTGAATTTAATTCATATTGCCAAGAGTGTTTTGGTAATTGATTGCTAATACTAGTACGGAGGTGACGATGGTTTTATCCATCCTATTCCCCCAGCCCGATCTCTCGGCCGCGCCGTCACCGCCGGAAATAAACGCCCGCCGATCTCCCGTGCCCACCCTGGTCCCGCCGGAAATAATCGTCTGCCTGCTCTCCCACACCCTCCCCGTCAGGAATAATCGTGGCTCCTCACCGGAACTCGCAGCTCCCCGCCGGTCGTCGCTTTGGTTCATCGTCTTCCTTCGCCCTCTGCCTGCTCACCTGCGCCGATCCCAGACGGCAGGGCTGTCCCGAAGCAAGTGCGGCCGGTGCGCTCATGGGGAAGGCGAAGGTTTTGCCGGCAGGGTGGCTCACAAGCGTGAAAAGAGAGGAAAAATTCGGAGGCCTCGCCAGCGACTATGAGATGTGGGACAGCTCGCTGGTGCAGCATAAGCTGGGGTGGGATAAGGCCTCGCCAGCGGGAGGGAGATGCTGAGGAGGGTTTGACGGCGAGACGGGGGAGGTGGAGGGCGCGCAGGGAGAAGTGAAGGAGGTCTCGTCGGCGGGAGGGGGAAGGAGGAGGCCTTCCGACATGGCCGGTCTCGACTTTGTGATGATGAACATGTCCCTCTGTATACGGTGGGTAATAGTACATACACTCATGTGAAATTACTGAAGTGCCCTTTACGTAATTTAAAAATTAATGAAAAATTAGGTACCGGACCCACTAGTTTTAGTACTGTTTCACTATATTTAAGATACTTTTTAGTTAGTACCTCTATTATTAACCGTTAGATCTGGTGGAATGGACGGTTGACATTAATTCTAAGCACCGTATCACATCTCCTGGGGTAATCTTTTGGTCTTGGTGTCTTGCTATGTTCTGATAAGCTTCACCCCAATGACTGATGATCTGTGAAACATTCAATTTATTATTAGCTGTCGATTAGTGCCAACTATGGCGCATTGTCGATTGTTGGGGTGAGGCTCCAGTCGAAGATTAGTGATCTGGTGGAGCTAACATCGTCGTCCACGATGACCACGTCGTCCAAGGCAATGCTACGGTCGTACTCTTTTTCTAAACCGAGCAGGCGGCACGCTGTGCGTAGTGTGGAATACTCGTGCAATTGCGATGCCAACACCGTATCATCTCCATTTACTGTACCCTGACGCCATTAAATAATCAGACTCATATTGACCTCTACATCTGCCGCCAATTAAATCAAGAACAAAACCGATCTCTTCCCTATCGAGTCGTGCTAGAACTACTGCTTGGGAGGGTTCTGATTGGGCTAGGACGAGTGGACGAGGAAGAAAAGAGATGAACCGGTAGAAGTGAAAAAACATGCCGCTTAGTATTGCTTCGTAACCTCGCTCTTAGTACGTCTAGCACGGTCCAATCATTTTTTAGCTGAAGGTAAGGTTAAGAGAGGACAAAGAAAGTAATTAGAAGACCTGATTAGCATGGAATGGTGGCTATGATTTGTTACTAATAACCGGATAAGTTGTTGATGATGTACATGACGAAAGCTAAGCCAATGTCCGCATCCATTGATTGCGGTTATCTATACAAACATTCCAACAAGTATTTTTTTACAAATAAATACGGCAGAAATACTGTAGTACCCAAACAAGTCATGGTTTATCTTAAAACAACAAAAAACTGTAATTTCGAAATACTGTGGTATCAGTCACCCTGAGTTCTAAAACCATGGTTTCTTAATATAATGGTTTTAGAAAACTGCAGCATCCAAACATGGCCTTAATATATTGATATCTCTACTCTCAGATACTATCTCTTAGCTTAGATACAAATAATAAATGTGGCAGAATCTGGTTCACATGGTCATTTATTTTCTCTATATTATATCACGTCTCTCTCTATAAAGTACTAAGTATTGCATATCTCTTGGACCCAAATATTAAATACGTCGGAATCTAATAGGTAGTTCACACGGTCATTTACACTACTAGAAAAATGTTCTATATTGACAGACAGGGAAAATTCGACAACTACAGGCACTTGGAGGGATAGCCACTAAGGCTACTCACAATGGGAGTTTTATTTTCAATAAATGAGCTGCCATGTAAGCAATTTTGATGATGTGGCAGGAAATTAATAAGGAGAGAGAAGAAAGGGGTTTCATCTAGAGGAAACCATCTCTACACTGTTTCCAAGACATTTCTCTCTTGCATGTGTTACCTAGGAAACAACACATAAGGCCTAAGCTTATGTGTTGGAAACAATGTAGAGATGGTTTCATCTAGATGAAACCCCTTTCTTCTCTCTCTTTATTAATTTCCTGCCACATCATCAAAATTACTTACATGGCAGCTCATTTATTAAAAATGAAACTCCCATTGTGAGTAGCCTAAGCTTGAAATAGTGTTTCGTGAGGAACACTACAGTACTATGCATTAATATTGTAGCAATTTCTATGCAAACAGTATTCATATTTACTGTTTCACCATTTCACTTCTGTTCATTAATTAGAACTGCAGCACTCAGTCTGATCCGTCGCTTTTTTATTGATTGGTGATTGGGGCATCTCTGAATTTTGACTTGCATATCAGAGGACCCCAATCCATCCGCTTGACACTGGCTTCCTATCATTTTTATAAGTGGCGGTCCATGGTGGCGGACTGATTACCCACCACTGTATAGGCTCTTTTTGCCCGCCACTATAGGGTCCCATCGTAGTAATGTCATCATGTGCTTTCTTTTCATATATTAATATGACAATTCGACTGTTACTCCGGATTAGACAAATTCATATATTTGAAGTTGCTTCAGTGGGCAAACCATATGATGCTTTGAGGCTACCACTAGAGGCCTTGCGTACGGATACTACATGTCTTCTTCACATGAAAAGCCAACTTACAATAATCTTTTGTAGCAAAATACATTTTTGAAGATAGTGCATAATATGGAGAAGATGTGTAGTATCACGAATGGAGAAGATAGTGCACATCATATATAAGATGGAGAAGATGTGAAGAAGATAGTGCAAAATACTTACAGATCACAGACAGACACTTGCTAAAAGATAGACAAGCCCCTCGCAAAAAAAAAGTTAGATAAACATATTTTATTGAATTTGCACCATATGATATGATGAATGTCTTAATACACCAGTCAACGCAGTGGTCGGCAGCAGCACGACCATTCAAGGCTACCGCTTTTAGGCCTTTTCAGGTATGCACGTTTGGTCTTATATCCGTGATACTCACAAACATGTTTGCAGGCACTATTAGTATAATAATCCTTGTTCGTAAGAGGGAAGCAAGGTGGTTTTGGCCAAGACCAGCGTTCGATGCCTACACATACAGTGTAACGTTAGCACTAAAGCAAGACTAGTTGGTCAAATAATATTTCATCATCTGGAAATGTCTGAAAATAAGATCATAGCCTAGAGCATCTAAAAGTAGGAAGGTAGGGTGCCTACATGCTTGGCAGGTTGGAATGTTGGAAGAAATCATAAGGAGAACCAAGAACGAAGTAGCCGTTAAATAGTGCACAACCCTTGCCATGCTAGTAGTACCTCTCGACGAAGACATTACATATACTCTTTCTTTAGTTTTTGCGATGCACGAGAAGTGGGTATCTATATATCGCTTGTGTCTAATCTGTTTCAGCGTTTGTAGGTGCTCTTATAGAGAGTAACACCTCGTTAGGAAACAATTAATATATTGATATCTCTACCCTCAAATACTATCTCTTAGCTTAGATACAAATAATAAATGTGGCAGAATCTGGTTCACATGGTCATTTATTTTCTCTATATTATATCATGTCTCTCTCTATGAAGTACTACAGTATTGCATATCTTTTGGACCCAAAAGTTAAAGTACGTCAGAATCTACTAGGTAGTTCACATGTTCATTTATCACTACTAGAAAAATGTTCAATATTGATGGATTGGGAAAATTTAACAGCTGCGAGCACTTGGAAGGACCGCCACTAAGCTTGAAACAATAAAACCTAGGCGATGCACCCGCTACTGATTCTGTATACATAGTGGTGAACACGAAAGACCGCTACCAAATGTTGCAGTCGCGGTCCGAACGGCCTGCCACTGATCTGTCGTATATAAACACCCCATGTGCCACTTCTTCCTCGAGACGCCGCTTTTCGCTCTAGAGGTGCTCCCGACGGTGTTTCTGAAGCAGGAAGCAGGGGACGGGGTGCGGAGGTTTTGAACCGCTGTTTTTTCAATTCGTGGGAGTGAAAAAGGTACGTATGGGGGAGGGGGACTAGCTAAAAGTTGGAGGTGTTAACTAGTTTGTTTCATATTGTGTTTAGGTGCTAATTAATTGTATCTAGGTAAGTTAGAAGGAAAAGTCTGTTGCTCTCCTGCAGTTAGTTAGCTACCTAGCTACAGCTAAGGACCCCCCCCCACCAAACTGATTTAGCTTAATGCTGATTACTAATCTAGCTAATAAAAAACTTATTAATTTATTTGATTGGTTTCTTAATTAATCCCGATGAGCTATATATATGGCACTGACGTGTAAAGCTAGGGATTAATTAACCCGGGATTGTTGACCTGGAAAAAGGATTCTGTTGTTCACTGCTTCAGACCCCTTCCCTGTAATATTTTGTACCCCGTATTATATGCATGGAAGGGAAGTCATTTATATGTCACGGGGCAGCTACATACTTAATTAGATCGTTCACAGAAGCAGGAGCTAGCTAGCAATCTTGCCAAAAAACAGCCTTCGTTCACCCGGAATAAACTATGAACCACAGTTAGGTTGCTTATCTGCGTTTCCTGCACGAGTTAGTTGATTGCAGCGTACCGGAACCTCAGCAAATTTAGTTTATATGCAATTCTTTTGCATCTTTGAATAGCACTCTATATGGAGGAAAATCAAAAGCATATGAGGATATCAAAGCAATTTTAAGACTGATTGCATCTATTTAATTATCGAGATACCAAAACTCTCTACGTACAAACTGAAAGGCTTTCATCCACACAGTGATGTAGGTGGTATTTGTGAACATTTTGGTTCTTGGAAATGAAGATAAATAGCTAGAGATTGATGCAGGCTTCGTATAGCATTTGTTGGACAACTTGTGATATTTTTGTTAGAAGCGTAGTGTATAATTGGTTAATTGTGTTGAGTATATATATTTCTTAATTGACTTAGAAATGTGTAGTTGAAATTTGGGAGAATAGTTATGTTAGTTGTGAATAATGAAGACAAAGAGAGATATATAAAGGGAGAGAGGATAGCAGCAATGGTAAATAATATATTTGTTTCGAAAGTTTTTATTATATGCTAGTTAATTAATTGGTCTTCATTTTTCTTACTGTATTATGAAGGTGAAGATGGATGATAGGTCTCGGATGTATGAATGGTCTCGAATTAAGACTCCATTCATGGTAAAGTGAATGAATTTTGTGCTAGCTGTGGAGCACGCTAGAAGGCAAGGTTTGACTGAAATTCATTGCCCATGTGGCATGTGCGAAAATTAAATGAGATTGCTTCCAGAGACAGTCGCATTATGCATGGTCATTTGGTCACAAAAGGGTTTGTTCAGGATTACCATGTGTGGAAATGTCATGGTGAGGGTTTGGAGAATGTTGGAAATGATGGTGGCCATGAAGATCAATGTGAGGGTGATACCTATACACATATGGGGGAGGACGATGATGTTGTGGAATTCAATTACGAAGAACTGCTTTGTACAATTCGACCCAACAACTTGCTAGCTGTTTAAATCCTACGCTGGATAACAGTACCGCACTGCCATGACAAGCAAGGAACGGTTGTATGATGAATCAAAGGGTTGATGAAGCTGAAAGAAAAACATGGATGGTCCGATATTAGTTTCAATGATGTATTGACGTTTGTTGGAAAGATTTTGCCAAAACAAATGGCTTACCCAAAAAACTTATTATGCAAAGAAAGTTATATGTCCAAGTGACGTTGGGTGTTCATAAAATTCATGCATGTGCAAATCATTGCATATTGTACTGTGTAGATCATGCAAATGATATTCGTTGCCCAATTTGCAAGACAAGTAGGTACAAGAAGAATGGAAGTGACAATGCAACCGACGATGGTGTGGTACATGGTAATGGAAAGAATAAAAGGGGGCCTAGAGGAAAGAGGAAAAATAGTGGTGCAAGTGTTGCTGAAGACGAAGTTATCAAAGCGAATGGTAGGAAAGTACCAAGACTAGTTATGTGGTACCTTCCTATGGTGGATCGCTTGAAGCATTTGTTTGCGAACCCGAGAGATGCAAAGATGATGACCTGGTATTTGCGGAGGAATGGTGGTGAGGTGAGGGAGGAGGGTGACCTCGGTCGTCCATTTGATGGGACATAGTGGAAGAATTTTGATTAAAAGTATAAGGATTTTGCTAGTGATCCAAGGAATATAAGAATGAGATTGAGTACCGATGGGATGAATCCTCATGGTGAAATGAGAAATCCACATAGCATTTGGCCAGTGGTGTTGACCATTTACAATCTCCCTCTCTAGATATGCCACAAACAAATATATATGTTACTAGCATGTCCCATAGCAGGGCCAAGACAACCTGGGATAGATATTGATGTTTTTCTCGTACCTTTGTTGGAAGATATGAAGAAAATATTGGAAGAGGGTGTTTGTTTGCATAATGCCTACAAGCAACAAGAATTCACGCTATACGCAATGATACTTGTCACTATCACTCGACTGGCTCTGGTATGATGGCTTTACTAGGGCAAAGGAAAGGGAAGACATCATGTTCTCGTTTGTGTGGATGGAACCTCATATGTGTACTTGAAGTCATCAAATAAGGGTGCGTATATATGCAATCGTCAATATCTTCCCACTAGTCATCCTCTCCATTAGAATTCTACAAAATTTGATGGTAAAACTGAAAAGGAAGGTGCTCCTAAACGGTACAACGTCCAAATGGTTGACAAGATGGTGAAGCACATTAAGGTTGTATTGGGAAAATCAGTGGAGGGAATAAAGAAAGATAAAGTGCCAAAGGAGAGTCCTTTCAAGAAGCGGTCCATCTTCTTTGATTACTTGGAGTATTGGGAATTTTTGCAGATTTGTTATGCTCTTGATGGCATGCACATTGGGAAGGGTGTCTTTGATCATGCAATTGCAATATCTTGGACTTTGTTGGAAAGTACAAATATGGACTACGGGCTTGAAAGGACTTAGTTCACATGAAGATTAGTCCGGACCTTCACCCAAGACCGGTTGAAAATAGGAAATTATTGCTCCCGACTACAAGTTACATTTTAACAAACGAAGAAAAGAAAGATTTTTGTCAGTGCCTCCGAGGTATCAAAGTCCCCACTGGTTACTCGACCAACATTAGGTACCATGTTAATGTGTCGATTACTGAAGGTGAGTGGCTACAATATGCATGATTGTCATGTTTATGCTTCGAGTATTTCTCGCTATTGCAATCAAAGCTGTGAAGTCCGATTGCTTGAAGTTGGTTGTCACATGTTTGTGCTACTTTTTCAATGTCTTATCCAAGAAGGTTGTTACCCTTGATGAAATGAATGCTCTTCGGAATCACATTAAAGTGCCTATGTGCCTACTTGAGATAATTTTCCCTCCTTCATTTTTCAATATCATGGAACATTTGATGGTCCATCTTGTTGATCAGATCATGGTGCTTGGTCCAATGCAATTCTATCACATGTTTCCTTTTGAGCATGCCATGTCTGTTTGGAAAGGATATGTCCATAATCGATGTCATCCAAAAGGTTCGATTATTGAAGCCTACATTACGGAGGAGGCCGTTGAATGTTGTGTGGATTTAATAGAATGTGAAGAATCAATTGGTGTCCCTGTGTCAAGATACGAGAGGTAGAGTATGTGGAAAAGGAACAAAAGAAAGGAAAACAAGGGACGACATAGAATACAGGATCTGTTAGATACGCACGGTTCAGCATTTTATGTCGGTTAGCAATTGTGGCACCTTATATGGACCAACAGTTGGAACAACTTCGCCTAAGTAATATGGGTGCACATGGAGTTAGTTCTGTTGGACATACAAAAGGACACCTTTGTTGATTGGTTCGGAGCACAAGATATACAATGTGATGACTCCGAGAAGCATAGAGTACTGAAATTGCTTTCTATGGGGCCATCAAGTTTGATTACGACATGGACGGCATATGAACTCAATGGTTTCACCCATTACATGAAAGAGAAAGATGACAAGAATAAGTGCCGGAATAGTGGTATTAGTGTTGAAGATCATAATTAGCTGAATATGAAAACCACATACTTAGGTTACATTGAGGACATATGGGAACCTGATTATGGGCCATCTTTACAAGTTCCTATTCTCGAGTGTAAATGGGTGAACAACTCGAATGGCGTAGAACAAGACGAGTTGGGATTCACACTCCTTGATCTACAGAATAATGGGTACAAAGATGATCCTTGGATCCTCGTTTCTAGGGTCCAACAAGTGTTTATGTCCTAGACCCTTCCACGAAGAAGAAGCATATTTATGTTCCAGGGAAACAAAGAGTGGTTGGAGTTGACGGCGTCGAGGATGAAGATAAATATAATCCATATGAACATGTCGCCTTTTATCTCCAACATATCTGTATTGGATTAAATTTATACAAGGTTGTCATATTCAGGAGTGCTGCCTTACGTACGCACGGATATTGATGGAAAATAGTTGGTTGTTCGTAGGAATGTACCTATATTTATGTATTATCGAGTCTTTATCTCGTCAATAAACTACCTAGCCCCGCACGAACTAGGAACTCGATGGTGCAACACAACAACACACAGGGATTTTTAGACAGGTTCGAGCCCCATAATCGAGAGTAATACCCTACGTCCTGTATTAATTGTATTGCCTTAGAAGATTGCTATTGCGTAAGATCGTTTTCGAGGGGTCCTTGCCCCGCCTTATATATCTAGGGAGGTAGGGTTACATGCAGAATCCTAGTCGGTTACAATGTTTACATACTTAGAAACTCTATCTCTAAACTTTCTTATCTATTCGAGTCCCTTACAACTGGTCTTGTACTTTTCTTGAGGATTACGCCAATTTAAAGTCGGTATAATCGTCCGCCTCTATTTCCATACCGGTGTATGGAACCTTCTATTATCTCGTATCAGTCGGACACCACCCTATGAGCCCTCCCGACTGATCATATGTCTTCAATATGCCACCATATACTTGTCGAATCATTCTTCCGATCAATGTATACTCGTACGTTAAGTATACAACAGCAGCCCTTGAGTAATTTTTTATTTTTCCTTGAACATGACCAACCAGTCTTCTGCCTGTTGGTTTTGATTCCAGCGTGAAATTAAAAAGAACACCATCTTCTAGAATACTCCTTCTTACAATTTGGCTTCAAAAAGAAAAAAAAATTGGTCTTTTATTCTCCATACCACCTAATTAGGTGCTGAAAATTGAATTCTTTTCCCGCTAGTGCACCGGTGAGGTGCACCAAATTGGGTATAGCCCCCGACTCTTGTATCATTTGAGCTCATTTAAATAATGCAAGTGTCCACTGGTTGAATCTTCATTATTTTCTGTCTCGTGCGATCTCTACAAACCGCTCTCTTCATTCCTCATAATTTTTCTATTTCCCGCGATCTCTACAGAGCGCTCTTGAACGTGGTACACCAGTCAGGTGCACCTAATTAGGTATAGCCCCCGACTCGTGTATCATTTGAGTATCCGCAAATAATGCAAGAGTTTTTGAAAGAGTCAATGCTTATTTTTAGGAATTCCTGACCAGATTTGGCCACCAATGCATACCTCTCAGCAGTTTCTACCAAGAACACATCTCCAGACAGGTCAAACCGGTCATAATCTCATATTCCTAGAGATTCGCACCAGGAACTAATACCAAACCTTTAGAATCGGCCTCGAGCTGGTATTCCGCTTAGTAAAATTTCACTAAGAGCTAAATTCCTAACTGATCAAATCAGTCGCCAAAATAACTTATGGTTAACTCCAGCTTTTAAGCCTATTATCAGCCAAATTCTTAACACCTAGGGCTTAGGCAATTTTATCAATATCAACCAATCTGGCAAAGACCAATATGTCTTCGAACCGACCGGTTTGCTGCATAAATCACTCGGACATTATCTGTTTGGGCTAAAGACGTTTAAGCGGCTAAGTGTCAAACACTCGGACCAGTCTCACAATTTGCAAAGGGCCTCCGTGATTATTCGAATCACGTGGATTTCCCTTCCGTAACCGTAAAGTTACAGAAACATAAGTCGGACCGAACAAGTATCATCGACCCGAGAAGAAGAGGATCAGGACTTCAATTCCAATTCGAAGCTGACGGTGGACGATCAACTTGTCGACACCACAAAAGCCAAAAACACCGGCACATCTAGCGGCACCGATCCTAGCGCTTAGATCTCGTATCTATAAACAAAAGATTGATAAAGTATATTGTATAAACAAAACAAATACTCTAGTACTTATATTACTACAAATTTATGCTATTTCCGGATCTCCAACCCGCCTTTATGTATTTTCATTACTTCAACGTATAACGATTTTCTCCTTCCACGCAAACTGCAGCGTTTATATCAATCATCATATGCTAAAATAATTCAACTCAAACAACCGGTCACTTAACACAAATTTTATCCCGCTTCAACCGATCCGGTCGGTAGCTAAACCATGACATGATCGCTGGGTCGCAATGGCATGGGATATAGCTCATTGTGGCTGTCTCGTTAATGAGGTCGTGCCGCATGGAATGTGTCTTAAAATTCAAGATTGCAAATTTTTAACCGACCACTATCAAATAGTAGCCTCCTAGCTCGATAAATTAATTCAAAATTAAGATTCTCGAGACAAACAAAACCGTACGGATAGGCAAAGATTGACATATTTCATATTATCAAAATGCTATCATGAACATAGCATTACATAACTTTAAATACAAAGCGTAAGTGTAAAAGCGACTTAGCTTGTATATTAGGTGTAGCCCCGAACTCGGACCGGATGTAGCTAGTCGATGAATAGTTCGGCAATCGTGCTCACTCAAGACAACATGTCCGGGCGGCAACAATGCTTAAAGTCAAAATTGACGACCAATGAAGGAGGTTGAAGACTACACGATCAGTCACAACTAAAGGTTAGCAGTCGCAATAATGCCCAAGACCGCGTCCGAGCAAGTAATGGTGCTCTAAGACGAAGTGGATGTGTGACACCCCTCCCGAGGAGGGGTATGGTGCATCCCGTACCAATCCATGGATCAGTAGTTGGTACGGAAAAACGGATAGTCTCAAATCCATACAAGTACTAAAATACGGGGATATATGGAGAACTTACCAAACAATGCTCGGTAACAATCCGTAGTAGGCAGTAGAAAAGGGCATGAAAGTTGATCACTTTAATCATCCACATGCAACTTGAGCATACGGCATAAGTTAACCGTCTTTATTTCTTCCGAAGTTTGTCTACTAGAAACCACAATGAATAAATCGTGAGTACATAAGGTACTCAACAAGCTCCAACAATACTCAAAGGGTATGATTATGTATGGAGGTTGTAGCAAGGATATAGGCAAAGGGTTTGATATTTGCACTAGCAGCTAATCAATGCGGGGCTTACTAAGAATAGGTATCAACGAAAGAGGGACCCGTCAATATTTTAGTTGGTAGGTGCTAGGGAGAGCATAAATCCTTCTCGCCAATTCATGAAGTTTTCAATAGGGATGGATCTCCAATATCCACACCTAACACCTTTCCAAAACTCACGGGCACAAGGCTGCCCACTCACACTCAAGGATTTCATATTTATGGCTAATCAACTAGAGCTCAAGATTTGGCATGTCAATATACAGTGACAACGGACATCCGGATAGTTTTATACACTCTACAGAGGATTTTACCCACAAGCTATATGTTCTTAGCCTCGAAATACATAACGCTTCCACCGCATCTAGGCACACTCATAAGTCCACCCCGAATGTCCAGGGATCCGACATGTATGACACAAGCATACCGTCCACCATATATGTGCCAAGTATTGGACTTTACCAAATAAACGATCCCCGGATCTCTCGTCATCTACTACATCCGGTAGAACTTCTTCATGCGTAGCCCAAGGTATGGTGCACAGTCCTACCCATAACAGCTTCCGTGGTTGTACACTAAATCACCAATTTGGGGTCCGAAAACTCGGTCCTTATATCGCAAGGTAAACACTCGTCCATCGCAAATGGACATCACCTATACATCAAGTACTCTACACGGACAGTAATTTCCCACCCAACTTCACCTTAACACAGCTTGGTCTATTCACCCACCCACCAACACGGACCACCAAACTCGTTTTACACATTTTCGCAAAATAGATATATGGTATAGTGTTGCAATGCGCATCATCACCTGGTTCCTAAGCCCTTCTAAGCATAGCCATATTTCGTACATTAGGCATCTAATGTCGGTATAAGTGGAGTTTATGAGGTGACAGAGTAAGGCAATCAAGGCGGGGTATTGGTAACAACAACGGAATTACCAATAAGAAATTAGGTAGTATTTCATGCAAAGCAAACAATGGCACTCAAGAGAGCATGTAATATAGTGTAGGCTCTAAGTTGGTTCTATACTACTTTTCATAGCATAAATATTATCAAGCAATAGTTAGAGCGTGTTTGGCAACGCTAAATCCTTAGTAGTCGTGCCTCACATCATTACTTGGCCTCGGCGTCGAAGTAGTCGTGCCTCACGTCATTAAGGGGGGCAAGGGGGAAAAAAATTATGACGGGATGAGATTATGGTGTCTTGATGAAAATATATGAAGTCCGGAAGTTCTAGGGACTTTTCTCGTGAATAATTTTAAGGTCAAAGGTACCTATTTGTAATTACATAAAAGTTTGGAGGGACCTTTTTGTAAAATGCTAGGGGCCTAAAAGATAATTTCTAGATAGTTCAGGGGTCTTTCTATAAAAATCCAAGGACCTAAACATAATATAGAAGAATGTCGTGGCTTAAATGCAAAAAATGCATTTGCTGCAATTTTCAAGAATTTTTGGAATTATTTTTATTTTGGAAATTCATGGACCAAGTCCATGGGTCTATGGACTGGGTGGTGGGCTTGGTCTATGGTGGACCAGGAGTTGAGAGCCAATAATTTTTGGAAGCAGAGGCGCCTAAATACAAAATATGAATTCTCACGATTGAGTCGTCTTCTTCCTCGGGCACAGGCGCCATGGCAGCTCTCGGAGCTCGGGGGCGTGCCCGGGAAAGGGAGAGGGAGGTCGGGGAGTGGGGGAATAGGTGGGGGAGGAGCTCGCGCATCCGTCCGGGGTGGAAGGAGGAGGGAAAGTGGCTCGGATGCGAGGTATTTCGGGAGGAAGAAGGCCATGGCCATGGAAGCTCGGGAGAGGGAAACTCGAAATATGAGCGGCCCGGAGGGGGAGAGGAGATGGCACTCACGCCGTTGCGAAGAGTAGCTCGGCGCGCGTCCCTTTATAGGCGAGGAGTCATGGGGAGCATGAAGGCTCGCCGGGGATAAGAACGCGTGGCGTGAGAACTAACGGTGGCGAGTTGTGCGCCATGCCGGGCGGCCTTGAGGCGCGCGGTAGCGTCGTAGAGCGCGGAAGGTGTGGCGCGGAGCAGGGGAGGCGAGTGCGCGGCGTGAGGTGGATATGGGGGGGGGGGGAGGTCCGATACGGCCGGGAGCGGCGAGATGCCACGGGCAGACGACGACACGTAGTTGACGGGAGGAAGAAGACGACCCCGGGGCGGCGTCGTACGCGGGGGTCGCGCCCCTGGTGGCCACGCGCCCGGGTGGGCTACGGGTAGGGGGGGGAGCTGCAGTAGGCCAAGGGGAGAGAGAAAAGGTGGTTGGGCCCGGGAGAAGGAAAGCAGGAGGAGTCGGCCAGGAAGGAAAAATAGCTTTTCTTTTTCCTAGAATTTTGGTATTTGGATTTGGGATGAATTCGAACCGAGTTTTGGAGTTTTAAAATTGGAGCAACACTCACAAACAATTGAAAGAAATTTAAAACAAGCAAACACCTGTCAAGGTAAATTTTATTATTCATAAAATGTCAGATTTCCTCTCTAGTTTATTTTATTCATGAAGTTTTGTTTTCGAAAATTTGTGGATTGCAAAATAAATCCTAAAAATTTAAATTAGTGGTAAATATTGAATTTGATTTATGTTTTCAAATTTTTGGGGTGTTAGACGACGACCGATGAAGAAGTAGAAATTATCCTGGTGGCATCGGCCATTGCTCGGCGGCATAGGTTGTTGCTCGAAGCAGCGATCGTCGTAATTGTCGTGGTAGCGGTCACCACTCTACATCACCGACCGTCGTCGTCGCAGTGGTAGTCACCGCTGTGCGGCACAGGTCATCATCGTCACGGCGGCGGTCGTCGCTCTACAGCACCTATCATCGTCACCATTGTGGCGGTCATCGCAACGCCACACCGGCCGTCGTCGTCGTTATAGTGGCGATCATCACCCTGAGACACTCGTGGTCGTCGTCGTCATGACGGCGGTTGTCATCATCACGGAGACACCGGTCGTTGTCATCGTGGCGACATCGATCGTCGTCATTTTGCACCGGTCATCACTTTGCGATACCAGTCATTGTTGTCGTGGTGGCGGTCGTTGCACCGCAGCATAGGCATCGTCATCGTTGCGGCGGCGATCATCGCCTGCGACATCGCTCATCGTTGTTGAACGATGTCGAGAGACCCGAAGCTGGTCTTTATGCCTGGAACGAAGTCGAAGTCGATTGTAGATGCCATCGAGCTCGCCATAAAACTCGTCGGAACCCCTATCCGGTGCGCCAAATGTCGAGTCTTTATCTTGTGAGAAAACTACCTAGCCCTGCACAAACCAGGAACTCAATGGTGCAACACAAGAACACACAGGAATTTTTAGACAGGTTCAGGCCCCACAATCGAGAATAATACCCTACGTCATGTATGAATTGTATTGCCTTAGCAGATTGCTATTGCGTAAGATCGTTTACAATGTTTACATACTTAGATACTCTATCTCTATGCTTCCTTATCTATGCAGAGTCCTTTACAACTGGTCTGGTACTTCTATTGAGGATTACGCCAATCCTATGTTGGTATAATTACCGCCTCTATTTTCATACCGGTGTATGGAACCTTCTGTTATCTAGTATCGGTCGGACACCATCCTGTGTGCCCTCTCGACCGGTCATATGTCTTCAATATGCCACCATATACTTGTCGAATCATTCTTCTAATCAATGTATACCCCAAGGTAAGTATACGATATGTATCAATTTATATATAGGAAGTCATGTATTATTTTGGTATGTTGTGAATCTATATTGTAAGTCATATATGAGATGCAGTACATTATGTGCCTAAGTTATATATTTTTCGAAAGAAAAATCCGACTAAGTCGGACATTGTCCGAGCCATAATTGTGCAGTGTTTTGTGTTCCGATCGTAACATCCGTCCGAGTTGCACAATGTCCGAGTCAAAGAATTGTGCAGCGTTCTATGATCCGACTGAAAAATCAGGTTGAGTCAGACATTGTTCAAATCAAAGTGGTGTGCAACGTTATGTTGTCCCACTGAGTCTGACATTGTCCGAGTCTAGGCGATGTGCAGCGTTCTGTGGTCTGACTAAAAAATCCGATTGATTCGGGCATTGTCCGACAATGATGTTTTTTTAAAAAATTTCACCTTTGTGGTGTCCAGCTAGTAAATCCGATGATGTAGGAATTTATTTTGACATGTCATTCATACACATGTAGCTAAAAGATATTTTGATATTACATCAACTCACATAGTTTATCACATAGATAGGAAAAATAATAGTTACAAGCACAAGATTCATGTCACAAAGTTTTGAAAACGGATGGATAATAGATAGATGTCTACAAGATCAACAAAGATTACACAAATAGATAGCTTAGCTTCTTCTCGAAAAGCATGTAACTAGTTAAGCGGAACTTATTCATCAAGGTGCAGCATCCTCACGACGAGTTCTGCCGCTGTCCGTCATGGACGGCGGTTAACCTTGCCATCTGGAGCTCGAGCGAGGTCTTTGAAGTTTCCTAGAGCCCTGTCGTCGCCCTCCGTTGGTCGTGCACGTGTTTGCGGGTAGAAAGGAGCAAGTTGCACCATGAATTGATGTTCCCCTTTTTTCGCCTCGAGCCTCTCGCCACCGGCGAAGCTCCGGTGAGCTTTCTGGAGGACGACCGGTTTTGTTAGACTCCTCAGATCTGCCTTCCGTGGTAGAAAATCAGCTTGTGTGACGCTTGCATGGCAGCTCGCGTGGCAATTGGTCCATGCGGCCTTGGTTATGTTTTGGATGGATCCGGTCCTTGTACACCAATGGCTGAGTAATTTGATTTGTTGGGTTCATGGAGCAGTGATGGACCGGCAGGGAATATTCCTTGGAATATTTTTTGTTTTTTCTTTTTCCATCATTTTTTGAATTTATATTATTCCTTTATCCTATGAAAATTCATATCTGATTATATGGATATCTGTAAAATACACGGCCAGTTACGTTTGGATCGTAGCCACGTTATTTATGCTTTGGATAAGTTTTTGTTCATGTTCTAGCAGTAGAAATTCTTATTCTTGTGATTCAGTTCCTATTTACCTTGTTATGTGTGTTCTACCAATTATACGTGATCTGTGTATGATAGAGGACCCTGTGGAGCAGGAGTTTGAGAAGTACCGCCAGAGCAGCCGTTCGAGACCCCTAACCCCACTTGGGACCCATGATATGGAGGCAAACTGCATCCTTGATCACTCTTACGCCTACTTTAGTACTTGCATAATTTGAATCATGCATTCAATGGTTACTTGCTGTTTAAAATCATTCATACCATATTTTCTTGATACCTTTACCACTATTGTCCTAGGATGCTCTACCGATGATATTTTACTAGCTTTGCTTAGTTGCTTAATTGAACCCACACTTGATGAACATGTTTTTGCGTTAAATAACTGTAGGTGCTTCTTAGGTGTTGAGTTTTTGCATTAAAAACCCAGTAGGATGTTTTACGGGGACGAGTGTAGGTGATATAGGTGTTAGAGAGCTTTTAGGTAGTTCTAATTGGGAGAGTGCCTGCTACGGGCACAGCTTGTGTAGGGGCTTCTTGTTGACGAAGTCTCTGTTGGTGGTGATACTTGTGGTGACTTGGTTGGAGGAGAGGGATTGGTGACGACTCGGCCCGACAAGCATAAGGACCGGCTCACGGGATACCTGTCTCCAGGGCTTTTACTTGCACAACACGTGATCCGTATGGGCGTTGTGCTGGATCATGATACTTGCAGAGGAATGGTTGGCTAGCTGTAATAGTAGAGCTAGTGTTAGTGGGTTTTGGAGAATCGTCTCGACCCATAAGTAGATGATACCCCACTTAGCTAGTGGTAGGCCTTTCACACCTTTCGAATCCTCCATCATACTTTGGGGGACCCCGGACTCGAGAGTGTGTAACACCCCAAAATTTCAAATTTTGGGTTGTGCATAAAATTCACTAAATTTTAAAACATTTTCATCCTATGTTTGAATATTTTTCTAAAACTATTTATAACGTTATCAGTTTTTGTAAGCAAAATGAACGTGTTGTCATTTTATGTGAATAAAAGAGCTAACTTTCTAAATTTAATAAATTCTAATTTATGGAAATAGTTTATTTACAAATACTTATGGTTTATCAAAATGCTTTATTAACGTTGTTAAAGTATTTTACTTTGTACCAAGGAGTTTTTAGTCCAAATTATTTTCAATATATAAAATGAGTTTCCTTATGAAAATTTGGTTTTATAACCAATTATAACTCTTTCCTTCGAATTATATTAAATTAGGGTTATAATAAATTCTTTGTTGCACTCATGCTGGAATAGGAGCATTAGGTTTTATTGTTTGAAAATGTATTTAAAACTTCGATGTAGAAATCGCTTAATTTAGTTGGTAAATAGAAATCGAAATTAGGAGAGAATTAGAAATGGGAAAAAAGCCTCCGGCCAATTTCCTTGCTCCGGCCCTTTTTATCTTTAATTCTTTCCCTTTGTTTTTTTTTCTCTTCTGGCTCTTTTCTTTTTATTATCTGGCGCAGCCCACCAGCAGCTACAGGCCAATGCACCACGGCTCAGCACGCTGCAAGATGCCTGCCCCAGCCCAGAACGCCACACGCATAGCTGCCTGGCATCGCCCTGCTAGCCTCTCCCGTACGCCGCCGCCTGAGTCTGACTCAAACCCGACTCTACGCCGCTCCTTGGCGTGCGCACCCGTGATAGGGTCCCGTGCCTACAAAACTATCCCAGCACCGCACGCACGGCTCCAGCAGCAACTCGTCCAAGCCCCAGCGGCGCCGCCAGCCTCCAGCACGCCGCCGCAACGCTCGCCACCTAAACCGTGACTTCTTTCGCAATATCGTGGCTTGCCATTATGCAACTCGATGCCCTAGCGCCACCACCTGACGCCATTGCTCACGCATGCAGAGCTTGATGGCCGCAATGAAGACGCTACTCCGGATGCTCCTGATCTCCAGTCGAGCTTCTGGACATCGTGACGCCTCCTGCCGAACAGACCTACCATCGTGTGACATCACCAGACCAACCACGCCGCCGGTCTGCAGAAACCAGGTGCTCCGAAAGCCGATCCCTGATGTTACGCTGATTCGGAATCCACGTTCTCAACGAGTTCCGCTTGCTAGTCTCGCTTGTTTCCCTCCGACCAACATGGAAGACCCCATCAAACCATCACAGTCGCAAGTGTTGAAAAGTTTCGTCAAAGTTTTGTAGACCTTCGTAGTAGATTGGCATGGCTCCGGCAAGCTTGTAGTTACAACCATGGCGTCCACCACGATAGTTAGTTGCTTGTTTAGAGATAGCTAGAGTAGTGCGGGTTCAGTCTTCCAGCAATAGGGGTAGCTAATTGCCGGCTTTGATCGCTTTGCTTGCTCTTATGCGTATGTATTCTAGATTAGTTTAATCAATTTACATCAGCATGATGTTAGGCTTAGGTAGCATCCTGTATTTTGCGTATAAATAAATTATTTAATTCTATAAAATTAATTAATCCTTTACTTGCTTCTGTTTCTTCAAATACTTATTTATTTTTTTGAAAGGTTATTTTGCAATTAGAACCCTAACCTCTATAGTTTTCAAAGCATAATGTAAAACATATGCTTTTGGATCCAAGATAAAAACTCCTTCCTGTTTATTTGCGAAATAAATTATTTATTTGGTCACTCTTTATTATAAGTGAAATAAATTTTTAGTTCTTTCTGTTTCATAAATCTATTTAATTATATACGAAAAAAGGTTTTTGCAGTTTGAACCCTATATCTTCAAATGCTTATATCTTTTTGGTCATAGTTCCGATTAAGACGATTCTTGCGCTTCACGTGATCGTAGCGACGAGTAGTATTTATTAGTACTATTTTAATAGTCATTAGGTACTGTTTGGTGTACTGTCTCTTAGTTGCTTGTATGCTTGTTTCTTGCATGTTTTGTATCGGTGTGACGTTAAATAGAAGAATGTACATTTTGAAGACCTCAAGAGCAGCAGCAAGGGAAATCAGGCAAGTGTCCTTGATGCACATTGCGCCTACTTCTTTACTCGTCTGAATTTACTTTTATGCATTGCATTTAATTTGAATCATATTGTGTCATACCCTGTTCCATACTCTTACCTTGTCGCCTTGGTTTTGGATGTAGTGTTATAATATGGGTACGACATTGCTTAGGTTGCTATTAATGGGGTTTAACTTGAACTAAATGCTAATCTTGACTAATTGACCACTTGAACATAATGATCAATGAACTGGTAATGCTTTTTAGCAACATGGAACTTAGGCGATCCCGACAGGAGGATTGTCGATGATGGTGCCGGTACACACTCGCTAGTTGTGGTGGTACCTGTTTGGGATCATAAGGACCGGTTCTTGGAGCGGTAATCCAGGACTTCCGCACAAAGCACAGGGCTGATAATGGGTAGGTAAGGTTTAGTACCAAGGTAACTTCCCAGATTTGCGGGCGTCGAGAAAGGATGAAGGAAGAAGGTGTCTTCCGGATTCGAGCGAGGAAAGGCAGAGTACTTGAAGCCACGGTGCAAGAGGGGGCCCCTGGGTGATGCGTCACTTTGATGGCTGCGAAACCTTAGCATGGGCATTTTGCAAGCTGGGGAGTCCTTAGAAAGACCTTGTGGTGATTTCTTCGCCTCACACCTAACGAAGTGTGCTGGTATAATGGAGGTTTTAGTCATCGACGGGTGATGGAATCACCGACCCGTGGGTAAAGTTGTGCCACCTCCGCAGAGTGTAAAACTGTTATAACAGCCGTGTTTACGGTCACGAACGGCATGGATCCTCTCGAGAACTAGAGGGCATGGACGGGTGGAGTAACTCGTAGGATGCTACAGGCGGGGTAACCTGTAGGTGTGGTTTGCTGCAAGTAGGGTAGCTTGCGGTGGTTGACAGGTGGGGTAGTCTCGTTGATCATATTCTACTTAGCAAATAGGTTGTTTTAATTAACTTGACTAGTGTAGGTGCTTTCTATTGCAAACCATGTGTTAGCCTTCCTTTCTTTCAGCTTGCATTCATATATTCCCACACTTGCTGAGTACGACATGTACTCATTCTTGCTATTTCCATTTTGCTACCAACTACCGCTGCTCGGAAGATGGAGAAGACCACCGATGAGAAAGGTCTAGGCGTGCGAATCCCTCGGTCGATTGCCTGTGGTGTTATGGAGTCTTCCGCTAGCGTATATTTGTATTTAGTCCTTTGAGACAATAACAATGTGAGTTTTCTCATTTAAGTTATGGAATCCTTAAGAAACTATCGCGGGAAGAAGATCAACAAGTACCTTAAAGCTCTCATTTCCTTCTTCCCGAACTTGAAGGTTTTGACTGCCTCGATGACTTGTTATCATCCTTCATCTGCAAAAAGAAAAACATGACCACTTAGTAGGTGTCATATGACCACTTAGTAGGTGTCATATTTACCATGCAATGCATCTCCCTCTAGTTTCAGCAAGACTTGTCTATTTGCCAAACGGACGTGGCAGTATAGCATTTCTCAAAAGGACATGATTGACAACGACTTCATAAAATTGAACACCAAGACGAGTGCCAGCTACTATAGCATTCGGGTTGGTTATTTGGATAGTGGCCTTAGCCACAGGGACGTCATAAGGTCTAACAACATTATACAATATAACGTCTCTTCCATCCTAAATCATAGAAACACTTTAGAATAGCATTCAGCACGTGGTAGTAAGTAATCGATCTTTCTTCACATAAACTTAGCAATACAATTACCTCCTCATGTTGCTCTTGTGGCTATACCACACGCCTGCTCGGGAACATGACTTCATAATCACTTAAGTGCTCTTCCTCCATATCAACATTTGTATTTGATGCAGCAGCATCATCATGAATGTCTTGCTCTTGATTATCACATGTCTGTGAATTATTCTAAACCAAAGCACACCATTGGACAATCATTAAATTGGGAAAATATACAGGGAAAAGGGGGAACAACTGGATGTACCTGTTGTTTGGATTTTGAAGCATCTGGATCAATTTATCCATCCGTTGTTGCATGCTATCCACACGACTTTCTAACGCTTCTACTTTCTTATCAGCTTGTCAGCGAGCTTCAATTTGCATTTGAAGCTTTGTTGATGTGTATTTTTTGCCCCACGCATTTCCAAATCACATGGAGTTGGTCCCAAACCAAGAACACGAACATATCCATTCTTCTCCGGTCCACAAACGTGGAAATAAAGATCACCTTCTTGAATACTCTTCTCTGTCAATTCCGGACGATCTATAACTGTAGCTTTAAGTGCATTCTGAAGCACACAGAAGGATTAGAAATTTAAAAGGTAATGAAATGATATGGCGGACAAAATTACATGGACTTACAATAGTTGCTTCAGACCCCTTTTCAGGCACTCCAGTCTTGTGTGTATGTGACTTGATAAACACTTCATCTCTACGTGGGGAACGCCCAAGCTCCTCACACTGCAGCGAACAATTTTCAGTCACATTAATATCAATGAACGGCAAAGCAGATTAACAGATACAATGCCCTATATACCAGTTCCTCCTCAACACGCGCATGACTCTTACTACCACTTGTATGATTTTGGGTTAGCTTTGCACGATTTGCTTTTGCCCTCAATGAGCGAGCCTGTCATCAAAAGGTTTTCCAACGAATATAACTCAGATGTCACATAATACACAAACATATATAACTTTAGAGTTTATAGAAACAAAATTACGATAATTTCTTTCTTACCGTTGCTTCAGCAGACTTCCAGTGATCAATTAGCCACTTCCAATCATCTTCATGAACTCTTTCATCACGTAAGGTAAGAAGTTCATCTTCATCCATCTCATGATTATATTTCTTCAGAAACTCCTTCTTCAAGTCTGCCTTAAACTCTTTCCATTGTATGGCTGATTTCTGCATAAACCAATCGAAAAGACCTCGGTCTAAATTCCAATATAGCTGTAGAGCACAGAAAAAAGATAGTTGTCAATTACAGAACAACACGAAAAAAAGTTTGGTGTCAACAAGTAAGCACAAAAAATTCAGTACCAGTGAATCTGTCCATAGCTTATACTTCTGACGTGCAGAAACCTTCCGCCAATCATTATGTGCAATTGGGAAACCCTTTGCTCTAACCAGAGCTCCAATGAAGTTGGAAAGTTCAGTGCATGAACGTCCACAGGGTTGACCACGTTCATTGATTTCCACTTCAAGTTTAGGCTTATTTTGTCTTGCAAATATATCAGCCTTTCTAGTGCGTCTTCTAACTTTCTTAGTTTCTTGTCTCTATGACAATGAAAAATTAATTATAAGGTCAAATTATATCAGCAAATGTGTCTAAGCCATCATCAGGTCATAGCTGATTTCTACATAAACCAATCGAGAAGACCTCGGTTTAAATTCCAATATATACAGCACATAAACACAAAAAATGATTGTTATCCAATTTCAGCACCTTGATTTTGCTGTTGTTCTGGAACTATAGCTTGCTGATCAATATGTGCGGAAGTAACTTGTGAGCATGACCTTAAGTTGCGTCGAGGTGCAGGTTCACTTGGCTCAATAGAATGATCAACTACCTACAAAGGAGCAAAGGATTCATTATAAAAATTAGTGTGATTAGTGTCTTGCATGCAGAAACAAAACACATTATCCAAATCACTAATAACATCAACTACCTTTCTTTTTCTCTTTTGTGGCTGTGAATTAACTTCTTCTACAAGAGATGGACTAATGAAAGCATGCATCCTCTTCTGATTTTCCTTCACGTTAGCATTCCTTTGTTTCTCATATTCAGGTACGTCTGCAGCTTTTCTTTTTTCCCCCACCGTTACCATCCTTCCTCCTCAAAATGATTAATTACAAGTTAACCAACGAAAACAATGGTAATTAAGAGTATGCTACAAAAAAGTGCATATGATGATTAATTTCAGAAAATCATCGTAAATAAGTAGCAACATTCAACAAACTTACTTCCTCTTTTTCTCATTAACTAGGACTCCATCTATATCTGTCCTAGAATGGACACCATTAAGAAAAGTACTCGACATCAACATTTGTGTACAAATGAGACTTCCAATAATGAATATTGTTCTCGTTTTGTTCATTGTCATCATCTACTGTAGCCATATCATAAAAATGACGTGGTTTGGATTCCACAACAGCACACCAGTCTTTATGAAAAAGATCATCAAAGTAATAAACTTGTTGAGCTTGTGATGCTAAAATAAATGGTTCATCTAATAATCTTTCTCCGGTGTTGAATAAATGCCTCAGATTCACGGACATGATACCAAACTGATCAGTTTTCACCCATCTTCCTTCTACGCGGTTGTCAAACCAATCACATTTAAAGAGCACTATATTTCCTCTATTACGATAATTCAATTCAATGATTTCTTTAATGATGCCATAGTACGACTTGTTGCGCATGACAGAGGTTCATATTTCCATCCTCAAAGCAAGAGGTCCGGGCAACTAGAGCAACCCCACTACTCCGAACCGGCTTGCCCTCATCGTATGATTGTGTATGGAAATTGAATCCATTTATAGTATAGCTACTATATGACGTAGCAATCATAAAAGGCTCATTGGCCAAAATTTTTATTTCTTCTGACACTTCCATACCATTTTCAAATAACCCTTCCAACTGTAAGTATAGAATATTATATCTTCAGTTGCAAAACATTATTTTGGAGCACAAAATATTTTCTTGTGTTCTAACTTACATGCTTTCGAAACCATTCATGAAACATTTCATGATGCATACGATTGATTTCTCGCTGGTTGCGATGACCAGTTGGGGACAAATACTCAATATGCTTGCTACAATTTTTTGTTAACTTAAATCATTTGAGCTTTGTAAGAATAAGAAATGAAATGCAATAAGTAAAATAGTTAGATGGCTTACTTTAAGTATGGTCCAATTTTATCATAATTAAACAAGACATATCTATGAGCTTGAAGCCATGTTTTGTAGTCCAACGATATGGTGGACCTGCCAATCAAAGCTCGTCCATTGCTTCGAAAAAAAGGAGTGATATTGCAAGCTTCATCATCAACTAGTTCGCCATTTCTTACTTGCCTAGGAAACCTTGCTTCACAGCCACGTAGAAATTATGAACAGATGGTAAGACTCTCATCAAATTTATGGCCCTCACAAATTAACCCCTCCGGATGACTTCGTGTTCGAACATAGCCTTTCAGCCTCACTAAAAACCTCTCGACTGCCCACATGCTACGGTATCGTACAGTACCAGCAATTCTTGCTTGAGTTGGAAGATGAACCATTAGGTGCACCATCATATCAAAAAATGATGGTGGAAATATAGTCTCAAGAATACTTAATGTCTCAGCAATTTCAACCTCTCGTTTTTCCATATCACTTACACGAAACTTAGGTGAATAGATCTGCTTGAAAAAATTGCTCACACGAACTAGTGCTGCAGTTGTCTCGTGCTGGCAAAATGTTTCGAACAGCAGGTATAAGTAAATCTTGTAGCATAATGTGGTTATGATGGCTCTTTTGACCAATTATTTTCTTGTCTTCAACAACCACGTGATGGCTTAAATCAGCTGCGTAGCCACTAGGAAACTTCACTCCTTTCAATATTTGGCAAAACAACTTCTTTTCATCAGGACTTATTGTATATAGGGCTGCAGGTAAATAAAATCGATCATCTACTTCAATGGGATGCAAACTATTTCGGATGCCAAGATTTTGCATGTCAAGGCGAGCATTTAGATTGTCCTTTGATTTTCCATCAACATCTAATAGTATGTTAATAATGAAGTCAAATACATTCTTTTCAATGTGCATAACATCAAAATTATGTTGCAGCAGCAAATCTTTCCAATATGGCAATCTAAACCAAATTGATTGTCTTTTCCAACCAGTTCCTGGTGCCTTTCCATTATTGCGTGGTTGCTTAACAGGCTTTTTTGTAGCTAGATCCTTCCCAAAAATGTACTTTATATTTTCAGTCAGCCTAAAAATATTTCTTCTCCAGTAAGCGGTATAGGTGCAGTCCTATGCTCCTCGGTGCCATCAAATGAGCTTGTGTTAAACCTAAAAATGTGGTCTCCTTCTAAGAACCTACGGTTGCACATGTAGACGTACTTGCCCCCTTTTTCAACTGGAGAGAACATATCCGTGAGTGGCACTCGGGACAAGCAACTTTACCGGAGGTGGCAACAGCAAGCAAATGGCCTAGACCTGGAAGATCGGTGATGCTACATAATATGGCAGCTCGCAATTGGAAAAATTCATCCTGAGAAGCATCATATGTTTGTACACCATGAACAAACATGTCTATTAGATCATTTATTAAAGGTTCAAGATAGACATCCATATCAGAATTAGCTGCCTTACGTCCAGGAATCAACAAAGACAAGATGAAATTGGTCCGCTTCATACACTTCCAAGGTGGGAGGTTGTATGGAATCAAAATGATAGGCCAGATGCTATAGTTTGAAGTCAAAGTCCTATAAGGATTAAATCCATCACTAGCAACAGCAAGTCTGAGATTTCGAGTGTCGGAGGCAAACTCTTCATGACTAGCATCGAAATCCTTCCACAAAGGAGCATCAGCTGGATGCCTAATGAAAGAATCCTTTGTGCGTCCTTCATCGTGCCACCTTGTCTCAGCGGCTGTTTTGGAGGACATAAAGTACCTTTATAGCCTTTTCTTTATTGGAAAATAACAAAGAATTTTCCTAGGAACCGTATGGACACGTTTTCCATCACGACTTGTCTTTTCATATTTCCATCTTGAAGTCTTACATATTGGACAAACGGTTGACAATTCATGATCTTTCCAAAACAATATGCAACCATTTTCACATGCATGAATATTTGTGTACCCCAAACCAAGGCCTTTTGCTGTATTTTTGGCTGCACTAAAGTTTTTGGGAAGTGATGAACCTTCAGGCAAAACATCTTTAAGTAATTCTAATAGCATGTCAAAACTTTTATCATTCCATCCACCAAGAAATTTGATATGAAGTAATCTAACCATGAAACGTAGCTTTGAGAAATTCTTACAGCCAGGGTACAGTTCTTTACCAGCATCATCTACCAACTTTACAAAAGATTCCATATCTTCATTGTGTTGCCTATCTTCATTGTGTTGACCCTCACTTACTTCTAAATCCCCCATTTCATCTAAACCCCCAGCAAGGTCTCGAAGTAAATCAGAAATATCATCATCCTCATTTGAGTTTTGTACTTCAACGTTATCAGATTGCACGCTATGAAAATGGCTCGAACTTTGCTCCCCATGATTTACCCATGTTAAATAACCTCATGTAAAACCTTCACATATCAAGTGCCCAAATACATCCTCTCTAACTTTCCAACATGAGTTCTGACATATCTTGCAAGGACATAGTATCTTGTTTCCTTTAGCTGAATTACTAAATACAAACTCTAAAAACATGTTCACTCCGTTTCTATACTCCAAAGATTCCCTACATGTAGTTCAGTGCAAGACATTAGACAAAATGATAACATGACCCTTGGATCTAATTTGTGGTTACCACTTTATTGTACCTAGGTAAATTCATCCACCTTTTGTCCATGATGCACCTTTAATAAAAATTAATGTCAAATAGAAGAATATATAAATAGATGTATACACATACATATAAGCCACAACCACAAGATCACGAAGATACACAATCAAACAACCAAGTTCGTCAACACACATTATTCAAACAACATTATAATCTTCTAGCATTATATTTTCACGGGCTCCGAAGTAAGGAATGCCAAAGTAACGCATTCGCAGCTAGGTAGAATCAAAGAAACCATACCAATAGTTGTTCAAGATGTCGATATATGGAGAAGAGACAAGTAAACCCACTGATGAACCCGTAACCTGACACCATAGAGAGTGAGGGAATGATTAGCCTATTGTTATAGGAAATTACAAAAGTCTGTATTGCCAAGAATTTTACTGAGTTATAGTGTTAGTTACTTGGACTCTTGGAGACATGAATCTTCTAATAACAGTACACAAGAGAGCTCAAATGTCAAGATCTTTATTCCATTGTGTGGTCCTGTTGTCTGAACAAGATGGGAGATAATTATTTGCTCAGTCCTTAAGCATCTCACGTACATTGAAATGGTAGGCGAGTAAAGCAGCTCTCAATTTACATGGTAGAAGTAAACTTACTTGCAGAGTCTCCGAACAGCAGAATGTTAACAGAGCAAAGAAAATCTTGAATTTTTCAGATTCGTCCTATCTGAAATAACCAGATCCACATAGCAAATCTGTCAAAAACTCTGTTTTGCAACAATAATAAAGAAGAAGTAGAGGAATATTACCTGAAATTTGTTGGATTGGGTAGGGTTGAGTGGCAAATCGGTACCAGATCTAGTCGTGCTGCTGGGGAAGGAGGAGCACGATTTACTTAGCTTCTCGACCTGCTGGAGAAGAGGGCGGCAGCATGTATTACAAGAAAGGTAGGCCTCGATTAGGTATGGAGAAAAGAGAATCAAGCAAACCTTGCTTTCAATTACGTCGAGTGCAACCAAAGCTGTGCCATAAGCATTAGGTGGCGAGGTTGTGCGGGCTTTCTTGGGAGATAGCAATGGCACATCGCCAGGCTAGGCAGAATTCTAAATCTGGGAGGTACCGGTGGCAAGACTTGGCTTGGCAGGAGGGTCGAGGGCGGCGGCTGGGCAAGTGCAATGGAGAAGCAGGTGGGACGGCGGCTGGGCGTGAGCTTTGTAGGAGCCTTGAGCCGGAGGTGGAGATGGCGAAGGGTGGTCGTGGCGAACCCGACGGCGGCTGGACAAGGAGGAGCACAGGAGGAAGGGCATAAGACTGGGTGTGCGGATGGGGACTAGACCAAGATGTTCTAGGTTTATTTTGCTTGGCGCTTTCACCATAATTTGGCTTCGCGCTTACGGTTCGCAATTTCGCTTCGCGCGTCGGCGCTGAGATTTTTGGTTTCCTTGGTCTACCGTCAACCTCGTATGCCGACACTTAAATCATCGCCCGCCAAAATTACCGACACATATAGCGTAGTAGAATCATTGCCGACACTTTATCTGCCAGGTCGACCAATGCCGACAGTTTGTTTGTCGCCCGACAATACTATTGCCGACGAGAAGACATGTTGGTGAATTTCTAAAGAATTTCCGACACTTTATTTGTGTTTAATTAACCACTTTTGCCCACATATTAGGGTCGTCAAAAGTGTGCAATGGTGTAGTGTTCTGTTTCTTAAAATACTTATTTATTTTTTTTGAATGGTTATTTTGCAATTAGAACCCTAACCTCTGTAGTTTTCAAAGAATAATGTAAAACATATGCTTTTGGATCCAAGATAAAAACTCCTTCCTGTTTGTTTTGCGAAATAAATTATTTATTTGGTCACTCTTTATTATATGTGAAATAATTTTTTAGTTCTTTCCGTTTCATAAATATATTTAATTATATACGAAAAGGGTTTTTGCAGTTTGAACCCTATATCTTCAAATGCTTATATCTTTTTGGTCATAGTTTCGATTAAGACGATTCTTGCGCTCACGTGATCGTAGCGACGAGTAGTATTTATTAGTACTATTTTTATAGTCATTAGGTACTGTTTGGTGCACTGTCTCTTAGTTGCTTGTATGCTTGTTTCTTGCATGTTTTGTATCGAGTGTGACGTTAAATAGAAGAATGTACATTTCGAAGACCTCAAGAGCAAGAGCTAAAGACATGAGCAGCAGCAAGGAAAATCAGGCAGGTGTCCTTGATGCACATTGCGCCTACTTCTTTACTGTCTGAATTTACTTTTATGCATGGCATTTAATTTGAATCCTATTGTGTCATACCCTGTTCCATACTTTTACCTTGTCGCCTTGGTTTTGGGTGTAGTGTTATAATATGGGTACGTCATTGCTTAGCTTGCTATTAATGGGTTTCAACTTGAACTAAATGCTAATATTTACTAATTGACCACTTGAACATAATGATCAATGAACTGGTAATGCTTTTTAGCAACATGGAACTTAGACGATCCCGACAGGAGGATTGTCGATGATGGTGCCGGTACACACTGTTAGTTGTGGTGGTACCTGTTTGGGATCATAAGGACCGGTTCTTGGAGCGGCAACACAGGACTTCCGCACAAAGCACGGGGCTGATAATGGGTAGGTAAGGTTTAGTACCAAGGTAACTTCTCGGTTTTGCGGGCGTCGAGTAAGGATGAAGGAAGAAGGTGTCTTCTAGATTGGAGCGAGGACGAGCGAGTACTTGAAGCCACGATGCAAGAGGGGGTCCCTGGGTGATGCGTCACTTTGATGGCGGCGAAACCTTAGCATGGGCGTTTTGCAAGCTGGGGAGTCCTCGGAAAGACCTTGCGGTGATCTCTTGGCCTCACACCTAAGGAAGTGTGCTGGTATAATGGAGGTTTTAGTCACCGACGGGTGATGGAATCGCCGACCTGTGGGTAAAGTTGTGCCACCTCTGCAGAGTGTAAAACTGTTATAACACCCGTGTTCACGGTCACGAACGGCCTGGATCCTCACGAGAACTAGAGGGCATGGACGGGTGGAGTAACTCGTAGGTTGCTACAGGCAGGGTAACCTGTAGTGTGGTTGGCTACAGGCGGGCTAACCTGTAGTGTGGTTTGCTGCAAGTACGGTAGCTTGCGGTGGTTGACAGGTGGGGTAACCTGTAGTGTGGTTGGCTACAGGCGGGGTAACTCTGTAGGTGTGGTTTGCTGCAAGTAGGGTAGCTTGCGGTGGTTGACAGGTGGGATAGCCTCGTTGGATCATATTCTATTTAGTAAATAGGTTGCTTTAATTAACTTGACTAGTGTAGGTGCTTTCTATTGCAAACCATGTGTTAGCCTTCCTTTCTTTCAGCTTGCATGTCATATATTCCCACACTTGCTGAGTACGACATGTACTCATTCTTGCTATTTCCCTTTTGCTACCAACTACTGCTGCTCGGATGATGGAGATGACCACAGATGAGAAAGGTCTAGGCGTGTGAATCCCCGGTCGATTGCCTGTGGTGTTATGGAGTCTTCCGCTAGCGTATATTTGTATTTAGTCCTTTGAGACTATAACAATGTAAGTTTTCGATTTAATAAAGGCATTGTTCTTTTATCACATTATTTGTTCCGTGTGCGTGAAAACTTGTTCCTGGACACGCATACGGATGCATTCGGTTTTGGTCGTTAAAACCGGGTGTGACAAAGTGTTTCTATACTTTGGCTACGACGGTATCCCTATGTTATAGTACCTCTTCACGTGAGTACAGATGTATATACTCTGCATGGTTATAATCTATACGTATAGCCATGCCACTAGATACGGGCACTACTTGAGAGCCTTCCGAGTGACTAGTTTACTACTTCTCCGCTCCGATAGGTGTTTTACTTCCGACTTCGAGCTATGGTTGTAGTGGCGGCGTGCTGGACTTTAAATATCCAAGCATGCATAACATTATTGCTAGGTAGTGTGGCTTGCTGAGTATTCTATGTACTCACGGCTTTATACTTTGCTTTCAGACGTGGTTGACCCAGTTGAGCCCTTCGACGGAGCTGATGGAGAGGAGTCCTTACACTCTAGTGCATGTGGTGATGGTGTCCCATGCATGAAGACTTCCGCTGGGATGATGTTGGTTTTACGCTTCGTTAGTTTCTATTTCTATCATGGTTGGCCTGCGAGCCACGTTCATGTATTCGTACTTTGATGTTGAATGATGTTAAGTTAATGAGATTATGTTGGATGACAAGATTCTCTCTTCCTTGCCTTTACTTCTTTTATGGTTTTATTGATATGCAATTGTGTTGGATATAAAAGCTACTCTCCTAGGAGTAGCTAAGAGGTACAAAGGCACGATTTTCACCTTCGTGCATGTCACATACAACCTCTATTGTGATATGTAATTTTTTTTGTTTCTTTTTATAGCGGTTGAATTTCAATCTTAGATTTTACATGATGCTAGGTAACACAACAACCTATATTAAAAAATAATGATATAATAGTTTATTGTTATTTATATGTTTATGTTGTGAATTACTAATAAACTATGGAAAGAGTACCAAAAAAATGTTTAATAAAATTTTGAGTTTATTTGTTGTGCCAACTATCATCATGCAAAATTGGACAATCAATTCTACTTGCACATGGAGAAAGAAAAAGAAAAACTTCAGAAGAGGGTATATCGAATCAACTTAAATTGTTCTGAGGAGTAAATAGAGACAAAATTTTTGTTTGGAGTGTAAAATGGACATGGTGATTTGTTCGAGCAAGTAAAATGAACTTCTTTCTAAACAAAAGTACTACCACAAAAAAACCAATTTTCAGACATTAGACATTCAACCAAATAATTTTCGTGTGCAAATAGAATTTTAGTATATTTAACGCATGATAATAGTGTTTTTGTGTATTCAGCGCATGATAGGGTATTATTTTAGTATCTTTTCCTTCAATTTAGTGTTATTTCTTTAAATCATGATCAAATTAATATTATTTGAAATAAACTCCTGCAATTCTAGCTTTTTCGCCATGATGGTTTGTAACAAAGGATTGAATACATAGAAAGTAGTCATATGAAATTCCAAAGAAACAGCCCACCCGGGGAATTCAGGAGGATTTTAAAACTGTGCTCCAATGCATTATTGAAAGTTTTTTTATTTGTTTCTAAGATACCACAAAATTCGAGTTTTGGACACTATGAAATTGTTATATTACGGGTAAATATCATAATTTGTAGTGTCCACAAGATAAATTGAGTTTTACAGTGTCCTATAAACAAAACCACTGTTTTTTGGTGTTTTTTAGGTAGGCACTCCGGTAAGACAGCGGGAGCGGTGCCTACGGAGGCATCCAATCTGCTCCCAGGTCTCATTTTGATAATCATATACTGCAAAGGTTATTCCTCTATTCTACTTTTCTTGCCATGAGGACAAGCTATACTCAGTACAAATTATCAGAACTAACTTTTTTTTTGGTCGAAAACACAGGAGATTTGTGTTCCATTGTATTAAAAAAATGATAATGGGCAGAGCCCTACAACACACACTTGTTTCTTGATTTACATACGCGTCATTTGACAACTGAAAAAAAATGATCCAAAAGAACCTCCTACTCTACAGCAAGGACGGCTGTTAGAAAGGAGACTCCTTTCGCATCAGCCAACTCCCATAGATATCTCTCCTCCACAGCCTGAATCAAGATGGCAGACAAGCTGGGAGAGATCCCATCAAAGACTCACCTATTCCTGTGGTTCCAAAGAACCCAGGCACCCAAAATAATGAGAGAATTCCAACCCTTTTCAGTTAAGCCTCCAGAAGTACCACTTATCAATTTCCACCATTCTATAAAAGAGTGAGCATCGGGCTGAGGGGATAAGTCCTCCAAATCAACTTGTCCTAGGAAGCGAAACCAAAATTGCCGCGCAAAAACACAAGAAACCAATATATGATCAATAGCTTCATCCTCCTAATCACAGAGCAGGCATTTCGCCGGATGGTGCATCCCTCAGCGCGCTAGACAATCTGCTGTCCAGCATTTGTTATGTGCTACCAGCCACATAAAGAACCGGCATTTGGGAGGCGCCCAGGTTTGCCAAATCCTCGAGTATGGCTCAAATGTGATCAAGCCTAGGAACATGCTCACATATGCAGACTTCACGGAGTAGACACCATTCGAAGAAAGTCTCTAGAAGTGAGTGTCATTGACTCCATGCTGCAACTCCAAGTAGAGTAGGATGTACCAACAAAATCCTAGGATCAGCAAACGAATGCACAAGTAGTTTCCATACTGCCGTTGTAGTAAGCTCTAGTTTGGACGAACGTGGCTATAAACCATTGGATGTTCCTTGCTCCATCAATTTAAACATCTAATGGCCAGAATCTCACGTTTTCTCTGTTATTTGAAGTTCCGGAGCTGGATATCTCACGGTTGGGGACCTAGCGCGGAGTTCCTTCGGCAGAGCACACACTTTCGCCCTGTAGTCCTCCACCTCGCTGGATGGGTCTGAGTCCCTTGCCTTTCCTTGACCACTAACCATAACTAGCTAAGTGAATGTGCAGGTAACCCGGTGGATCAAAGGTTGGACAAAGGTGCGAAGCACTAGAGTCGATCGCACGACGCGAAGCAAGGCGTAAGACCAACGACGAAGCGGTCGGGCCGAGCTAGACCCTAGGCGAAGAGCAGGAGCCCGGGCAAAGCATCACCCTGCAGTGCTCTCCAGCCTGGCAGTAGCCAAGCCGCGGATCACACACGTCTAGTGCAATGTCCGGATTGCCCTCGGCGGTTACCGCCTTTCAGTAGGATCGAGGGCACCTGCTCGGGGTAGAATGGTAATGTAAAGTTGGGGCTCCCTAGGACTATAAAGGGAGACCGAGAGTCACCTGAAAACACAAATGTAATCCTCGAGTTAGCTTCGCTTATACAAGAGTTGTTATTTCGCAAGCTGTTTCTGTATACCTCGCATGTTCAGTTACTTGTGTTTCGTGTGCTAAGTGAGTTCTTACCTCGCCGCTTAGCATACCAACATTGGCGCCCACCGTGCGTGAGCTCGAAGAACCAAGCTCATGATGACCAGAACCACAAGAACCGTGGCAGCAGCTGAACCACTTCAAGAGTTGCCAGCGGGACCATCAGGAACCACTTCGACGCACTCAGGTACAGCTCAAAGGTCAACCTCACAACAAACCCATAGGCCGGAACTACTTCAGATCGAGCAATCCCCAACCTCGGTACGCGCCGAGGGTGCAAGCAGAGGCCGCCAAGAGAAGCAGAACCCAGGCAAGTTGTCAGCCATCCAAGAAGAAAATGACCCCGAAGACAACGACAACTCAGGAGACAGCGCTTCGCTAACTCAAGAAGTGGAGAAGCTGCGAAGAAACAATCAAGAACTCGAAGAAGTACGCAAGAAGCTAATACAAGAAGTGGCATTAAGAGAAAAGCCGTTACAAGAAAAAGAAGCGCTTCTCGAAGAAAGGCGTAAGTACGAAGAACTCTCAAGAGAAGTAAGGCGGCTTCGATCAAGGGTAAAGAAGAACAATTCTGCAAAACAAACAACAACAACAATCAAAAGTGACTCGGAGCCAGAATTCGACCCAAACAACAAATCTGAAAACCCTAGCTCCCGACGCGAAGTATTGCCTATCAGAAGATCCGGAGCCATAACCATCGACAGAGATTCACCGCTGTCGAAGGGCTAGAAAAAGCGTCGTACCCTGAGAATTTCAGAATGGGAACTATACCCCAAGTACATGGGAGAAACAGACCCAAGACAATTCCTCATCAGCTACGAAGCAGCAATCACCTCGGCAACCGGGGATGAAGTAGCATTGTCCAAGGTATTTGCATGCGCCTTGGAAGGACCGACATCAACCTGGTACTTTAGCCTGCAGCCGAGGTCAATTTACAGCTAGGAGAACCAGAACCTAAGGGACAAAGTAATAGCAAATTTCAGAGGATTAATGGGCGCCTCGAAGCCCTCGAGAACCTCAGCCACATCGCACAACAGCCAAATGAGCTACTTCCAGATAACTACAGAAGATTTCTCAGCCTAAGTCCCAATATCCGAAAGTACCGAAAGAGTTGGTAATCGTGTATGCTATCCAAGGACTTTGCGCGATCCCCTTAAGCTAGAAATTCACGAAGAAGCACCCTCCGACGCTACAATATATGTGCAGCAAATTCGAAGAGTACTGCTGGTCAGAAACAGATTATAAGAGGCGGACTTCGAACCAAAAGCAGTCTCGCAAAACCCAGAACAACAGCTATGACAGGCACAACAAAAAGGCGGAGCCCCAGGACAATGTGCAAGCAGGAACAGTCAACAATATACATACCAAAAGCAGCAAAGAAAGTGACGATCTAGGACAAGAAGGCCAGCAAAAAGGAGCGTCGCAAAGCAGTGACAAAGGTGGTAACTTTCAAAATCGCAACAGTCAGCATCAACACAAAAAGCCATATTGCATCTACTGTGAAGGTCACGTAGGACACAAAACTTTAGACTACCCAAGCACAAAAGAGATAATGAGAAGGTTAGAGCTTGAAAAGAAGCACCATGAGAAGTCGGCGGAGATAAACCACACGACAACGGCCTATTGGCCGCAGCAACCAATGCACCAACAAAGTGTCCAAAATCACTACTACCCACAACAACCTTAGACTATCTGCACTGCTGTTACTCTATATTTTTACTCTAAACAGAATATTCTAGCCACGTCATCGAGATTCTTTTCTCTATATCAACTTCTCCCACGCTCGTATTACTCTACATATTTACTCTACATCCAGCTACCATACATTTTATTCATTTCCTTCAACTACCATATCCAATAAATAAATCATTTGTTACATGCATCAAACATGCATGCATGTGTATTTCTTTTGGCTTGTTGCACAACCGTGACTTTGTACGTTAACGTTTGCTGCTTGTGCATGTGTGCTAGTGGCCGGCAGCTACAACATATATTCTCTCCTTTGTTGCATGCTTGTGATGAGTGGAATTTTGACCGAAATCAAGTGGCAGCTTGTGTTCTCGTGAATGTCCTTTGTTGTGACTGGCAGCATATATTCCCTTGTCCATCGTTTCTCTTCATTCCATTTCACCGCAGCCATGGCCGGCTACCCAAGCTCTAGCGCCTTGGCAAAGTATTGGAGGATGATGGAGGAAGGCAATGACGACTTCCAGATCGTGCTTGATAACGAAGAGGAAGAAGCTGCCCATCTGGTCGACATGGATGAAGCGAGAGGGTTCTCGTCGGACACGGCATCGTGACGGGCCACCAAAGCAAATCCGTCCACGAGATCATCCATCAGGAGATCAGAGGATCCGTGCAGACTACTTTGATGAGAATCATGTGTACAACGACTTTCAGTTTCGTAGAAGGTATGAGTATCTTAAAGATAGAATCATACTAGGACTTTTTGACATCACATACATTTTTGTTTAGGTTTCGCATGCGAAGACGTGTTGTCCGACGCATATTGGAAGCTGTGATAGTAGTGGAACCCTATTTCACGTTGAAGGTTGATGCCGTTGGCAAACTTGGAATGACGGGTCTTCAAAAGGTTGTTGCATCCCTCCGTATTCTCGCGTATGGTCTCCCTGCTGATGCCGTCGATGAGTATGTTCGTATTGGTGAGTCCACAGCTCGTGAATCTTTACAACACTTTTGTAAGGCTATAATTCATGTATTCGGAGATTACTACCTACGGGCCCCGAATGCGGAAGATGTATCTAGGCTCCTCCAGAGTGGTGAGGAGCGTGGATTCCCAGTGGATGTTGGGTAGTATCGATTGCATGCATTGGGAATGGAAGAATTGTCCAGCTGCTTGGAGAGGAATGTTCAAAGGTCGTAGTAAACACCCTACCATGATACTTGAGGCTGTCGCGTCAAACGATCTTTGGATCCGGCATGCTTACTTTGGCATGCCAGGCAGTAACAATGATATTAACGTGCTACATAGGTCACCTATTTTCTCCTCGTACCTAAGGGGTGTATCCACTCCTGTATCATTCACTCGTTAATGGAAACACTTACAACATGGGGTACTACCCGGCGGACGGGATATATCCTGAATGGGCTGGTTTTGTTAAAACCATTAGACACCCCATGGAGACAAAGACTAGACACTTTGAAGCTTGCCAGGAAGGAGCCAGGAAGGATATAGAGCGGGCGTTTGGTGTCCTTCAGGCAAGATGGGCTGTAATTCGAGGTCCCGCGTATGGTTGGGACCGTGAAAATATTACAGACATCATGATGGCATGTGTCATTATGCACAACATGATTGTGGAGGATGAAGGACAAGGCGCTCGCAACATAAACTTCGACGGTACGGGAGACCTTGTCGTGCCCTACACAAATACTGCCACCGACAGGAAAAAATTTATTGAAGCCCATCATAGGCTCTGCAACCAAAGCATACATTACCAGCTGTAGAATGACCTCATCGAGCACCAATGGAGGAGGTTGGGATCTCAACAACGATCGCATAATAATGAATAATGTAAATTTGTAAATGTGGTGAACTATTATGTAATAAGAAATGTGTTGAACTATTGTAATAAGTAATGTGGTGAACTACTATGTAATAAGTAATGTGTAATAACTATTGTGTTCCTTTCCATCCAAATAAATTCATGCACAGTCCTCGGAAAAAACAATGTCTACACAGCACATTTTACAAACAATGTCTTCACGGCACATTTTACAAATAATGTCTTCACAATACATTTTACAAATAATATCTTCACGGCACATTTTACAAATAATGTCTTCTCAGCACATTTTACAAATAATGTCTTCTTAGCACGTTTTACAAACAATGTCTTCTCATCACATTTTACAAACAATGTCTTCTCGGCACATTTTACAAACAATGTCTTCACAATACATTTTACAAATAAGTCGGTGCCTTAGCTCTGGTTCCTCCTACGCCTAGCTGCCACCTTTTCCATTATCTCATCACAAAGTGCCTGGTCATACACACGAAGCATTGGTGTGCATGAATCAAGGTCGATCATAAGAATCCTTTCATCCTCTATCTTCTCCCTATCATCTCTTTCCCTCTACTTCTCCCGCATCTGCATGTCTAACTTGTCACGCATGATCCGTATCTTCTCATGCTCAAGCTGCAAAATGGATTTGTTATGTTCACGCAACTCGTCGTACCTTTTTTCTTCTATGGTGGCAAGCTAGTCAAAACGGTCCCCTTTCTTTGTGTTTTCTTCTTGCCATATAGACATCTTTTGCAGAGAAATTTCTTGCAGCTTCGAAGCGTACTCGAAGAGGACATCGATCCGGAAGAACAGCTCTTCTTCCGGGCAGCTTTTGCAGCGTCCCTGCCTATTGGCCTCTTCCTAGATGCAACTGGATCATCATCGTCCAAGTCTATAGTGTTTGAATCTTGAGGGATATGATTACCAAACCGATCTGCAGTTGCATCCCGTCCACCTTTCTGCTTCATGTCTTGCCATTTGGGCTCATCCTTCAACAAGTCCCAGCAATGCATGAATTGAAAATTGTGACCCTCAACACCAGCATACGTAGCAGCCGCCTCACTGGTCTGCAATAAAAAAGAGATGTCAATACCATATTTCACTAGTCCGCAATAAAAAGCAATGAACAATATCAAGCTGCATGAAACACAACATGACCACAATACCTTATCGGCATCTGATTTCCCACTAGCATTGACACGAATACTTTCAGCTACGAATCCAGCAAACTTCCCTGATTCTTGTTTTATTTTTTCCCACCTAGTCTGTATCGACCTAAATGTCCTTTCTGGATACCCACCCCTCTTCTCGTTGTACCGCTTTACAACCCGTTGCCGAAGTTTTCTCTCTTTTGTCCAGTGTTTACAATAGGATCACAACTTATCTCAAGCCATGACTTAACAATGGTGACATCTTCGTCAGGAGCGAAATTGCTCAATTTGATGCGAGTGTCATCTTTTTTCTTGCTTGTTGTCATATCAGGTACTTCCTCCACATCTGCAGCTGAAGTATCATCTTGTTCCCCAAGGTTGTAAACTGGAGGAATCAATCCCATTTGGGGCGGATGATGCATAGCTGCTGCATTGGGTGGGGGATGCATGAATCCATGGGAGAACCAGGGAGTAGGTGCACCTTGGTAAGCAAACCATGGTCCCTGGTACGAAGAAGGGTTGCCACCATAACTTTGATCCCCATCAGGATGCTTGGGAGTGGTTTGGATCCATCCTATGTGCACATAAACAAGAACTGTGAGCTTATCTCAGTAAGATGATCACTTTCAGGTTGAAGAGACAATAAAAGTGGGAACAAGGATGCAAAGAAGAAGAAACAGAGCAGGGTTTATAAAAGTTCATAGCACAATAGCAGTGGGTTGTTGGTATATTTGGTGGATAAGAAATAAGATTAAAAGAGGAGAACCGGTTGGCACCCCATCACAAAATGCCCAAGCCATATGTGATTTTCTTAACTCTCATGTCGAAGCAACGAATAGCACGACAATCCAAGACAAAGAGAAGATTTTGAATAAATGAACAAAACCACCAGAAAGTTTTGTAAAGCTGAATATTGATGGGTCTTTTTATGAAGAGAGTGGACGAGGAGGCACGTGTGCTGTAATTCGGGATGAAAGAGGTGGCTTTGTAGCAGCAGCTTGTTGGCCCGTAATCCATGCAATAACTGCTGCTTTTGCTGTGGAGGCACAAGCAAACATAAATTGTTTCCAATTGGCCAACCAGATCGGATGTAATAAAATCATAATAGAAACGGATTCTCTACAAGCTTATGAGACAATATGTGATCCTAGCACATCAAGAGCACCTTAAATTACAAGGAGAAGATAAGGAATAATTACACTATCCAGTTTCACAATTTATATTCACAGTTCTATTTTTCCTTAAATTTGAATTACTGTAATTACAAAAGAAATTTGTTCACTAAACCATGCACTTCTCCTGACTGGAATTTTTCTTTAGTCAAATTATAACGATGAAAGCTATAATTTATTAGATGGACTGAAATATTAACAGTGGCCTAGCATTAATCACCAAAACAATTCCATGAAGGTATTTAACATGACATAACAATAACCTTTAGGTTCACATTTGGATCTGATTTCATTTGACTCTCATTTTCAGAATGACAAATATTTATTTCAACAATCAGAGTACAAGACACTAACCCAACACTGGATATACTCATTTCATGGTTTCAGCCAATGAATTAAAGCAATGCTTCAATACCAAACAAGAGTTAATTACCAAGATAACTAGCATTGCACTGATCTGGTTAGTTCTTATTCTAATTACCTAGGTATCATGGGAGCAATCGCAAGATCTAAAAAAGAAAGAAAAATGTGATGTCTCTAACCTGGGAACTACATAGAGAGACAATCTAAACAAGGAAAAAAGGAGGAGGAGATCAAAACTTGTACCTGTTGTGTCGTCTGCGCCGCCGCTCTGAACAACCGGTGGAACTCTCCTCCGAGCTTGTTTGTCTGCCACCAACCTCCGCCTGCTGTCGCTTGCAAACTTTCTCCGCCAAACGCCGTCGCTTCCCCTGCCCCTGGCTCCCTTCTCCTGCCTTCCCTTCGCAGATCTTCACCGCTGCCTCCCCTCCACTGTCTCCAATCCCCTCAGATCTACGAAGGGGACATGGCTGCTCCAGGGCTGCAGCAGCATGACCTGCCGCCCCAGATCGAGCTTTGCCCGCCGCTGGGCTCTCCAGGACGCCGACGCCGAGAGCTGCGTCGCACTGGCCGGCTCCGCCTTCACCTCCGGCTACTGCGCTCACCTCCCGTTCGTGCCCGGGAGAGAAAGAAGAAGTTGGGCCGCGCTCGCGTGGACTCGATAGCGTCAGGAAACAATTACGTTGGCTGTGCCGGTTCGATTGCCTTACGGTGTTTTGGCGTCTGTTTTACCATCCCGCGGTGCAGTCCGGTTTGCTCTATTTTTCTACGTGAAACGTTTACCGCATGCGATACCGAGTCCCACTGCGAATCGTCTTACTATCCAACACCTTACTTCAGAACAAACTATCACCTCCAGCGCCCGCAGTTCCAAGGAGCCTCTACCACGCATCACGCGAAGCGGGACGGTGGAATGACATATTCCTAGCCACTTCCACTGTCGTAGACTTACCTTACGGGTATACATTGATCGGAAGAATGATTTATGAAGGACATGGTGGCCTATGGAAGACATAAGACCGGTGGGGCGGGCCCACGAGTGGTGTCCGACCGGTATATGATTTTGGAAGGTTCTATAAGACCTGTATGGAAGCAAAGACGGACAATAGGACTGGATTCATGCTTAAGGAAAGTACAAGACCGGCCGAGTAGGACTCCGAATTGATAAGGAAGTTTAGAGATAGATTTCTATGTATGTAGATATTGTATCCAACTAGGATTCTACATGTAACCTTGCCTCCCCGGACTATAAGGCGGGAGCAGGGACCCCTAGAAGTTCGGAGAAGTTCTCAATAAGTTTTCACGAGTTAGGACAAGTTCCTACACTCCGAGATCTTGCAATTAGCAAATCGCTAAAGGCAATACATAACATATAGGACGTAGGGTATTACTCTCGATCCGAGGGGCCCGAACCTGTCTAAAATCGCGTGTTCCTGTGTGTTCTGTGTGTTGCACCATCGAATTCCACGCTCGTGAGGGACCGGATAGTACTAGTGCCGAGTTTAAGACTCGACATTTAGCGCGCCAGGAAGGGGTCCCGGCGAGTTCCCAGCGAGTTCGATGGCTTCTACTTTCGACTTCGTCTTCGTTACAAGCTTCAAGATCTGCTTCGGGTTTCTCGACTTCATTCGACGACGACGACTAGTGTCGCGGAGCGACGACCGGTGCTGGACGATGATCGTCGCCGCGATGACGACGACGAGCGGTGTCGTAGGACAATGATCGTCACCGCGACGACGACGACCGGTGTCGCAGAGCGATGACCGGTGCAGGACAACCATCGCCGCCGTGACGACGACGACGAGCGGTGTCGCAGGACGACGATCGCCGCCACGACGACGACGACGAGCGGTGTCACAGGACGACGACCGCTACCTCTGCATAACGACAAGTGGTGTCGTGGAGCGATGACCGGTGCAGGATGACGACTGCTGCTGCGACGATGACGGCGATCGGTGCGGTGATCGCCGTCTTGTGACGACGAAGATCGATGCTCGCTGAGCGATGACCGACGCCACGACGATGATTTTAACAGTTTTCATCGGTCGTCGGCTTCAACTTTGAGTGCCGCTGCTGCTCGGACGCGGTCTTGAGCTTTAGCGCGGCTGCTAATCTTCAATTTCGACCGATCGCGCCGTCTTCAATAGCTTTCATCGGTCGTCGGCTTCAACTTTGAGCGCCGCTGCTGCTCGGACGCGGTCTTGAGCTTTAGCGCGGCTGCCAATCTTCGGTTTCGACCGATCGCGCCGTGTTCAATAGCTTTCATCGGTCGTCGGCTTCAACTTGGAGCGCCGCTGCTGCTCGGACGCGGTCTTGAGCATTAGCGCGGCTGCCAATCTTCGATTTCGACCGATCGCGCCGTGTTCAACAGCTTTCATCGGTCGTCAGCTTCAACTTGGAGAGCCGCTGCTGCTCGGACGCGGTCTTGAGCATTAGCGCGGCTGCCAATCTTCGGTTTCGACCGATCGCGCCGTCTTCAACAGCTTTCATCGGTCGTCGACTTCAAGTTGGAGCGCCGCTGCTGCTCGGACGCGGTCTTGCGCATTAGCGCGGCTGCTAATCTTCGGTTTCGACCGATCGCGCCGTCTTCAACAGCTTTCATCGGTCGTCAGCTTCAACTTGGAGCGCCGCTGCTGCTCGGACGCGGTCTTGAGCATTAGCGCGGCTGCTAATCTTCAGTTTCGACCGATCGCGCCGTCTTCAACAGCTTTCATCGGTCGTCAACTTCAACTTGAAGCGTCGCTGCTGCTCGGACGCGGTCTTGAGCATTAGCGCGGCCGCCAATCTTCAGTTTTGATCGATTGCGTTGCCCTCAACCATCTACATCGGTCGTCAATTTCGATTTTAAGCGTTGTTGTTGCACGGAGATGTTGTCTTGAGCTGAGCGCGATCGCCAAACTACTCATCGACTTGCTACATCATCTTCGGCCTGGACTCGGGGCTACGCCCAATAAACCAGCTAAGTCGCTTTTACACTTAACTTTTTGTGTTTAAACTTATATAATGCGATCCTCATGATAGCTTTTTGATAATATGAAATATGTCAATCTTTGCCTATCTGCATGGTTTTATTTATCTTGGAATCTTAATTTTGAATTAATTTACCAAGTTATGGGCTGCTATTTGAGAGCGGTCGGTTAATAATTTGTGATCCCGAGTTCTAAGACCGGTCGGTTTTTCTATACGGCACGATTTTGTTAAGTAGACCGCCGCTATGTGCTATACCCAATGCTGATTAGAGCCGGTGGTCATGTCATAGTTGGTTTGTGTTGAATTAACCATTGTTGCTTGGTTATAGACTTGATTGGTTGAATCAGGATGGTAAAATTGAAGTTTTCTTAAAATTGGATTGACCGGTTATTAAAGTTGAATTACATTAGGCATATAATGATTTATCTAGACCGCTGCAGTTTGCGCGAAAGGAGAAAATATTATATGTTAAAGTAAGGAACATATAAATACCGGTCAAGAATATGGAAATAATTTGAGATTTGCAGTAACTAAAACATTGGAGTATTTATTTACATATGAGCACATTTATGTATTTCTTAAATTGTTTTCACGGATACAATGGACTAGAAACTAGGCCTCGGCTCCGCTTGATGTACTCGGTGCTTCCGGTCTTGGGTGCGGTGACGGAGGAGAAGTCCACGTGATTTGGATAATCACGGGGGCTATTTTGCCAATTGTGATGACCGGTCCGAGTGTTCGACGCTCGGTCCGTTAAGCATTTTTAGCCCAGAATATATGATTTCGGAGTGATTTATACAACAAACCGATCGGGTTGAAGACTCGTTGTCTGACTGATTGGTTAACCATAGGCCCCGGGTGTTAATCATTCGGCTGATAATAAGTGTGAAAAATTCGAGTTTATTGTGTGAATTTTGGCGACTGATTTGATCGATCAGGAATTTGGATTTGAGCGATATTCTGATAAGCGGAATATCGGTTATGACCGATGCGAATCACCAGGAGTATGAGATTTGACACCGGTCCGGACCGGTTGAAAAGTATGTTCTTGGCGGAAAATATTAAGAGTTACGAAGGAATGGTCGACGTGATTTGAATAATCACGGGGCTATTTTGCAAATGTTTGAGCGGTCCGAGATATGGAGTGCCCAGTCGCGATAACATTGGAATATCAAATTGGATTGTTTGAGGAAATTGAATAATGAGATCTGGTTAGATCGAAGACAATTAGGTCTTGCCTAACTAAGTATTGTGAAATTGAATGCCTTAGGCCCCGGGTGTTAATCATTCGGCTGATTATAGGCCTTGGAGACTCGAGTCGATGTAAGTTAATTGGAAAACTGGTCCGATCAACCAGAATTTTGGTTCTTAGTGAAATTTCACTAAGCGGATTATGAGTTCGAGGCTGATTTACGTGGTTTGTTATGTCAACTCTGGTGTGAATCTCCAGGAGATATGAAGTTCGACCGGTATGAACGGTCCGAAAAATATGTTCTTGGCAGAAATTGCTGAGAGGAATGTAATTTGATGGAAAATAAGAAAGCATAGTCTCTCAAGAAAGACTCTTGCATTATTTGCGATCCTCAAATGATACAAGAGTCGGGGCTATACCTAATTAGGTGCACCCGATCGGTGCACCATGTTCAAGAGCGGATCGTAGAGATCTCGGGAAGTGGAAAATGTTGGAAATTGAAAGGAGCGGTCTGTAGAAATTGGATATTGAAGGAAATAATGAAGAATCAACTAGTGGACTCTTGCATTATTTGAAAGGAGTTCAAATGATCAAAGAGTCGGGGGCTATACTCAATTGGGTGCACCTCACCGGCGCATTAGAAGGAAAATACTAATTAGGTAGTATGGAGGACAAAATACCAATTTTTTTGGCTTTTTGAAGCGTCTTGAAGAAAGAAGAAGTATTGTAGAAGATTGGAGTTCTTTTTAATTTAACATTGGAATCAGATCAACATGCGGAAGACTGGTCGGTCTTATTCAATGTCAAATCAAAAATTACTCGGGGCTGCAATACCTAATTAGGTAGTATGGAGGACAAAATACCAATTTTTTGGCTTTTTGAAGCGTCTTGAAGACAGAAGAAGTATTGCAGAAGATTGGAGTTCTTTTTAATTTAACATTGGAATCAGATCAACATGCGGAAGACTGGTCGAGTCTTATTCAATGTCAAATCAAAAATTACTCGGGGCTGCTTGTCGTAGACTTACCTTACGGGTATACATTGATTAGAAGAATGATTTATGAAGGACATGGTGGCCTATGGAAGACATAAGACCGGTGGGGCGGGTCCACGGAGTGGTGTCCGACCGGTATATGATTTTGGAAGGTTCTATAAGTCCTGTATGGAAGCAAAGACGGACAATAGGACTGGATTCATGCTTAAGGAAAGTACAAGACCGGCCGAGTAGGACTCCGAATTGATAAGGAAGCTTAGAGATAGAGTTTCTATGTATGTAGATATTGTATCCAACTAGGATTCTACATGTAACCTTGCCTCCCCGGACATATAAGGCGGGAGCAGGGACCCCTAGAAGTTCGGAGAAGTTCTCAATAAGTTTTCACGAGTTAGGACAAGTTCCTACACTCGAGATCTTGCAATTAGCAAATCGCTAAAGGCAATACATAACATACAGGACGTAGGGTATTACTCTCAATCCGAGGGGTCTGAACCTGTCTAAAATCGCGTGTTCCTGTGTGTTCGTGTGTTGCACCATCGAATTCCACGCTCGTGAGGGACCGGGTAGTACTAGTGTCGAGTTTAAGACTCGACATCCACTGCCACCACCAAAAATTGAAGACGTGAGCAAGCAAGACAACCGTGCCCAACCATTGGCAGCAAAAGGATTCATTGAAATGATATCCGGAGGCTCAATCATCAATTTCGAAAGAAAGAGGCAGCAAAGAGACAATTTCAGATCGGTAAATGCAGTTCTCGTAGAGGGGCCAATAAAAAGTCCAAACGGCTGCACATACTAATACCATTCACGTAAGTCGGCCTCTAGTTGAAACGCTACCCTCACTCGAGATACATTTGTGATCGAAGCTCACATTGAATAAATGGAGAATCGACTAAGTCCTCATGGACAACAGGAGTCAAGCGGACATAATTTTCCACGGGACACAGCTGAGAATGGGAGATACCGACCAAGACTTAGAGCAGTCCAATGTGTCGCTATATGGGTTCGGCGGAAAGAGAGTGGAGCCAGTAGGAAAAATAAAACTTCCAGTATCCTTCGACGACGCAAACAATCCAAGAACATAGTTCATCACATTCGACGTGGTCGGACTAAACTACCCATACTTTGCAATACTGGGAAGGCCAACAATCAACACGTTTGAGGCTGTAGTCCACAATGCATACCTTCGCATGAAGATACCAGCAGCGAAGGGTGCAATCACGGTGAAAGGAGACCAATAGTTAGTCAGAAACATAGAGTAGGGATTTACCTTCGGAGTGGCAAACATGCACAACATCCAAGCGCTCACCAGGAAAAGCACAAGAGGAAAACAGAAGTTAGCCAAACCAACAATACTCGAGCAAGACAAGACCCAAAAGCTAACAAGAGCAACAAGCGCATAGCAAGCAGAAGCATTCATCTGCACAAAATGAAGAAAAACTTCACTGCATCACACATTCATCTGCACAAAATGAAGAAAACATCATTGCATCAGCAAAACATATCGAATTATGGATGGTCATGGTAAAGGAAAAATCAAGTAGCAAGAAGAATCAGCGCCACGACGAAGCGCATGGGTCCCAAAGCCACGCTTAAGCCGAAGTTATAAAAAGGCACCTTTGCAAGCAATATAAGCAAAGGGGCCGGCGAAGTAGCTAGCTCTTAAAATTCAATCGATAGGAACTTAGTTTTCTTTCTTTCTTTCTTTCATTGCAAAACGCATATACTCTTTTCCTCGTAGGGAAACCCCTTTTCTAGGGTGCGAGGTTTTGCATGTCTAATAGCTGCTATAAGCAATATAAAGCTTCATGTCCCCTATGATCGAGGCAAAAACAGTCGAAACGACTTCCAAAAGCAAGGAATGTTTGAATATTCGACAAATGAGGAAAGCCTCAATTGGCAGCCGCACTCCGCCGAGAATAAGCAATACACCCCGAAGTGCTGGCTAGCTATCCAACTCACTCCGTCGAGCATAAGCAAAATCCACGGAAGGTTGGCCAGTCAAACAATTCACTCCATCGGGCATAAGCAACACACCCCGGAGTGCTGGCCAACCAAACGGTCTCGGTTCCGTCGGGCACAAACAAGAACCCCGGAATGTTAAACAAAACGAAGCGCATAAAGCCGCAAAGAGGCTTGCGTCTTTCGTTCGAAGTAAATTCACTTCGCCCCCAGCGACCGGGGGTGGTGTTTTTTAAACAAAATGAAGCGCATAAAGCCGCAAAGAGGCTCCCGTCTTCGTTCAAAGCAAATTCACTTCGCCCCAGCGACTAAGAGGGAGAGTGGTGTTTTCTTTAAACAAAAACGAAGTGCATAAAATCACAAAGGGGCTCACGTCTTTCGTTTGAAGAAAATTGACTTCGCCCATAGCGACTAAGAGGGGTGGCTTTTCTTTAAACAAAACGAAGCATATAAAGCCGCAAAGGGGCTCGTGTCTTTCGTTCGAAGCAAATTCACTTCGCCCCCAGCGACTAAGAGGGGGAGTGGCATTTTCTATAAACAAAATAAAGCGCATAAAGCCGCAAAGGGTCTCGCGTCTTTCGTTCAAAGCAAGTTCACTTTACTAAGAGGGGGTGGAATTTTCTTTTAAACAAAATGAAGCACATAAAGCCGCAAAGGGGCTCGCATCTTTCATTCGAAGCAAATTCACTTCGCACCAGCGACTAAGAGGGGGAGTGGCGTTTTCTTTAAACAAAACAAAGCGCATAAAATCGCAAAGGGGCTCGCGTCTTTCGTTCGAAGCAAATTCATTTCGCCCCTAGCGACTAAGAGGGAGAGTGGCGGATTCTTTAAACAAAACAAAGCGCATAAAGCCGCAAAGGTGCTCGCTTCTTTTGTTCTAAGCAAATTCACTTCGCCTCGGCGACTAAGAGGGGGGACTAGCGTTTTCTTTAGACAAAACGAAACGCATAAAACCGCAGAGGGGCTCGCGTCTTTCGTTCGAAGCAAATTCCATTCCACCAAAGCGGCAAGACGGGGAGTGGCGTTCAATAGGAACAAAACATAACGGCCCCAAAGCTAAAGGGCTCGCGATCAAGCGTTAAGGCAGCAAAAAGGCCCCTCTAGCACAAAGGACAGTGTCAATGAAGCAACACAACCACGAGAGACGATCACGAGACTCACAATGTGGCACAAGAGAATCGTCCACCCACAAGCATATTATTCAAACAAGCAATCGGATAAAAGCCTAGAATACATAATTGATCAAAAAATCTCAACGACTCCGCCAATTTTGTCCCCCTCGTGAAGGGGAGTATCATAAGTAAAAAACATATCTGTTGGATCACATTCTGGAACTTCGACCTTCACGCTCGTGTCATAAAAAAAAGCGGCTGACGAGGTGCTGGGACGATCCCAAAAAAACTTCATCAATTTGCACTGGCCTTTAGCGTATCGAACCCTAGCGATGTTCCAAAAATCAGCAAGATTGCATTGAGGATTCAAAGCGCGATACCGCTCGTAAGAACCTCGGGTAACCCTCAAGAAACCTCGCTGCCAAGCAAGGGCGCAACATCGAGGGCGATGATTGAGGATTCAAAGCGCGATACCGCTCGTAAGAACCTCGGGTAACCCTCAAGTAACCTCGCTGCCAAGCAAGGGGCGCAACATCGAGAGCGAAGCGAGGCTCGGACTCATCTGTCCCCGAAGCCGATCCCTGCGAAGTAAAGCAGCAAACACATCTCCATGAGATTTCATTCTTGTTCCCTTTAACGACTATACCCGACTCAAAAAACGCATGTTTTACAATATCCCACTCATCCCGCTCAAAGGACTCGGGGTAATCGCTCGAGCTAACCGTCGGAGGGCGAGAGGAGCGACCGGCAAGGCTACCCCTCGTAACATCGCCATAAACCTCTAAGTGTGTTAGACCTACTTGAGGAGGAGGGCGAGGTACTGCCCGGGGAGCAGCATCGCGAGGCGAAGAAGCTCCAGCGGTAGCACCGAACTCAGCGGTCGCGTGCCTTGCCCCCACTTTCTGCACTGTCGTCCTAGGAACTTGGGGGCCTGGAGAGGTTACTTCGCCCCCTCTCAAGGAACTACCGACCTCGCCGCAAGCCCTATCTAGGGCCTCGAAATAGCCTAAGTCGACGCCCTAGCTCGAGGCTACCCCATCGCTTCGTGCAGGGTCATCGGGAAGATCCAACACCCGAATTAGACTAGACAAATCGTTATCAGATTTCTACACAAGCCCTTTGCGCAGAACCTACGCAGGTTAAAAGTTATTACAAAATGTCGTTATTACACAAAAGTAGACAAAGCCACACTACTGAAAGTCCTATCTAAGCCACCTCTTCTTCGGAACTGGAATCGGCGGGCGAAGGCAGCGCTTCCTAGAGGCGACGCGGAGACGGCTCGGCCAGACGGTTCTGCTCCTCGTTTTGCTCTTCAGCTTCAACGCTTCGAGCCTTAAGGTACTACAGAATAAAATAAATGGCTGAGAATTTGAGACAAGCGAAGAGAAACGAAGCAAGTGAAAAGGGAAAGAAGAAAGCACTCACCAAGCATAGCCGAGCCACAACATTTGCGTGCATAGCTTCGCGCCTGTGGGCAACCCAGTACCCCGTCATGATCCGTCGTGCGACCTGCTGAAAAGCTTTGCTCAGGTCCTCATGGGAATTGGCGCCGACCGCAGTGACCGCAGAGTCAGCCAGGTCGCCAACATGCTCGCAGTCGCTCCTCTCGAGATGGTTCGGAGTGGCTTCAACGCTAAAGAGCGAAGCGAATTTGTAGCTCTTCTCGATAATGCTCGGCACCGTCGGAAGCTAAGCCTCTAACCACACGAAGAAGCTGGCCTCCACATTGCCATCCTCCGCAACCTCAAAAGGAGGGACGTGAGCGTCGACCTCTCCTAGCAAGGCACTGATATATAAGCTGACCTTCACCCCTTCCTAAGCGAAGAAGCGGTTGCGGCGAGCGCGGTGGACGACAGTGCGCCTTTCTCCAGCCCAGCAATTTTTAGTTTCCCCTTTGTAGCTTCGAATCTTTTTCGTGCCGCGATCAGCATCTTCTTGTCGCTCGCCGCCGCCTCCTTTACCCGTGCCACTTCCACCTCCAGCTGGGCATTAGCCTCCTTCACAGCGGCCAGCTCTTTGGTTGTCTCCAACTGTCGTGACGCGCGGCTAGACAGAACAGCGACGACGTCTTGGCCCTTACGAAGGGCGGTCTGCAACTGTGCGACCAGCGATTCGTCTGGCAGGCCAGACACAGCCGTACCGAACGAAGGGGCAGCGGATGCATGCTGCTTCCCAGAGGTGACGAGAGCACAGATTATAGGGCAGCCACTGAAAAAAAAATGAAAGTTTAGGGCAACGTGAGAAAGACAATGAGTAAAGGCGAAAAATGAAAAAAACAAATAACATCGATCCTGACCAGGGGCTTCGGAGACAGATGTCGGGTCGGTACTGCCGGTGTTCCCCACGAAGTCAAAGCGAATGAGAAACCAGCGATGAAGAAGAACCTAGAGCCAAAAGGCATCGAAGTAAAAACATATACCTCGTTTGAGAGTGCTGGAACCGCTTCGGCCATCCACCCGAGGCTTCTTCACGGTCTTCTTCTTGGAGGAAGGAAGCGGCACGACCGCGAAGAAGTCGGCGGGGCGGGAGCAATCTCAGGGGAGGATCCGGAGTCAATCGACAGGGGAAGAAGGCCTTTCTGTCGATGAGACTTGGAGGAACCTGCCCCGCCACCGGAACCTCGCTGCCGCTTCCTACCGGCAGCCCGAAGGACACAATTGAAACGCCCTTTCATAGCCGTGCGAGACAGAACCTGCTCATGCTCGTCGATGGAATAGTGGCTGCAGTGGAGTGCCGCTCGTTGCTTGATGTCCTTGATGAATAACTTTGCCCTCTTCTTTTGGTGGTTGGGGTTGACCCTCGAGCACCGAACGGACTCATCGATCCCCTCGACCCGAAGTTGACTGTCATCAACCCGTCACTGCCGACGCCTAAACCGGCCTTGAGGGGGCGGACGCCGGCGGCACAAAACTCCTCCACCAGATCGCGGCTGCTGATGTTGTGGTCAGCAATGAAGTAGATCTTCTCGCCCACCGAGTGACCCCGCCTCTCAAAGTCCAGCATCCGAATGGGGTCCGAGGGAATGAGGCGACATGCGAAGGGGTACTCCATCTTAACCTCACTGTCCTCCGTCACGTTCACGCCCAGGACCTTGGCATAGAACTAGTAGCGGTGCCAATTCTGGCTCCACTTTTTCATGCTCCGGTGCATGGTATAGAACCAGCAGCGGTGCCAATTCTGGCTCCACTTTTTCATGCTCACAACGCAAAGCTGAACGACGCGTAATTGCAATCGTGTTGAACGCCGTCGACTTTGATCCAGCGCTGCTTTGTGCAGGGCAAAGTGGCGTGCGAAGCAGGGGCGACTCTATGTGTTAGGACTGGGGTCGCGCGACCCCAACGAAATTTGGCAAATCCTATAGGACACCTACGTTTACCGTGACGCTGACCCCGTCGTGTAAGCTTGCCGACCCCGGCGAGCACAGCGGCTGGCTTCGCCCCTGGTGCGAAGACTTCTATGTCGAGGTCCCCGTCGTAGCTGGCCATGGCCCGGACGAACTTGCTCAAGTGAGCAAACGCTCTAGGCATCAGCTCATGCAGTTGGATCCGGTATCGGTCCGGAACGGTGAGCATGAACTGGTGGCATGGAATGACGAGGCTCGCGACGAAGTAGTCATGGAAGACCACCGCCTCGTCTTCCTCCGGTCCATACTCCGCCTCGCCAATAGGAAGGTGGTACCCCGTGATCAGTCCTGCATCGACCAGCTCCTTCACGAGCTCATCGGTCATCGAGGAGGGTTCGATCGGAAAAGTACGTGGGTTGGAGGGTTTTGGCGCCTTCGAACGTCAACGGCGCGAAGTACCATCGCCGATGTCGGCGTCCACTTCGCAGGCATCAATAGAGGCCTCAATGGAGGCCTCCTCCCTGTCGTCGCCGCTGAATTCAACGGCGGGCATGGCAGCGCCTTCCTCCCCACTGCCGACACTCGAGCCGTAGCTCTCTTTCCCTCAAAGCGCGAAGTACGAAGCTTCCCGCCCCCCCGCCCATTCTTGGAGAACGGACGTCCTCGGTTCTAGTGTTCACCTCGGCGGCGGCAGCCTCGTAGTCGGAGGGAGTTTCCTGGCGCTCGGACGAAGCCATCCGAGACGATAACGACAATAAGAACAAAGAGCAAACGCGACCCAAACAACAAATGCGTAGCGCGAAGAAAAAATGACTCACGGAAACAAAGCAAAGCGAAGACTGCGAAGCTGCGAAGCGAGATAAACTGTCGGGAGCCGAAATTACGAGGAAAAAACTAGAAGCCAAAGGAGCGCTAGGTTAAAAGGTTCTTTGACCGGGAGTAATGCTAAGATTTTCACCACACCCTTCTTTATATAGGCGTGTGGTAAAACCTAGGGTAGCAGCGGAAGCGAACCAACGGCGCAAACGGTAAAAAGGCCGGCACTAAGCTCCACGGCAAACGAGTCGGGCCTTTTCAGGAATAGTGAAAAAGCCATAAGCCCAGCCAAGCCCATCAAAGCGAAGTACGTTGAGAAGCCCATAGGCAAAGTATCGTTGGACGAGATTCGTCACCAATATTAAATGATTCGCTGTCGAACCCGGGGAGTGGCGTTTTCCCTCGCTTACTCACGCACACCAGAGTGAAGTTTTGAGTGACCTCGCTCGCCTCACACGCGAAGTAAGCTCATCCCTCGAGGGGCTATTGTTAGGGATCTAGCGTGGAGTTCAGTTCACGCGGAGCACACGCCCGTAGTCCTCCACCTCGCTGGATGGGCCTGAGTCCCTTGCCTTTCCTTGACCACTAACGATAACTAGCTAAGTGAATGTGCAGGTAACCCGGCGGAGCAAAGGTTGGGCGAAGGTGCGAAGCACGAGAGTCAACTACGCAACGCGAAGCAAGGCGTGACACCAACAGCGAAGCGGTCGGGCTGAGCCGGCCCCCGGGCGAAGAGCAGGAGCCTGGGCGAAGCATCGCTCCGCAGTGCTCTCTAGCCTGGCGGCAGCCAAGCGGCGGATCAGCGCGTCCAGTGCAATGTCCGGATTGCCCTCGGCGGTTACCGTCTTTCAGTAGGATCGAGGACACCGGCTAGAGGTAGAATGGTTATGTAAAGTTAGGGCTCCCCAGCACTATAAAGAGAGACCGAGAGTCACCTGAAAACATACATGTAATCCTCAAGTTAGCTTCGCTTATACAAGAGTTGTTATCTCGCCACCTGTTTCTATATACCTCATATGTTCAGTTACTTGTGTTCAGTGTGCTAAGTGAGTTCTTATCTCGCCGCTTAGCATACCAACACTCATAATTCAAGTGTCTTTTTAGCATCTTGTGGCCACGAGACGGAGTGCTAATAGCTCTCAACACCTGAACATATTGCTTCTCTGCATCTTCGGTCAGCTTATCTTCTTACTTTTCATTGTCAAACCCCATGACAAATTCAGTTATGTCTGGTGTTTCGTATGGAACATATTTTTACAGCAACGGAATTTATTGTTTCTGTGGAGATAAAATGGGTACATGACTTTGCTTTCAAGTTTTATTTGCCACTTCCATTCTTGTAACTAGTCTCTTCTGTTGTGAACCTATGCACATCTACAGGTCAAGGGAAGTGGGTTCTGAAGAGAGTCTGCACAGGATAGCATCCTCTGTTCTAAGGTAATAAATACTACTCCACAAACAGAGCATTTAGGTTAAAAGTTATATTTAACTGTTTAATTTCTAACATGTTCAGCTGTGCTTCCAGATCAATTCTCAGCACCATTCTCACATCATCCATCCCATACATAAATCTGTTTGTTACTCATTTGAATAAAAAGAAAAAGCAAGAACAAGATAGAAAAGAGACACAAAGCTGAAAGGGAAATGCTAGGTGAAAAACAGAATCAGAGAACTTCCGACGCCAGTACTCACACGCTTCTTTCACTCTGCCTAATTACCACATGTCTGCAGAACGTAACTCTGCCTGAAGGCAGAGACCAAGGAGGCCAAATCTTCTTATGATTTGCCCTGGCTCTTTGGTATTCACCGGCAATGGCCTGGGTGTTCATAACAAATGCGGAAATAAAGGCCATGGCGGCAAAGCTGAGTTCATTCTCAGCTTGCCTCTCCATGGTTTTGCTTCTGGTGGGCTGAATCCCGTCAGGTAAGCCCAGACAAAGTCGTTGTCTAGATGAAGACTTATCCTATGATGACTCATGACTGCGCTTCTTGCAAAAGAAATCGGTCAACATTTGTCAAGCATATATACGTGCGGCTATGAAACTGTTCCATAAGGAATTCACACAATATGTATAATTGTTGTATCGTGTCCACTGCAACATCCAGTATGTATAAAGATGTAAAGTTCGTTGAATAATAATTGATGTCTTCGGAAAATCTTGTAGCATGTGTCGTCTTCAAAAAAATATTATAATGCAATCCTTCAATTGAGTCATGGAGCAATCCCAAGACACAACGATAGTCAATGAACATTATAGAAACCAGTCACTAGACAAAGCAAACCTTAGGAATCCAACTTTAACCGTGCAAAATAACTAGGGTTATCTTCCGGCACATGTTGTATTAATGTTCGAGAATGTGCATTTTGTGGAGACAAGCTAGTACAATGCAGCAACTATCTTACCATCCACTGTCATCAGTTCTGTTTTCTATAGTTGCCTTAGAAAGTGCTCCATCCTGGTGAGCATAGAGGCTTTCGAAACAAACTAAAAAGAATCATATATCAACAAAACCTCCACCGAACACGTTGACAGCTCCATCTCCATGATTTGTCTGACTGTGACATGTCCCAATGCATGTCCCAATGCTTAAAATGTTAAGGACTGTTAGTAAGGATGCTGTACTGATAAGGTGCGGAACAAAACTAGCGGTGTGATAAAAGCTCTCCAAAAAAATTGATCAGATACTGACCAGACTGTACATTTCTGAGAAGCATAGCTACAAGCAGAACTAGTCAACTAGTCTTATGAAGGAATGGTATCTCCTATCCGTATTCGTACAGGTAAGGGCCTGGCAATCAGACCATCCATCACCCAGCCACCATTAGAACCGTCATGTTTGACATGACTAAATTCCCTCTGCGCATAGTCCAGGGATACTTCAAGCCTTCCACCTGGTCTACACTCTGTGGCAGCATTACTTGGTCTGAAGCCCATATATCTTTCCAACCAGTACAGATAATTAACATGGAATAATGATTTGAGCATGTCTTCTGGAGAAGATCCCTCTTTAAGAACAATCTGTACGAAAGTAACATGTTATTGGTCTAATGCCTTGTAACAACTGAAATTTAGACTTGCTTCTTCAAGATGAACTTACACAAAATTTCCCCTTGTACTCCGTTAGCAGGTACTGCTCATTTTTGTAGAGATCAAACAGCGCACACGCATCTTCCTTGCTCTCAATTATTTCACTAAGCTTAGAACCCAACTGTAATCGCTGACAAATTCGATCTGCAGCTTCTTTAGCTTCTGCTGACAAAATCATACATTGCTGCTGCAAAGACCAAGTGATAGCAATGAGAATATATGTATATATATATATATATATATATATATATATAAGAGGACCATGCTACTAGACAAATCATGGTATAACTAAGATCCTAAAACGGCCAAAATGTGTAACTTGGACAACCAAAACATGATCAATCTATACTGGGAAAGGAAAACCATGCAGACGGAAAAGTAGACATATAATGGTCAGTGGAAGGAGATAAATGCTCATTTGTTGACCTACTTTGCGTGAAGCACCAAGTGACATATTGAAGAAAAGAGGTTCCTCATCATTGACCTCTTTGACGGACGGAACTTGTCCACTTAATAAATACTCACTAAATACCAAGCCTGCAGAAAAAGACAAGAAAAAAACATTAATCATATCCCTTGAACATTCTCATTCTACGGAGTATATTATGAAAATCAATGAACAGAAAACACATAAAAGAGAGGAGGTTTCTCTACATTAACTTCCACAGAGAAAAAAGTGAATTTTGTGCCCAATCAATGTTATATACAAGTGATGAAAACATTATTAACAACAAAATACATGGTTCAACTAAGTAATGTTATATACTAGAGCCCAACAAACTGAAACTGATTACATTTTCATCTGAACTGCGACATGCATTAAGGCACATACATTGAATGAATGATTGTTTAAAACTTTTTCATGTTCGACATATTGCTCAACAATCTATCGTAAACTGTCAACTCTCATTTCCTAAAATCTTTTTGCTACAGTTTAGTAAGAAAATTGGGGAAAAAGTGCACAATATCACTAATATATATGTTTTCATCACTCTCCAGATATAAATCAGTACAGAATGGAGATAAAAATCAGCGGGGGAAAGAAAATTACTTGCACGATAAGGATTCAGTGTTCTCAGCTGAATTGATTGATATGATTTAAGGTTGCAGTACATGTGGACTGCAGTAATTCCAGCAAATGAAACAAGAGCTAATGGTACAGATGAGCCAACCCGATTAGCTAATGCAATGCCAAGCGCTATGCCAAGAAACTTGCTAACCATTCCTTGTGCCTCACCCTTTGCAATAACCTGAAATCTCACATTATTAATTTCAGTAATAACTCTCATAAAATTCAAGAAAGCATAAATATTGTATTTACTGAATTTCAAAATCTTCAATCAATGTAGTACATGATTTCATTGCTAGAATAAAACAAAAGGGATGCAGAGTAGACTATTGTGCGTTTGCTTTGAGGTCAAAATGGAATGGGATGGGGTTCCTCCCTATTTTCTGCGATGAGGTGGCCCTGTCTGTTTGATTCAAAGGACGAGGTGAGACATTTTTTTTATTTGGTATGTGGTACAAGTGGTGGAGGGGCGGCCCCAGCTTTTGTTTGGATGGATGAATGTGGATGACGAAACTGAATACGATTAGCTTCTTCATAGATGGTGATCTTACCCCCTCTATAAAGAAAATTTTATGCTAATGCACATTGTTTTCAACTATAACATCTAATTGAGTTATAATATTATGAAATGATAATAAAGGTAGCATAGAAAGATAAGAAAAGGCAACGAAGGGTAACTGGGCTACCATTTGCTTGGCCCGAACAGCCAGTATCCACCAAAATATAGCCCATATATGACCACGCATCGGCTTAGAAAATAAGTTCACTCTCGTTCTTATCTTCTTCATTATCCATCACTTGTGTTTAGTGTCACAGTAAGCTATGGCCAAGCACTGGCCAAGCTCGCATAAGCGCATGACTAAAGTAATCATCGCTCAAAAGCATCTAAAATGGGCACCAGAGACCGCCTCCCCCATTCCCTTCGTCAAAATCCAGAACAACCTGTAGTGACGCACGCTGCTGCCTCAGCCAAGAGTGCTTGACAGAGCTGGTGAGCCTTTGAGAGAGGATGGTCATGTGGTGAGTGAATCAATGCGTGCGGCTTGCGTGACATGAAAGGGCAGATGGGTGACACACGATCCAGTAGTTTTCAAGGGATCAAGCGGCCACTAAATTTGGGCCACTATTCGTCTGGTGTCTGCCTCGCCCCCACATGACCTGCATCCAAACATCAGCAAAAAAGTGCACCCCCCCCCATCCAACCTCACACACTGAATGAAACACACCCTCAGACAGTTTACTATGGAGCATTCTTAGGTCAAAACACGTAAAAAAAAGCACAGAGAACAAACTAGAATGTTTGCGAGTTTCATTGAGAAATATAGCCCTTCTCTCAATTAAAAAAAAATGAGCCATGAACAAATGTATTAAAATTTGATTGGGTAGGCTGATTATGGTTCTTATAAGACGGACATGGTAAGTGATAGAAAAACATCATTTTTTTAGAAATGGCAATAAGTTGACTTTACCTCAGCAAAGTTTCTCTGGACTGCAAATCCAGCATAGAAACAGCCTCTGGTGGCAGCCTGCAGATATTCAAATGTTAGATATTTGAGGTATGGAAATTTACAGTACTGAAACCATATCACTTTTATTTAGAATAAATACGATAGTTTGTCAAAAGCTGAAATAGAATGAATTTAAGTGATTTTAGAGTATCCATAAAGCAGTTTACAAAATTGTCACAAAAAATGATTAAAATACTTAAAATGATCCAACTATTGCGGATATTCATATGGCCACCTGATGGAGAATATTGTAATGCAGCTAACTAGAGCATTCATCATTCTAGTCAACAAGTAAGGCACAAGTAGAAATGCATTATCTATTTTATTCTCTCATTTTGAAATGAAACAGTTCCAAAATGACAACAGAAACACTAGAGTCAACACTGCTCAGAATGTAACATAATAAAACCATATTACAAGTCCATTTGATTGCTATAATATACATGCTATGATCATCTATGCAAATGCTTACTAAATCTTCTCAATAGTAAAAAAAATGTGCAATGTGTACTATGAAGGATTAGCAATGTCCAAAAAGGGACGACTGAGCACAACACTAGGTAACCTATGTATTTACTTCGAGAAATATGAATCAAGTAGACAAGTTCAGCGAGTGGTGCCCACAATCCATAGCAATAGGCAACATAACAATGAAAATTGGTACCAGAACAAATCCTAACCTGTATCAAAGCAGCAGCAGATCGACCAGCTCCAGCGGCCGCGCCAATTGGAACAAACAGGTGAGGGAAAACTGGCGTCATAATCTCCAGCCCATAAGCTGCGTTCTCCATAAGATCCGCAAACAGCCGCCAACCCTTGGGGTTAACATCAAAATGCCGACCGAGTTTGGATAACATGATCTTGCTCAAGTACCCAAGACCGTCTTTCAGCACCCAATTCACCGCAGCTGCAGTTGGTATCGCCCCTTTCCCCAACCCAACCGCATATAGCAAGGCCTGAACATCACAAAAAATTCATAAATAATCAAAGACACTACCAAGCAAGGTGACGATGACATTTCAATGCTTTCAGAGGCCACGATACAAACCTGCGTGGAGAGCACGCCGCTGATCTGGCTGGCGACGTTCTGCAAGCCGCGCCACACCGAGTACTGCATATAGTCGCTGCTGACGCTGTGCGGGTACCCGTCAGGAAGCAGCAGCTGGACAACGACGTCCGTGCACCACCGCCAAGACCGCTCCATCTGCCTCCGCAGCGCGGCCAAGTCCTCACGGCCGCCTCTAACTTTCTCCGCTTGCTTCGCTCCCTCGTCCCCAGCTGCGACGAATGAGGTTCCCGTCGGGTCCGGCACCAGCCGCGTCCGCGTACCACCCCTCACCTCCCAGACGATCGCATCATCGCCACCGGTGGAACCGAGGGCTTCGCCGAGTGCGGCCGCGGCACCGGACTGGAAGAGCAACAGGAGGACGACGAGGAGCTCCGGGTGGATGGCCTCCATCCAACGCCGCCATCCCTCGCCGGGGTCCGGACGGCCTTTTCCGCCTCCTCCATCTCCACCACCACCTATACCGCCATCGCCGAATCCGCCGGGAGGAGGGGGCGATGCCGCGAGGGGCGGCGGGGCAACCGAGGCTGCAAGGCGGGGGAAGCGGCGGGCCGTGGGGGCAGATGAGGACAACGCGCTCGGGGAGGCGAGGCGAGAGAGGGGAGGCAGGGAGACCGGGAGGGGAGGAGGAAGAGGAGGGATTGCGGCGAGGACATCTCGCCGGAGGAGGGATAGGCGGGGAGGCGGCTGGGCGCCGGCGGCTTGGAATTTTCAAGCTTTGGGTGCGGAAGTTTAGCTGCCGGTGCCGGTGAGGTGGGGAAATGGGTCAAACGGGCCTGTTGCAAAGGGCTTTCAAATCTATCCGGTTTTGGCCCAGATTAAACAAAAAAATTATTTGCCAGCAATAATGGGACATTTAGAATCAAAAAAATAATGGAACATTTCCCCTAAAAAAAGCAATAATGGGACATTTTCAACAATTTAGTAAGATTTGCTAAAAAACAATATAGTGAGAATTTTATATTTTAAAAAAAATTAATTTAAAATGTATATTACAGTGATAGGAGTAAACCACCCCAAAAGTTAAGGACAATAGCATTTTGACCATAATTCTGAAGCCTTATTGTGGAATCACCCGATATTGAGATTTTATAAAATTACCATCACCTTTTCAACTCGAACACAACATTTACCATTGTTTTGTACCACCGTCTGGCAAAACAAAATAAATGGACTTTTTAAAAAAAAGGAGAAAAACGGTGCGAAGTGGAAATGACCGTCCCTGCCCCTCCTCTTTTTCTCTCTGTCTCTCTCCCGTAAACGAGTCTCTCTCGAAACGCGGCAGTGGGCGGGGCCAACAAGTGCGGCCTACAGCAGCGCTCGGGCGCGCGTGCTGGAGTAGCAACGGGCGAGCCCACCGTGGCACGCGCACGACAGGCGGCAGACGAAGGCACGGCACGGTGCGGCCAACGCTCCTGAGTCATGGTGCGGCCAGCGCGGCAGAGCAGCGGGCGCCTACGTGCAAGTAGCGGCGGGCGATAGGGCAAGGAGAAACTACTCAAGAGCTCACCGCAGTCCTCCTGATGGCTTGGCGTCGACGGGGAGCTGGGGTTGAAGATGGGCAGCTCGACGGTGGCGGTGGTGCTGTGCGGCGACCGAAATCTTCTCAACTAATAATTGCAATTCAGAGGATACCTGGTCCGATTCCGATCTCTCACTAACCGATGCAAAACAATAATTGGTCGCACGTGTGTCATTGAGCAATCAGCTGGATTCCACCTGTCACTCTTACCATGGCGCTACGTCAGCGGGTAGTGAGTCATTTATGCTTATGCGGTTAAGATAGATGGTGGTTATCTGTGTGCCATAAAAATGTCCGCAGCTACCTGTGTGCCATGAACCCATCTTTCGTTTACCTGGATGCCATTCCGTCCACCTTCCGTTAGATTTTAACGAGTTGTGATATGTAGGACTCACGTATGCCCCCGACCATTTTGCTCCTGATTCAATTTCTTTCTCCTAGCTCTCTTTATCTCTCCCGAATCCGGCCGTGCTCACGTGGTGTTGCCGCCCACCAACCCGCCACCGTCGGAACACCGCTGCCGCCGCCGGTCTTCGTTGCTCGGCTATCGCCGCCGGACCAAATCCGTTGCGCGCCCGAGAGACGGGGCTCGAGTTCCAGCGAGGACTCGCTGAACATTCTTATGTAAGTATATACTTACTAAATAATCTTTAGAGTAAAGTTCATGGCCGGTCATTAAACTTGTCTCGTTGTGTCATCTAGGTCTCTATACTCGCAAATTGCATTTTTAGCTCCTTAAACTTAGCTTACGGTGTCATTTTAGTCCCTATACTCTGAAAATACAAATGTAGGTCCCTAAACATGACTTCGGGTATCATCTAGAGGTTCGTCAATATAGTGCTGTCATAATGTATTAGTCAACCGGGTAAAATTTGCACAGAATATAGTTTATTGCTACTACATTTCTAACCACTTAGCTCATCACACTCCATACCCAATCTTAAGGAATCAATAACTATATTTTAGCCCCTAACTCTGTTTTTATAAATTATCCTTGACTAATAAAGATCCCCATTATATAAAAGAAGAAAGGACAATGAATACACCAAAATCTAGCTAAGTAGCAAAATCTAGCTAACAAGCGAAATGAAGTACTTTTGTTGTTTAATATTACGAGTGTCTCTAGGAATCTATAAAAACACACATTTGAGCTGAAATTCAAATGTTTCATTTAACTATAAGTATGTTATATCTATGAAAAATAAAATTTAATCAAATTATTTGGAATGACGATATATTTTGAAAGTATGGGACCTTAATGTCACCCGAAGCCAAGTTTAGAGAGCTAGATTTTCATTTTGAGAGTAAAGGGTCCTAAATGACACCCCGAGCTAAGTTTGAGGAGTTGGAAATACAATTTGAAAGTATAGGGACCTATACGACATATCTAGACAAGTTTAAAGACTGACTATGAACTTTACTCTAATCTTTAAAAGGGCATATCTTCGACTAGACCTCCCTGCATTGAGATTTTGGCAGTTCACTATTACATGCTTACTAGTCGTCTTCTATTGCATTATAGACTACATACCCTGCATTGAGATTGGCAGTTCACTATTACATGCTTACTAGTCGTCTTCTATTGCATTATTATTACACACGGTGCAATATATATATTATCTACACTGTTGAAGTAATAATGCAGGGATTGCATTTACTCCTTTCACTCTCTCGGTGGATGGCATTGAGCTACAATTTACAACAAATCACCTTGGTATGCCATCCTTATGGTGCTAATGCCTTATATTACTCTTTTGTGTCTGAAAAACACAAAAAAAATATCTCAAACACACAAGAAAATTGCATATCTTTGTATTATAGAAAAGAAAAAGATCCATATAAGTGCCTCCTCTTAGTCGGACCAAGGCAAGAGAGGGAGCTACAGATATCCTTTATGAAAGAGTTAATTTTACAAACCCACCAATACTTTGGGGTATAGTTTCATAAAACCACAACACTTTCAAATTACACCTATCTAATACCTATGGCCCCACATTTAAGTGGTACCGCTTGAAAATCATAGACTATATCGTCCGTCAAGTCAATACAGTCTACAATTTTCATGTGTTGTCATTGACATGTTGGATCATACATATAATTAAAAAGGATGGTGATTTTGTGAAAGTGCACCCCAAAGTATTAGTGGATCTGTGAAATAGGCATCGTATATGGTAGTTTTGTGACTACAAGACCAAAGCATTGGTGGATTTGTGAAATTAACTCTTTAAGAAACTAAATTGGAAAAAGAAACATGCCCTGGTTACCCTAAAGCTCAAGCCGGTCTAGAACAATGCCTTGAGCTTTGAAGCCCCTACAGACCTTGCCGGCGTCTAGAGCTGAGCATTCATTTCGAAATTTCCCAATGTTGCTTGGATCTATAGATACTTGGTGATGCAGGCATTACGTTGTTTCCATAGCATCTAGGTTCTCAAAATTGATGGAATTATTTGGCCAAAGCCCATTTATAATTTCTATAATTTCTGAAAAATCTCAAAGGCCGATATAGGGATGATGGGAGTGCAATCTTTAGTACCACATTGCTAGTGGAGGTGGAGGGAGACCAACTTATAAACTTGGATGTTCTTGCCTTCCTTGCAAGTGTGAGAAAGAGAGAAGGGAAGAACACTCGCCTCGCCTCGCCTCGCCGAGTCGGGCGGGCGTGGCCCTTGCTTTGCGGGGCGCAGCCTTCCTTTTACACTTTATTTTTGTTGCGTGTCCAATATGTTTTTTGTTTTGGAAATTGACTCGGTTTTGGTTCGTCTAACCCTAGCGGTCTCTCCTATATAAACGTACGGGAGCCGCCGTAGAAATTCTTCTTGCACTAACCTAAGGTTTTAGCCCCGTCCCGCTCATTGCGCCGCCAAGACTACTCCGTCCCGATCGTCGACGTGCAGCGACGAACGGGGAGCAGGTCTCCGGAGCCAACGCCTTCTGCGATCCTGCACCGCGAGAGGGCGAATAAGGTGTTCCACCACAACGTGTTTTCATCCCTGCCGCGTCGGCCAAGCACGTTGTCTGTCTTCATCGTGACGTCGCTCGAATGTCGTCGTCGACTCCTCTCGCTCCGTCAGGCCGGAAACGTACGTACCTTCCGCTTGCACTATGTCTTTCATATTAGCCTTCGTGTTCTATCTCTGCATGATAGTAATGGATAGTATGGTAGATTTGTTCATCTTCTTACGCTTATTAGACATGTCTAGATCTTGCGTAGACCTGTCTAGTTTATTTAGCAATCTGTTTATCATATTCATGGTTTATTTATGGATTAAATTAAAACCGAAAGTGCTTATATTTCCAACAATCCAAAAACCTTATTATAGGCACTTTAGTTTTATGGCTGAATTTGTGGAGGCACCGAGACCGGAACGTTTTACCATCGTGCACTTGAAGAGATGGTAAGTGAAAGTCACTCCGTGGCTTAACGCCATGAAAGTGCTTGAGGTATCCAATGGCAAACCCGAAGGCACTCTTACTCCATATGTGGAGAATCGGTACAAGGAGGCCAATACTCTCTTTATGGGCGCTGTGATTGGAAACCTTGCAGATCATCTATAAGATGTGTACATCCATCAAACGGACGCTAAAGAGTTGTGTGATGCTATTTGCGCTGACTATGGTGGTTACGATGCTGGCACTAGAGTTATATATCATGGAGCAAGTATCATGACTATAAGATGGCCGAAGGCAAATCTATAGTCGAACATGCTCATGAAATATAGTGTTTAGTCAAGGAACTCGACATGCTTAAGATCACCTTACCCGACAAGTTTGTGGTCGGGGCATCATTGCCAAATTGCCTCCATCATGGAGGGATTTTGCCACTTCTCTCAAGCATAAGAGGATCGACATTTCTGTTTTAGATTTGATCGCGTCTCTTGACATTGAGGAGAAAGCTCGGGCTAAGGATGGGGGATCTAAAGCTGTTGAGGGTTAGACCAATGCCAACATGGTGCACCAACCACAGTCGTCTCATGGCAATGGTGACAAGGGCAAGGGCAAGAACAATAAGCCTAAGCGAGACCACTACCTTCAAGAAGAAGAAGAAGAAGGACAACGAGGGTGCTTTGTTTGCGGCTCCACCGAGCATTAGGCAAAGAAGTGTCCACAGCGCAAGGGGAGGAAGCTCCTCGGCGAAGTCTGCGAACATGGTGACTAGTGCTGGTGACACTACTGGGTACGGTAATTTACGGTTTGTATTTTCAGTATTTCAATCTACAAGTTGGTAGCTTCATATTGGTGCAAATGTTCATATGTGTGCTGATGCTTCTCTGTTTTCTTTTTACCAGGTCACCTAGGATTCTTCTATCCCGATGGGAGATGGATCACATGCTTATGTTCATGGTGTTGGCACGGTCGAGCTGAAGCCTACTTTGGGAAAGATTGTCCAATTGAAAAATATGAAGCATGTCCCTTCTATCAAGAAGAATCTCGTTAGTGGCCCCCTTTTGTGTAGGGATGGTTTTAATGTAGTGCTCGAGTCACATAAAGTTGTCGTGTCTAAGAGTGAACAATTTATTGGTAAAGGTTATGTGTGTGGAGGCTTGTTCCGCTTTTCCCTTTTAGATTATTGCAATAAGTCGGTGAACTATATTCGTGATGGTGTTAATAAGAGTGATCTCAATTTTTGGCATTCATGTTTATGTCATCTAAATTTTGGTTCTATGTCTCGACTTTCCAGCTTGAATTTAATTCCAAATTTTTCCATTGTCAAATTTTCTAAGTGCCATACTTGTGTGCAATCTAAGAAACCTCGAAAACCCGATAAGGCTCCCGAGGAGGGACACTTGGCACCACTGGAACTTATACATTCAGATCCTTGCGAAATGAATGGTATATTGACAGAAGGTGGAAAAAAATATTTCATGACTTTGATTGATGATGCGTCTAGATATTGCTATGTGTATTTGTTAAAAATGAAAGATGAGGCTCTAAACTACTTTAAAATCTACAAGGCTGAAGTTGAAACTCGGCTAGAGAAAAAGATCAAATGAATTAGGTCCGATCGCGGTAGTGAATATTTCTCTAATGATTTCGACTTATTTTATGTGGAACAAGGTATGATTCATGAGAGGACTCCTCCCTATTCGCCCCAATCAAATGGGGTTGCCGAAAGAAAGAATCGCACTTTGATCGACTTGGTTAACTCCATGTTAGATACTCGCGGGATTATCTAAGGCATGGTGGGGGAGGTTACATTAACATCATGTCATGTCCTAAATAGAGTTCCCATGAATAATAAGGAGAAAATGTCATATGAGGAATGTGTTGGGAGAAAACCATCGCTCTCTTACTTACGTACTTGGGGTTGCTTGACCAAGGTTAATGTGCCAATCAACAAGAAGTGTAAGTTGGGATCTAAAACTCGTGGATTGCGTTTTTCTTGGATATGCTCATCATAGCATTGCCTATAGATTTTTAGTAGTGAAATCAGAGGTGCTCGATGTTCATGTTAATACATTAATGGAGTCTCGTGATGTTACTTTCTTTGAGAACATATTTCCTATGAATGATTCGCATAGCATGTCTAGATTATCTACTTATGTGATTGCTGAAACTACTCATGAACCTCGATGTGTTTTCTCGATCATGCTGAACAAACACTTGAACCAAATAATGAGGAGATAGATAGTGAAGCTCCTAGACGGGGCAAGAGACAAAGGATTGCAAAATCTTTTGGTGATGATTTCACTCGTCTATCTTGTGTATGATACTCCCAAAACCATTGCTGAGGCATATGCATCACCCGATGCGAGATGATTGAAAAGAAGTTGTAAAGAGTGAGATGGACTCTTTTCTTTCTAATGGAACATGGGAGGTCGTTGATCGACCCTATAGGTGCAAACCCGTGGGCTGTAAGTGGGTGTTCAAGAAGAAGCTTAGGCCCGATGGTACAATTGACAAGTACAAGGCTCGGCTTGTGGCTAAGGGTTATACTCAAAAAGAAGGTGAAGATTTCTTTGACACTTATTCACTTGTTGCGAGATTGACCACCATACGTGTACTACTTGCTCTGGCTGCCTCACATGATCTTCTCGTTCATCAAATGGGCGTTAAGACAACTTTCCTTAATGGAGAGTAGGATGAGGAGATCTATATGGATCAACCAGATGGTTTTGTAGTAAAGGGTCAAGAAGACAAGGTGTGTAAGCTCGTAAATCTTTATACGGCTCGAAACAAGCACCCGAGCAGTGGCATGAGAAATTTGACTCTACAGATCATATAAGCGGGCTTCTCGATCAATGAGGCTGATGGATGTGTGTACTACCGCCATGGTGGGGGTGAGGGAGTTATATTGTGCTTGTATTTGGATGAAATACTAATCTTAGGAACAAACCTTGACGTGATTAATGGGGTCAAGTCTTTTTGTTCCAAAGATTTGAAGGATTTGGGTGAGGCTGATGTTATTTGAAACATTAAGCTAATCAAAGGAGAGATTGAGATTACTTTAACGCAATCTCATTATGTGGAAAAGATGTTGAGTCGCTTCGGCTACAAGGACAACAAACCATCTCCAACTCCTTATGATCCTAGCTTGATCCTTCGGAAGAATAAGAGAATTGGTAAAGACCAATTGAGATATTCTCGGATCATTGGATCACTAATGTACTTGGCTAGTGCTACTAGGTGATGAGGACATCATTGTCGTGTCCTTATCAAGTGGTAATCAGAGCTTCAGGTGCACTCGTCTGGTTCGCCCTACCTTTAGTTTAGTTTGTTTCTTTATTATCCTATCATCCACGAAAAAGCCAAAAAATTTAGTTTTAGGGTTGATCCTGTCCAAGCCGTGTTTAGCCTTTGCATGTTTCAATTTCAGAGTCCGTAGTGTTGAGTTTGTGTCCTAGTGATTGTTTTGTTGCTGGTTTAGTTCGTGTTCTTGTCGTCGGTTTGTGCCCCCTTGAAACCCTAGCCGAATTACCTCAAGTTTTGCTTTGTCTCGGGAGTTTTTGTCACCTCCGCTGCATCCACCATAGTCCCACCCTACACTCCCACCCTTTTCATCTAGAACTCAACACCCCACAAATAAGACCTACTCCTGTTTCCGTTGCATACATTAATCGTAAAAAAAACAAAAAAATCCTACCCGATTGCAATTCCGTCCACCGAAACCCTAATTCGGAGTCCCTTCCTTCAAACAGCCATAACTTTCGCATACGGACTCGAAATTAGGCAAAAAAAATTTTGAAATTCGGTAGAAAAAAATTTCGCATCTGCTCGTCCCAGCTTCGCCGGACAGGAAAAATCTCAAAAAAATCAAAAAAAATAGTTAAGCCCACTGATCCGAGGGAAAAAGTTTGGAACCCGTCGTCGTTGCATCTTACGAGAAAATATGTCGGTCACATTCCTTCTCTGTTTGACCTGAACTTTGCTTGGTTCCTATTTTGTTGCCTCTTAGTGGAAGAAAAATATCAAAAAAATAATATCAAAAAAGAAAAATTTGTGATTTCTACTAGTGCTAAAAGACAAAACAGGGTTTTGGCCTGTTTTTTGTGTCTAGTTGCTGTTTCTTCCTTGCTAGTTACCTTTTCTTTTGTTTCCTTTGTGCCTGTCATCCTTGCTTTGCCTGCACTACTGTTCTAGGACACGTGTAGACCAGCAACTAAGGACAAGTAGCTTTGGACATTTATTCAAGCATTACTATCTGTTTTTGAATTGTGTTCCACTCACATATTTGGCCTTCCTAGCTCCACATACTACTTCGGACAGCACAGGTTTTTGACCCTTGCAATCGTGGTACACGCCTTCTAGGTATCCTTTGCCTTACTTGGTAAGACCCTTGTAAGAACTTGGTGAGACGTTCCATTTGCTTTTGAGAGAGTCACCACTCGTCCACCATAGTAGTAGTGTTATTAGGGATAACCTTCACTGTTTGTTCCTGTTTTGGTATTTGCTATGGCAGGAGATGCTGCAGACGCTGGTACCTCTAAAGATTTCCACGAGTGTGTTAGTCAAGGGCAGCTTCAGTCTGTTCTTGACAGGGCACGTGAGGAGATGACAGAAGCTGTTAACAAGGCCTTATCGACGGCATCAACAAACTCAATCTCGGCAACCAGATTGAGAGGATCGATAAGCGTTTGTCCAAGATGACAGACACGGTTAATACTCTAGCAAAAGTGGCGATAACGTTGATCGGCAAGCTGACCGAGGTGGAGAACCGTGTGAAGATCCATGAAGATGAGGCCGGTAGCAACGCCGGTGGAAATAGAAAAGATGACACGGTGAATGATGTCACTTTCGACGCCGATGACGTAGCTATACGAGCACAAAGGCTTCACCGGCGTCTACAACAGAACACCCAAGGTATGGGTGGCCAACATCGACAACAAGGTAACAATTATCGAGCCCCCGATGATCCTTATGCTAAGATTAAGTTTACCATTCCACCTTTTTCGGGGCAATATGATGCGGAGGGTTACCTTGATTGGGAGATGACAGTAGAGCAAAAATTTAGTGGGCACCTAGTTCCTGAGCAGCATAGAGTTAGAAAAGCCACTAGTGAGTTTAAAGATTTTGCTATCATTTGGTGAAATTCTCTAACTGCTGATGATATTCCTGTAACTTGGACTCAACTTAAGGAAGCTATGCGTGATCGTTTTGTCTCTCCTTCTTAACATAGAGATTTACGCAAAAAACTTCAGCGCTTAGAACAGGGGGATAAATCTGTGCAGGACTATTATGGTGAGCTTCAAAAGGATTTTTGAGGTTTTTTTATTTTATCATGTTTTCCCTTGTCGAGCAGTGCTCCAGAACCCTAGATGGCGATGCCATCTTTATGGTGATTATCAACTACGATCCTAGCTGGGTTGAGAAGGAGAAAGTGACCAGACCGTGCAACCTGGGTGCTTTCTTGGAATTCCTTGGTGTTTTACTCCATTTCTGATCGTGGTCTTGCTGGCTGCAGGTGGAAGTTGCATTAGAGTTTGGATAACTCTGTAAGACAAGCTCATCTATTTTTGCTACTGTTGTGTTTTATTATTCATCGACATTAAAGTTCTGGTGTGGATTACTTGGGCTGCCAAGATCTAATTTCCGCATATTTGATTCTGACGTGAGATAGATTATTTGCTACTTGCTTGTCAGCCGTAAAGGGACAAATTAAGTTCATTGTATTGCTGATTAATGAACTTTATCATTAAACTTATATTGCTGCTGTGGTGAGATAATCTCGGCCGAGTCGGGTGCTATATTCTCACGAGAATACAGTGATCCATCTGCTATTAAATTCTTTTCTCACTTCATCTGTCCAAGAGGCAAAGAAATTATTTCTGCTGCGAGTTTGTGCTAGTTTGTCGTATCGTGGAAGATCGGGAAACATTTCGGACATCATTGTCGTGTCCTTATCCTATTTTAAATACAAATCTGAAGATGTGGGAGGAATGTTTGCCTCATGTGGAGTTTGCATACAATCGTGCAACATATTCGACCACCAAGGTAAGTCCTTTTGAGGTAGTGTATGGTTTTAATCCCCGTGCTCCTATTGATATTTTGCATTTGCCTACTAGTAAGAGAGTTCACTTTGATGCTAAGGAACGTGCTGGGTTTATTTTAAAAATGCATGAAATAACTAAGCACAACATTGAAAAGATGACTGAAAAGTATAGGGTTGCTGGTAGTAAAGGTAAAAGGGAAGTTAAATTAGAACCGGGTGATTTAGTATTGTTGCACTTGAGAAAGGATCGGTTTTCTGAGTTGAGAAAGTCTAAGTTAATGCTTAGAGCTGCTGGTCCTTTCAAGATAATTGAGAAGATTAATGATAATGCATATAAACTTGAGTTGCCTCCCGAGTTCGGGGTTGGTTCCACTTTTAACATTGCAGATTTGAAGCCTTATTTGGGTGAGGAGCATGAGCTTGAGTCGAGGACGACTCCGATTCAAGAGGGAGAGGATGATGAGGACATCACTCCTTTGGATACAAATGACACTCCTCCGTTGAACATTTAAGGACCAATCACTAGAGCTCGCGCCCAACAATTGAATTTAAAGGTGAGCTCGTTCCTAAGTCTTTCCTTTCATAATTTTGAGAATAGTTTGCTACCTAATGATTTTATTATGATTAGGAATCAAGGAGAGGACCATAATATAAATGGACTAGGGCTTGGAGGCGTGGAGGTCCAGCAAGAGACGCAAGGCATTGTGGAGGCCCAAACCAAGTCGACTTCGAGTCTGTTTCGGAGTCCAGGAACAGTCTGAATTAAAACAGACGCTCAGATCGCATACGAAGTCAGATTTGGACGTTCTACATATGGATGGAAAGATAATTTCATAAGCTTTCCAGTGGAACTGGTCCCACCTCAAAATTCATCCGGAGTCGCCGGGAATCATCGAAACATTGAAACGTCTAGAATCTGTTTTTGGTGCTGCGTCACCATTTTTGGCCTTTGGGCCGTGTATCTCGTGTGAGTCCATTAGGGGAGCATCCAGGGGGTTCTTGCACGTCCCCAAGTCTTTGTTAGCAGCAGCCGCCACCCATGTTAGGGTTGGGTTTTGCTTAGATTATTCTGCTTAGACAGTTTCGCCGTTCATCCGTTTGTGAGACCCCATCTCGTGAGATTAATCATACATCTGCAAATTTGGTGGCGTTCTTCCTTGTTCTTTCTTGTGTTCTTGATTCGCAGGTAGGGATTAGCCTTCTTGACAAGGTCAACCGTGTATCGACAGTTGATAACCATAGAGGACGTGGTGCTGCGATTGCGGGGTTCGAACGTGTTGTTCAGGAGCCGGATCGACGTGTGTCACATCTTCGCCAAATCAAGAGTTATCCGAACCTTTCGGAAGATCAGGACCCTAGTCCACATCACTAGGCCTGACATCTCTTTTGTTGTGATTAACTTGAGTTGGTTTACTTCTAATCCAGGAGATGATCATTGGCGTGCGGTTGAGCTAGTAATGCACTACTTAATTGGTACTGCGGGTTATGAATTCATTATTCCGGTTTTCCTGCAGATACCGGAGGGATATAGTGACTCCAATTGGATATCCGATGCTGATGAGTTGTATGCCACGAGTGGATATGCTTTCACTCTTGGTGGTGCTGCTGTTTCATAGAGATCATGTAAACAGACCATCTTAACGAGGTCTACCATAGAAGCAGAGCTTACCGTGCTATACAGCTATAGTTGAGGCCAATTGGCTACGTGAGCTCTTGATGGACTTACCTATTATCGAGAAACCAGTGCCGGCAATATCGATGAACTGTGACAATCAAATTGTCATAGTCAAAGTGAATAGTTCAAAGGACAATATGAAGTCATCAAGGCATATTAAGAGACGTTTAAAGTCCGTCAGGAAAATGAGAAACTTCGGAGGAATATAAGTGAATTACATATCAACCGATAAGAACCTGGCAGATCAGTTTACTAAGGGGCTGCCACGTAATGTGATAGATAATGCATCAAAGGAGCTGGGTATGAGACCCATTTGAGTTATTCCATAGTGCTAACCCAACCTATGTGATCGGAGATCCCGTAAAGTAGGACCCGGGAAGAACAAGCTATTGGTTAACTAGAGAGTATCCTTTTAAACCTTCTCGAGTAATGATGCCATACTCTCAACATTGCATGGTAGGTTGGCGAATGCCTTAATGTATTATGTTGGCTTTAATTAGCGAAGATGCTATCCTGCAGAGCATTCTTGAAAGAATACACCTATATGAGCCTGACCGTTGTAAGGTCGTAGTCCGTGAGACTTGGGTGATCTCTATTAAGCTCATGAAAGACCAGGGAGTACGACCTATATGCTCCACCCGCGGAGCAGCCTACTGGAGGTCCAAGTACCAGCTGTGACTCTAAGTATAGCTTGTTTGCACAAGACTTGTAATTTAAGGCATAGTTCATTGTTCAAGTCGTAAACAAGTGTAGCTTATTGTTTTCACGTTAACAGTCTCCACTAAAACACTGGTATATCGAATAGAAGTAGGATGAGGCAAAGTCTTGATGGGACTTTGAGATCCGGTGGGGGATTGTTAGAATTATTGGGCCAAAGCCTATTTATAATTTCTATAATTCCTAGAAAATCTCAAAGGCCCATATAGGGATGGTGGGAGTGCAATCTTTAGTAGCACATTGCTAGTGGAGGTGGAGGGAGACCAACTTATAAACTTAGATGCTCTTGCCTTCCTTGCAAGTGTGAGAAAGAGAGAAGGGAAGAACACACGTGTGCGCTCGCTCGCCTCGCCGGACGGGGCGGGGCCCCTTGCCTGAGCTTTTTGCTATTTTGCCCACGAGTTTTGTGGGCTTCACCGGAACACCCACCGTTCATGGGGCCTTCTCTAAAACGCCCACCAGTACATGTGTTTGACTGCCCAAATGCCCATACCTGTTAGATACATTCATTTTCTTTTCTTTTCCACTTTAACACATCAGGAAATGATCAAAGTACCTCTCGCTCTCTAAAACGTTATTTCCCAGCAATTATATCAGATTGGCGCCATCGGTTTTGAAAAAAAAATTGATGCCAAAGAGCAAAAGTGCAGTCCGGGCATTTTTTCTATGCTACGAGTAGTCCGGGCGCTATTTTTCTTGAAAACCGATGGCGCCAATCTGATATGCTTGCTGGGAAATAACGTTTTGAAGAGTAAGGGGTACTTTGGTCATTTACCGATGTGGTAAAGTGGAAAAGAAAAGAAAAGAAATATATCTTACAGGTATGGGCATTTGGGCTGTGGAACACACGTATTGGTGGGCGTTTTAGAGAAGTTCCACGAGCGGTGGGCGTTCCGGCCAAGACCACCAAACTCGTGGGCAAAATAGCAAAAGCTCCCCTTGCCTTGCAGGGGCGCGGCTTCCTTTTGCACTTTATTTTTGCTGTGTGTCCAATATGTTTTCTGTTTTGAAAACCGACTCGGTTTTGGTTCACCTAACCCTAGCGGTCTCTCCTATATAATCATACGAGAGCTGCCGCAGAAATTCTTCTTGCACTGACCTAGGGTTTAGCCTCGTCCTGCTACTACTCGCGCCGCCAGGACTACTCCATCCCGATCGTCGGCTTGCACCGGCGAACAGGAGAGCAGGTCTCCGAAACCAACGCCATCTGCGATCCTGCACCAGCGAATAAGGTTTTTGGGAAGCGTTCTGCGCGACTGCTCAATCGCTTCCCTGTCTTCGTCAAGCTCGTCGCCACAAGTCATTTTCCTCTTCATCGCGCAGGTGCTTCATGTCATCGTCGGGAATGTGAAGGCGTTAATCGCTCCTCTACCCAATCATCATCAAGAAGAAAATATACGTATCTATTATTCGTACTATGTCTTCTATACTAGCTTTCATGATCTATCTTTGTATAACAGTAATGGATAGTATGGTAGATGTGTTCATCTTCTCGTGCTTGTTAGACCTGTCTAAATCTTGGGTAGACTTATCTAATTTATTCAGTAATTTGTTCATCATGTTCATGATTTATTTATGGATTAAATTAAAACTAAAAGTGTCTATATTTCCAACATATGACACCACTTGACAAGTTTAGATACCTGCTTGTGCAATTTGTGAGTTCATAGACCTAGATAATACCTCAAAACAAGTTTAACAACTGCTGGTGTATTCATGAACCACAATGGTCATCCGAGAATAGTTTAGTAAGGTAATCACTAGAAAGTTCATGGACCTAGATGACTATTTATAAATAGTTTTTATTAACCCTAAGTGTATTTTACTCGCACTAAATCTTACATTCGCATGAAAAATATGTAATGGTGACGCATTAGGCGCATGACATTGATGCGTTAGGCTATTTGGGTGGCTGCGAGTGAATTAGCTGCCACTTGGAGGCTACTGAGGCCGGCCTTAGCGATAGGAGAAAGGGCCGGAAAATATACTACCAAGATTGATCAAAATTACAAAATATGCAACGTCACTGAAATTGATGCTCATCTATTTTTTGAATGCCCCTTTGCAAGAGCTGTGTGGTTTGCGGGTGATGTACCCATAAGAACAGATGAACTCCCCACAGGCGAGCAAGGCGTACAGGCCCAAATGGCGTTTCTACTGCCTACGGCTTCCTCTGCCGAAAGAATTCAAGAAGTGTTGGCCACTCTTTGGCACATTTGGAAAGCCAGAAATGACAACCGCTTCGATCGGCGAAAATGGTCTGTTTTGCAAGTGACTTGGGCGATCAAGGCGGACATTAAGCATCAAAGAAGCATGGGCAGCAAGGGAGAGCAGCCTCTTCGGCAGGCTGACCAAAACACTCAGCCTCAGGCAATGTCACTGCCGGGCGTACAGGGTACACAAGGGGCACAGGTCATGCAAACTAACGAGGTGAACAAACAAGATTCTTCATTGATCAACACCTTAGCTAGGCAACAAACTCTGCTGCCAGGCCCGCGGTGTTACATGGATGCAACCATTGCTCCGGATAACATCCAGGACCAACCAAGGAGGGCAGGTTTTGGGCTGTTCATCCACAACACAAAGACTCCCATTACTTCGATCATCTTCATCCAGGCGATAGCAGATGCAATCAGAGACCCATTACATGCTGAGACTCAAGCAATGCTCATTGCTTCCCAAGTTGCGAAGGCGCTTCAATTTCAGAGTACAAACCTAATCTCTGACTCACAGGTTCTTGTCAACACACTTCTACAAGATGATTATAGGCAACACCCGGGAGACTGGAGATTAAGGCCGCTGCTCTACCAATTCAAGGAGAACATGAATCATCATTCATACCAAGTCATGAAGAAAAGTAGGAACTACAATAGAACGGCTCATAATCTAGCAAAGAGAGCACTTTCTACAGGTCCAAATTCTACCACCAACCTCACTTGTACTCATTTAGGACACCGGGATGTCTGCCCTACCATGCAAGCTCTTCAAACTCAAAACTGGGGAACAATTTCCCTAGTTTCTGTAACTTGTTCATGATTGAATAAAGTTAATTGTTATATAAAAAAGAATTAGCTGCCACTGTCACATGCCCATCAAAGATTCAAAGGTCACGGATGACCGCAAGTGAATTAGGTGCCACTATCACATGCCCTTGCCCATCAAAGGTCACCATGCCGCCCACGCCGCCGTCATTTTGCTGCCGCCGCTGAAACTCCAGCAGGCGTGGTGATTTGGCATTTGCCAAGCATAACTCGCCATTTCCATATCCTTGGTGTTTTGGCTGTCATCCTTCTCTGATACGTGTGCCGTTTCTCGCACAGGTGGCGTACTGGACTGACCCGGTGTGCAAACCACTTGCTCGACGCCTCAACATAATGCCCGACCACCTGCCTCGACATCCGTTGCATTGTACGTGAGTTTCTTGCAGTAAATCTTGCCTGTGATTCCACCTATCTCCTCTGGTCAGCTGCAGTCTGCAGATCGATCCTGCTACTTCATGGAGGACTTTTCATTTGAACATTCGATAATGAATTGAAATGATTCATGTTTAATTGCTTCCACAAATATTTTCCTCACATTTGTCATTTGCACCACTGCATTACATTACTCAGTTTCTAGTATGGTGCAATCCCTGAACTCCTTATGGATTGTTTCTTGGATTATTGCACCAGTAGAGGAGTCAATGGAAGCAGTTGCCTCATCTAGTATTAGGACATTGTTTCTCTCTAGCAGCGCAGGCCAAGGCAAAACAACTGCCTTTGTCCGACGCTCCAGTTTTCTCCATTTACTACAACTGCAGGAGAAAACTTGTTTGGTTATGTCACATTAAACGCTAAAAATATATCTAATCTTTCACAGCCCTCAATTCTTTCGTTACATTTAGCTCTGAACCTAGAATAGTTGCATTACCTGTTGAGTCAAGCTTCTCTGGGCTCTGTCGAACTATGTCACCGAGCTGGCACTTGTCTAATATCTGTGTATCAGGAGAACAAAGGCATCATATTTTGTCCATTGTCTCGATTTTTTAATAAATGATGCTTCCCTGTTATCCTTAGGTATATGTATTCAGATTATAAATTTGATTTACTTACAGTTTATATGGATGTTTAGCATGACTTTCCATGAATATACACAACTGACAACAAAGACATGTATTTCCTCTGTCACATTGAACTTATATAATAACTATTTGATCAACAATGACATGAATAGTAAGAATCTCTATTGTACAAATTGGGTAATGTAATATTTCACAATGATGTTATGCACAGTTATTAATTTACCTCCCATAAATGTTGATTAGAGTACTTATTTAGCGGATCAAGATTTTATCTCACTGTTCCCCCAAACATTGTCGGATCCTGTGGAATGATGCTAATTCTGCCTCATAAGTCATGCAGGCCTATTTTGGAGATGTCAACACCATCAATTTTGATCGCTCCTTCCCTTGGTTCGACTATGCGGAAAATTGCTTGGATGAAAGTTGACTTTCCACTACCAGTTTCACACTCATCGTAGCAATTATATTTTGCTGGATAATGTTATCTATATCCCTCCATCATAGCAGCAGAGTTATGTATCCTAGCAGTAGAGTTTTATTTACCTCCAAGCCTCTTATGTCAATAGCTCCATTAGCTGGCCAGCTGTTTCTCGGCCGGCAATAGTCAATTACAAGAGGAGCCTCACTAGGGATCCTCGAGTACTGCAATATTGCAATACACATCATTTTATTTTCTGTGTTGCATATGTTCCAAATTAAGGATGCCAACTGTGAGTTGAGGTTCAACGCATATGTCACTACAAGCCCAGCAATGCCTGTAGACACAACATGTTAGTTTTACTAATGCCGAATAAGGAGAAGAAAGTTTCTATATATGTATTTTCATGTATACTTGGATTTATGAAACTGTTGGGGAAGCTCACTAGCAGAGTCAAAGAGAAAGCAAATACAAAGTTGGACAACATGTTTAGCCTGAAAGAGAGCCACTCCATTGAATAAATGTTGTGGAACCATGGTTGCAAGTGTGCTTGTCGATGAGATTGAGGTTTCTTTTCCATAAACGGCGTGTCTGTCTATAGACTCTGCGAAATGGTGTAGGATTAGAGAATGCTATGGCTCCATGCGCGCCCCCGTTCCCGCTCTCGCCGCTCCGCCTAGCTCGCCTCCGCAGCCCGCGCCCACCGCCGTAGCCTCCTTCGCCCTTGCCGGTTAGAGCAGCACGCCACCCTGGCGCGTCGCTCTTCCTCTTGATGTAGTTAGGTCCCTCCCCGGAGAGAGCTGCTCTCCTCTCCGCACTTGCTCCCGCCCCCGCCGCACCACCGCTTCCCACCTCCACCGCCAGCTGTGCCACCGTAGCAGCTCTCTCCGACTCCTCCGGTTAAAGAAGATTGTCACTCCGGCAGTCCTCTCTTCATTGCGCAGTAGTCAAGTTCCCCTAGCCTACACCACCCTCACCCTTCCGTCGGCCCTGTTTTCGCCTTAAATTCGTCATGGTTGGTCCGCAACCTCAAGCTCAACCGGAGGATTGGGATGTCTCATGGGAAGATGTTTGAGGAAAAGGTAGCAGCAAGGTTAGGATCTCAAGTTCATTTCCCGAAGCTCAAGCCGGAAGGAAGCATCTTCATGATTGTTGTTTTCCGGCGTTTTACCTTCTGCTTGGATGAAATCTAGGTTAGTAAAGCTCTGTTCTCGGTCATTGGAGATTCTCAGTCCTGCTTTCATGTTCTTGCTGAATCGGAGAGGCAGTTTCGCTTCTCGGTAGCTTCTAAGGCAGTGGGTCTCATGGTTCTCAACCCGAGGCGTGTTGTTACTGATCATTTTGACATCTACTTCCATCTTTGGAGAGACGGAGGGGCTAACTGGTGCTGAGAAAAGCTCTTTGGGAAGCAGAGGAGGAGCAGCAATGGATACCGGTGTTGAGTAAAAGAAGCAAGAAGATGGCCAAGCGGGTGTCTTACGCAAGCCCCCTTCTGCTAAGTTCGCCGAAGATCAAGCATAAACCTGCTTCTCCAAGAAGGACGATCAACTTGGGCAAGTACAGTTGCAAAATCTCGCAAGAGGCGTAGTCATCTTCCCCCAATGCGGTCCGTTCCTCCAAGGTTTTCCATGGTGCCCAATTTCAAATTTCTTCTTCAGCCACAACGGCCATCATGGGATTGGGCGGATCACCTTTTTCGAGAGAAGCAATTACAATTTCCGGATTTCCTGTCAAAGGATCAAGCACGCCCGAGGTCTCTCGACATGATGCACGAGGCAAGCCCCCGGCTCAAAAGGGAGATGATTGCAGAGGTATCGGAGTAATTGCGAAGGAGTTCACGCTCCAACGGCCCGCGTCGCAGCAACTCGCTTTCGTTGCTTGAGCCCGAGACACTTCGTCGGAGACTGCACATGTTGAATTAGATGCAAAGAATGCTTCAATTATGGACATTAACCGAGCTTGCATTAGGAGGCATTTAGAACAGAAGTGGGCCTGGAAGGAGAAATTACCGCCTGGTTTTGAGGAAGTTACTCCACCTCCGGTCGATTCTCGTGCCGGAACAGCTTGAGAAGTTTAAATGGTGGAGAGACACTTCACCTTCCTCGGCCCCACTGTCTAGTGTCCTACCTCCTCTCCTAAACCCCTCTCGAGGGGGACTCGACTCTTTATCTCCCTCCCTCCTTCTTCACAGGGCGGAGGAGAAAAGCCCTCGCTCATTCTCGTTATCGGTCGATCAAGTCCCAGCTGCGCAAGGCTTTCTCGGTCATTGATGGAGGACCGGAGAGGTTGCAGCGCATCTATGCGCACCTCACTAGTCCGGTTCGCCACGGGCATGAAGAATATGCCCTTGCGGTGGCGGACAATCAGCTGGAGCTGTAGCCACAGCAACCGAATGCGATGCTCCACAACATCGTAAACTATATGCACGCATTGCGGTGCAGTTCTTCAACAGGCATCCACATGGACTTGGGCTCTTCCAGCTTAGTAGTGCCATGCACCGGCATCTGCTAATGTTAGCAAATCCACACATGCATGACCATGGAATTAATAATAGGGATAGCCTCGTATGGTAGAAGGGGTTGGCTTGTTCTCGCTTGGTTTCCCTCTTGATTACATTGAGACTAGATATCTAGAGGCAACAGTTTCTGGTTTTGGAAGGATGCTTCAGTGGCAAGATCATGTGCATGATAAGGCTAGAGTCACTATAGAGTGTATGTATGATAGTGTGATTGCAGTACCCAAAAGTCCGGTTCTGAAAATTGGTGTTGAATGGGCAGGAGAAGGGAGGTCTTGGACTGTCCAAGTTTACGTCCTCGGTGATGAATTCTTAGATGTGCATCTAGGTGATGAGGATTTGCCACTACCCAATAATGGCAACCCTCATCCTTTTGAGGAACTAGAGAACCCTCATTACCAAGCATCACCAGGATAACAATGAGCACCAGACATAAAGCTCAAAATGGTTGATGGCCAGCCTGGGAAAATGCCAATGATATGGTCTAGGATGACCAACAATCTGGAGTTTCCAATGCTTATGTGAACAATTTCATGTTCGGAGCTCCAGGACCTGAACAGGTAGTGATCATTCAGCCACCACAGCCACATCAGCCGGACATGATGTTAGGTGAACAGCCCCCACAACAGCTGATGCTCCAAGTATATCCAACATGAAGGACAAGTAGCAGAGGCAGAGCCCATGGAGGCAGAGCATGAACCGCAGCTCCAGACAACGTCGGCTTGATGGTCAGCCCATGGAAGTTGATCCCTTCCTGGAAAGGCAACAGATGGAGCGTCTTGTAGTGCCAATGGAAGTGGAAAATATGGCAGCTGTCCCGGAGCCACACTTGCAGCAAGTTTGGCCGGACTTCCCGGATTACCTTTGTGACATCCCCTTCGGGACCACCCAGGAATCCGAACGAGAGGGACACTCGGCGAAGCGAGTTACAACAGAAACATCATCTCATACAAGCCGAATATATACATCATGGTATAATACAACCAAGTTTTCAAAATACAAACATTCGTGCAGCGGAAAGATAACATTATTGAAGTGTCAACATCCTACGAGTATTCAGCGGAAGCTTATTCCGTTACAACTCATCGGACTTAAGACGAAACGACGTGATGCACCGAGCCCTTCGTACATCACGGTCCTCTCTCTTCAAGGTGTGGGGATACGTTCCCACCGAAGGGAACCTCCCTCGGGACACTCGCTCCTCCTCGGAAAACCGTCGTACAAATCGTGATAACACGACTCATTCCCCGTAAGGTAACGAACAAACCTTGAGTATTCTAATACTCAGCAAGACCGACCCGTCAACATGGCACGCTAAGGCCGACGCCTAGAATGCAAGGCTTTCCGGTCGTGGGGTTACTCCTTTGCAAAAAAAACAGCATTAAGGTGTGGGTCCTTACTTTCAATATTTTAGCTCAGAGTTATGTTCATTAGCCATGGTATTTGCAACCTAACTCTATTCAATCAAGTTTCCAAACAAGATATAATAGATCCTCATCTTTCCATCTCTCATCTTCCTCATCGTCCATAAAAGTTACTACGATGTGACGAGCTAAACAAGCGGTGCTCATTACTCGCGAGGGACAGCGATTCGAATCGATTTATACCAGCTGGCGTAACCCGACTACACGACGTATACGCACCCCACCGGCCGTATACGACAACCTTTCCCGCTAGCACCCGACAGCAGACTAGCCATTTCCAACTCCTCCGGGAGTATGGCGAAGCCACGACTTCCCTCGTGGTCGACCCATCTCCCTCCCGTGAGACTATCCTCTCACCGACAGCTGGCAAAAGAGAGCCGGCTACGCTACATCTCTCGGGGCGATAGGGTACATCAGCTTGCTGGGCCCATGATACCAGCATGTAGCACGGTACGTTCAAACTTGTTCAACTAAGCCGACAACGGTAAGGGCCTTGGCCGACACGTACGGGGCTACCACCTTGCAAGACCTCATCTCCGTCTTGCCCTTTCTCCTGCGGGGCCCGTCCGGTCTCAACTTTATTAACACTCTCAACATCTTTAAAGTCAACACAACACTCTTAAAGCCTCCATGCTTTAAGTGCCCTAAACATCTACCGTTGCTATTATAAATTTAAGCTTAGCCTCTATTTAGCTACCTGTACCGAAGATAGAATAAACAAACGGAAACCTACCATAATGCATCTAGGGTCTCAACCAAACCCTAACACCTAATGCACAAGCATAACCGTACTATGTGATAAAGTAAAATATTTAAAAACATAGGTAGGATGCACCGGGGCTTGTCTTGGGTTTGTTCGAAGTTAGTCTCCTCGGCGACTGGGTCGACTTCGAGATCCCCGGCTCTCGACTCGCCTCGGGTGGAACCTCGATTACTTCGTAACCTAGTCGACCAGCAAGTGCATCGCGAATCACAACATGTATGCATGAATGCCCATGATGAAAGTATGCAGGAGTGCATTAATCATTTTAGTTAATGGATAAATTAAAGATAAGTATGTTCATTAAGCATTGATTAACAATTAATTATGCTAGTTAACAATGTTTAATTAAGATTATTATTAATTAATTTGGTTTTCCTTAATTACTTAATTAAAGTCACTAATTACTTTAGCTTAATAATTAATACATTAATCTGATTTATTAGGCAATAAATAAATAATTACCTTGAGTGATTAAAGGTTAATACAATGTGATCATATAAATAATAATATACTTTAAGTTTAATTTTGGAAAATAAACTTCATTATTAATTTCGTCTGCAAGTATCTCCTTTATTAAATAAAATTATTTTTCGTAATTAAACATTTTATTTACATAAAATAATAGCTTTTCTTTAATCAAAGAAAGTGATTAAATACAAATTACAAATAAATTTTATTCAAAATAATTATTTTATTTCACAAATGCATAGGTCCCATTTTTCCGAGTTTAACAAAGTTGGTTTGGTATTTTTCTGAATTTTATTGAATTTTCTACGAATTTTGAAAATTTAAAAGCACTTCGGGCCACACGGGGGCCACGGGGTTGGCCACACCCGATCCCACGTAGCCACACGCGATCCCACCCGCGTGTGGCCCGCGGTGTGGCTTCGCCGCGGCGGCGAGCTCGCGGCGGCGCGACGGCCGGAGTTGGCCGGGCGTGGAGCAAAGCTCGCCGTGAAATCACCTAGCGCACCTACACGACGCGGGGAACACTCGGCGTGACCGATGGAGCATGAGCTCGGCCGAAGCATGCCGGCGGCGAGGTTCGGACCGGGCGGTGCCTTCGGCACGGTGCTACGCTCGCTAGAGAGCTCGGAACTCCAAACAAAAGGCACGGGGAGCTGCTACGGCGCATGCACAACAACGGCAGATGACAAACGGAGCATGAGCACAACCGTGTAGGGAAGCTCACCGTGAGTGATGCGGACGACGGCGGTCGGAGCTCCGGAAGAACGGCGATTGCACGACGCTCTGCGAATTAATCTCGATGAGGAGTTGTTCATGAGGAAAAGTAGCTAGTTGTGCATCAACCGGAGAAGAATTGAACAAGAACGGCTCACCACAGCTCACCAATTCGGAGTTGCGGCGGACAACGACGACGAGCTCGTCCGAGGGGAAATGGTTTCGCCTCGGCAGAGTAGGGCTGCTCGTCTCGCTTGGTTGGCCCGGGGAGCTCTAGGGTGTTGCTGCGGAGCTCGGGGCGGCGTTGGCTCGGACGGGGAGTGGCCGGAGCAGCCCGGCGGCGTTGCTCCGCAGGCGGCGACTATGGCGGGGAGGCGAAGTGAGAGGAAGAGGGAGAAAATGAGGACCGGCGGGGTCTTTATCTCCCGCCCGAGGCGGTTCGAGCAAGCAGCTGCGCAAGCAGCTGCGTGGCGTGGTCGTGGCGGCCCGGCCGGAGGCGGTGCGGCCGCGGACGGCGTCGAACGCGCGGTGAGAGAGGGAGAGAGAAGAAGAGGCCGACGCCCGGGCCTCGTCTTGGCCATTTTGCGAAAAAGTCCTCCAGACTTTCGTGAAATTAAAAAGTGGCTTTCCCGAGCTTCAAAAATTCCCAAATTTTTCAGGGGTCTAAATGAAAACATTTTAAGCCTTTTTCCTATTAAGTCCCAGTAGAAACTCCAAACCATTTTCGGGTTAAAAATTCATAGCTAAACAAATAAAGAGTTTTGTTTATTTTCTGCAAATATTTTTACATAACAAAATGCCTTCGAGTAAATCTTCATAAATTCTTATTGGTGATAATTGCACCATAGAAAAATGTTAAACTTGAATTTTCTTCTCATTTTATTTCTTTTTAACACCTCATTCATTCTTTAATTACTTTGATATTTTATGTGCTTATGAGTAATACCACATGCTTAATGATCTCACAATTAAAATGTGATGACATGCTCATGAATGCCATGAAATGCATTTTATTGCTGTGGGTTGTTACAACCTTCCATCGGTAGCATAAGTGATGCACCAACAACAGCAGCGAGGATCAGCAACACCAGGAGAACTTTGCATGGCCCGACTACCTGCCATCCATTATCGAGGCGGTTCAGCAGCGAGCAACGACCTATCAAACATGGAGAAGATGCATATGTGCATCAGCTGAATGCATAACATCATGAGGAGGAACAAGCTCCACCACCTTTGACGGCAGAACCGGAGCACTCTATTCGGGGTCAACAGGATAATTCTGCAGCACGTAAGGAAATAGCTCAGGACAATGGTCGGGGATATTGTCTTCTACAGGAAAAGATTCAACATGTTCAGGTTTGTGCATAATAGGATAATTGAAAGGACTTATCACAAGAGGAACAAGAACAAAAAAAGAAAGATAGAAAAGAAGGTGGCCACACCCCTCACCATAACAAGGCTTAAGAAGAAGTCCAAGACCGACCGAGCTAGTCGAAGGCCACAAGCCAAAGCATGTCCTACCAAAGGCATCAGCCCAACCTCGTAGTAGCAGCCGGATGGAAGGTATAAACAAGGTGTGTGCTTTAGTTGCCTCCTCCCTTCCCTTAGCCGATGAGATGTTTAGTGGTCCTACAAAGTTCCCAACCTGCAAAGATCTTGATAAAAGTCTAACTGCCCCACCTACAATCTCAATTGAAACCATTCAGTAGGTTGTTGTTGAAGCTCGTGGAATACCTCCTAAGGAGGTGGCCAAGGAGCTCCTGCTAGCTGAACCTCGAAGAAGTCAATGCTGAAGAAGAAGAAGAAGAAGAAGAAGAAGAAGAAGAAGAAGAAGAAGAAGAAGAAGAGGTGGCTCCTGAAGCACCAATAGGAGTAGATGGATAAACCAATAGCTGAAGGAAGGAGGTTAGGACTAAGTCTGTCATAGTCCTGAAGTTTTTTGGTTTTACTGTTCTATTTTCATTAGATGGACATGGTTTGCAACTTTTGAACATGATGCTAGTTTATTTGGTCCGAAATGTAAGACGTCTCGTTATTGCTAGCACTTGGTGCTCGTGAACTGTAACCTAAGTATGGTAGACAATCTTTTTCTTCCAAGTAAGACTCTGAAATGGTGTGTCAACAATATGATGTCGTCGTCAAATTCAGTTGGGATGCATGTTTTATGATTCTTGGTTGCTTGGTGTATGTGACGGAAGGGACACTTTTGTTAAATGGTTTTTTAGCATCATTGTTCTTTGCCGGAATAGCTATCCCCGCGCAAACAAAGAAAGGTGTTTATCGATACACAAACCCGGACACATAGCATCGGTAGAGGGGAGGAGACAAATAGCGATCGAAACTAGAATATTTTAAACTAGAATATCGGAGGGTTAAATGCTGAAGACAAACAAAGGGTTGTGAGGGCGAAAATTGAAGAAAGTTGATGTTCAATATTGTCGAGTCTTAAACTCGGCACTAGTACTACCCGGTCCCTCACGAGTGTGGAATTCGATGGTGCAACACACGGAACACACAGGAAAACGCGATTTTAGACAGGTTCGAGCCCCTCGGATCGAGAGTAATACCCTACGTCATGTATGTTATGTATTGCCTTTAGCGATTTGCTAATTGCAAGATCTCGGAGAGTTTTCGGGGGTCCCCGCTCCGCCTTATATATCCGGAGGAGCTAGGGTTACATGCAGAGTCCTAGTTGGTTACATGAATTACATATATGGAGTTCTATTTCTAATTTTCTTTATTGATTCAGAGTCCTAATCAGACTACGAATTGTTCAATAACTTGCTCCTCAAGTCATTGTATACCGGTCTTAATGTCCGCCTTGCTTCCATACCGGTATTGAGGATCTTCTGTTATCCCGCACCGGTCAAGGACTAGTCCGTTGCCTATCGCCATCATCTTTATCTTCCTTAACTTGTCACCATGTCTCTGCGTATCCATTCCTTCATCATCTCGTACACCCATAAGGCAAGTATACGACAGCAGCCCCCGAGTAATTTTTGATTTAACCATGAATAAAGTTAACCGAGTCTTCTACATGTTGATCTTTATTCATGGTAAAATTAAAAAGAACTCCAATCTGCTGCACTCGTTCTTCTTTGTTCACAAGTTCTTTAAAAGAAGACCGAAAAAATTATTATTTTTCACCTTTCATATCACCTAATTAGGTAAGCATAGCTTATTCTTCTCACGGTGCGCCGACTAGGCGCACCCAATTGGGTATAGCCCCCGACTCTTGGATCATTTGAATTTCTTTCAAATAATGCAAGGGTCCACTAGTTGATTCTTCATTATTTCCTTTAATATGCAATTCCTGCAGACCGCTCCTTTCAGTTTCCATCTTTTTCCGCTTTCAAAATCTCTATAGACCGCTCTTTGAATACGGTGCACCGATCAGTGCACCAAATTAGGTATAGCCCCGACTCTTGTATCATTTGGGAATCGCAAATAATGCAAGAGTCTTTCTTGGGAGGTTATGCTTTATCATTTCCCATCAAATCACATTCCTCTCAGCAATTTTTTATCAAGAACATATTTTCCAGACCGGTCATACCGGTCGAATTTCTTATCTCCTGTATATTTTCCCCAATTTGTCATAACAGACCGCCTAAATCAGCTCTGAACTCATAATCCGCTTAGTGAAATTTCACTAAGAGAAAAAATTCTGGTTGATCGGACCAGTTTATTACCTATATTCTAACAACGACTCGAGTCTCCAAAGCCTATAATCAGCCGGATGATTAACACCCACGACCTATTGAGTTATTTAAAGTATAACTCTCTCATACTACTGAATTGTAAAATTCAGTATTGCTTTAATTTCCATCTGAAAATTTCCGTATTTCAAACCGCTTTTTACTTTCATAAAAGCACGACGGCTTATTCTTATGACCGTTAAGTCATAATTAACGCAGATAACAAATCATTAATTTCCTTATGGCCGTTAGGTCATAATTGCATAGTTACGACAATAAAAATCCATCGGGCCATTCAAAATGGCCCAATAACTTTCCAGCCCCCGGGCCCATCCCGGTGTCTATAAAAAGAAACGAAAGGTCGACCTAGGTCAACTCTGCTCCCAAAAGCTCATACGCATCCGCCATTCACCTTTGCGCCGTTGCTCTCTCCTTCCCCACTAACCAATCTCAAGCTTTCCTTTTCCATCTCTTAAGATGGGTAAGAAGAAATCCACCACCGTCGCCTCATCTTCTTCCTCTCGTTCCTCGTGATCGGCTTCCTTTCGGCGTCCAAGACCTTGGTAGCAGCAAGGTCACCGAAACATCTCTCAACGAGGCAGTTAATGATGGGTATCTTCCTCCTCAACCCATCCTAAATTGGAGCGTCCCTTCCCCTAGCCAAATTCCATGGGGAATAGACGAGTCTCAACAATTAGTTTTCAAGGCTTTTTTCCTCCGCGGTCTCGATCTCCCTTGTCTGTTCCTTTTCGGAGGACTTCTTTTCTTTTACGGATGGGAGTTAGTAAACCTCAACCCTAACTCCATCCTGCAAATTGCCTTTTTCATCCACTTGTGCGAAGCTTTCCTTGGAGTTCTCCCCCACTTCAAGCTATTCCAAGTACTTGTTCCAAATCCGCCCACTTCCGTCATCGGACCGCCAAGCTGCAGTTGGCGGTGTAGGAATCCAATGCTCGGAGCGCAGACGAATATTTTTCCCTGTCCCCGAGCAAGAGCATAGCCCATTGGAAAAAAGGATGGTTCTTCTCGCGACAATCCCCAGCCAGCTCTTCTCACCTTCAGCGCTAAAGTAGCCAAAAACTTCCCTACTCTTAAAAGGCAAGAGCACCCAGCTTGGCTTTTCGACGAAGACACCGCTATGCCTTTGGATGGAACCCTTCTTCCCGACAAAGAGCGGTTAGAAGCTCGCATCAAACAAATGCTACAGCCGAATCCAGATCTATCCGGATGTACAAGAGTGGGTCCGGCTTTCAGCTCATGCAATCCTCGCAATCCCGTAAGTACCTCTTCCTATTTCTTCAAATCTCTGTTGTTTGTTACCATCATTTACTTACAAAGACTCAATCTTTATAATTGCAGAAAATGGATAACTACAGGAGTCACCCTCCTCTTCCTCCTAATGACACTTGGCGAGAGGATTATGCAAACAATACTCGCTCCTCTAGCTGTTCAAGCCGGTCCGACTCAAAGGCCTTCGGACCGGTCCTTCCCTCTACCTCCCAAAGCATTGCTCCAAAAACCACCAAATCCGGGGCCGTGGTTCAAACTCCTAGTACAAGAAAACGTACTACTTCCTTGACCATTGGCGGACCTGCTACTTCTTCCGCCGCTCCCGGCGATACTCGCTCGGAGGCACAAAAGCTTGAAGAGCAACGACGCGAGAAAGAAGGCGTCGAAAGGGATCGCCGAGCAGCTCGGGCCATTCTTGAAGCTTCCTTGGGAAAGACTCAAGGTACCTCCTCCTTGGTCGATCCCTTATCCAAGGTACCCAAAAGGTCCCGGTATGGCCACCGGACCGGTCCTAGTGATGTCTGCAGAAGCAGCTCCAACTCCGCAAGTCAATTCAGCGGAGAAAAGGGCTGCAGACGAAGTGGTGGAGATACTCAAGATCCGTCCAAGAAGATCAAGACCTCCACCGGCTTCAAGAAGGCTTCCTCGTAAGTCTAACTCTTTTCTAAATTATTTCATCCGTTAAAGCTCCAAAACTGCCGAAGCTCCTTACCCCAGTCTTATTAAATGTGCTTTCTTCTTATAGGATCCCTTCTAACTTCCAAGCTAGCATAGCTAGCTTTCTAAGAAACAAAGCTTCTTCAACAGCCCCCGTCGGCGGTGTTTCGCCTCTACTCCGGATGCACCACAGATCGGTCCTACCCCGGCGCTTCTCAACCTAGTACCTGTGACATCCCGTGTCACAAAGTACATGTGAACAAGACCATGTCATTCAATTTGCATTTTCAAATTTCAGATTTATTGAGAAACAAATTAATATGACTAGGGCTTGAAATTTAATTTCAAAATTTGACTCAAACTAAGCACTTGTCAAAACTCAAACTTTTCCAACAAAAGCATGTCAATGTTTTTGCAGAACCTACTGGGGAATGTCAAGGAAGAATTTTGGGACATTTTCCCATAATTTTTAGTACGGCTTAAAACCCCTTAAAAATTCAGTTAACGCAAAAAAAAAACAGCAGACATTCACGGATTTTTAGGAATTTTTGTGAGCAAAATTTGAACTTTGGCCAATAACAAAAGTTGTTCCAAATATCTTCAGTCACCCCGACTAAAAACGGCAAGAGAAAACAAATTTCAGAAGACCATGAAATCACCAGAAATCAGAGAGTAAAAGTTGGACTTTTGATCAACACTGCGGGACCCACCTATCTGTTGGTCTTCTTCTCCAGCACGCCTGAGTCCCATCGTCCACTGTCGCCGCCGTACGCAGCGCCCATGCTGGTCCTCGCCCTTATCCTCCTCTTTCCTTTCCTTGCAAGCTAAGGCTCCGTCAAGTCGTCACAAATATCTTCCTTTTTCCCTTCTTTATCCCTGTAAATCGACCGTCACCCAGCCACCATTGTTGCTCACTTTGAGCTCACGTTGAGTAGCTGCTACATCTAGCCCCATGCTTGTGGCCACTACTGCGAATTCCGCCATCCTTTCTTGGTCGTCCTCCAAGCCTTCTCTTTCTTCCTCGCACGACCAGCTGCCGGAATCAAGCCTTCTTCATCGAGCACGGAAGAGCGAGCCGCAACCACTTCGACGCCGATTGCTCCTGTTCCGGTGAGCCCAGCCCATCCCTCTTGTTGGGAATAGGTGCTCCTTTCCCTTGTGCATCCATTGAAGTCATTCCCACTCTGGTTGCCCAACTGTGCAGGCAGAAATCCATTTTTTCCATGGCCGCCATGGCTGCGTGCTGGACTGTGTTGAAGCTACAGTAAAAAGCAGGGGAAAAGCTAGCTAAATTTTTGTACTAGTTCATCTCATCTTTGTTTAAATTGCTCAAAAATATTTATAGCTCTGATTTTTATGAAACAAATTTTGTTAAACTCTTTGTAATGGTATCTATCCACTAATTCAGTTTATAATCCAGTCTGACAGAGATAAAAATATTTTATAAATCAGTTAAAAGTGAACTCAGTTAAGCAACTTTAGGCCATATCTTTAGTTTCCTAACCCTCCAAACCGTGAGACCAATTTTGTTGGACTCCTGGGAACATGCTCTTTCCGGCAAGCATGTTAAAGTTCAGGTTTTATGGACTTTACTATGGTCATATATTAAAAGAAGCTAAAAACGAACTTAAAATGATATGTTTAATTTTGACAGAGAATAAATTCTGGAAAATTTATGTTAATTCTTTTCATCGCATAATTGTGCATCATGCAAAACCCCGTCTTGTATTTCCTTGTAGTTTTGCACTAATTGACATTTCTTGATTTTGTAATATATAAAGCCTTATAAGTAAATTACCTAGAATTTTGTCCTAAAAATTATGCATACTTGTTTATGATGCTTATTATGGTTCTTTTATGCACTTCCATAGAAATCGTGTATAAGATTGCTTGGTAAAACTAATTTCTTAATTGTGAATTTGCTAAGTTAATATTGACCTAGTATGTTATATTGCCATATAGTCTCATATGCTTAATTCATGTAAAAGAAAAGTCTACAACTTATGCATACATATTTATTACGCTTATGTACTGCTCTTCTATGCATCTCCATAGAATTTATGTAAAATTTCTTAATAGAATCACTTTGCGTAGCATAGAAATGGCTAAATTCAATATTGATCTATGCATGGCATAATTGTCCTATTTACCCTATGTGTATTAATCTATGTGAAGAGTTACATTTTCTGCTTATGTATGGTTCTTTAATGTTTTTCCACATAGCTCATGTATTAAAGTGCTGTTAGCACCTTTGCTTCATTTCAGGTGATTTAAGTCATATTGGCTGCATTACATATTGTCGTATGCCTATATATGCAAAAATTTATGTCAATGTCTTACGCTTATGCATGATCATATTATCTTGATGTTTATGGCTAGTTAGGGCAGTAGGATAACATGTGTATATTTATCTTGCCCTATTCCATGTTGATGCCCATGTTTAACTCTATGTTAGAATAAAAGGTGGATAGATTAAATACTCTCTTGTGACATATCATCTAGGAGAGAGTGATTATTCTTTTGCTTCTAAGTATTTTGCTTATGTATGCCTATCATATATTTCATTTTAAATAGAAGTGTATCCTCTTGACCTAAACTATGTTTTCCTATCCATAAGCAAGCATATCATATCATGCATGAATAAATTCCTCTCATATGCATATAACATCATCATTCATAATTATTGAGATGCATGTGTAGGATGCGGTGGCAAGGTTCGCCTATGTTCGCCATAGCCCCGTGCGTGTCGGTTGAGGACCGTGTGACTCCGCGAGCAAGAATCGAGTTGTGTACCAAGTGCATACCTTTATTATGGGTACTGGGAAACCTAGTAGCTTGAGAACCGTAGGGTTGGACGGTACCCCGCCATTCTTTTGAGATGTTGATTGATGGTGGCATCCCGGGTCATGTGGTTGGACGAGTATGCGATCTACCCTTGGATGGCTCCGCCGTGGGCATCGCAAGTGGGGACGTATTACTTGGGAGAGGTGGGAGTCGTATCGGCCCTATAGTGATCTCGCAAACGGTGGCCATACGTGTTCTTAAATGATGCGTATGTCGTGTACTTGGGTTTCTCCTGCAGGATGTAAATCGATATATATCGCCGTCCCTCGCGGTTATTGAGTACCTCTTGTCTCGAGCAGATCGCATCGTAGTAAGAAGTGAACATGATGATATATTTGCTGATTTGAAGTATTTTAATATTGCTTTGCAACCTTGTATTGCTAGGTCTTGCTCACTAAATTTTATATTCATGTCATAACCTTTTAATATGGCTAAAAGTTGGAATTAGAAATTAATGTAGGTGCTGTTTTTGCAATTTATTTCCAGCAAACCCGGTCAGCCCCCTGCATGTTAGGAGTCGGTTTTCGAAACCACTTTTGTCGGGTAAGACTTGCGGAGTATATTAGATACTCAGGGCTTTGTTGTTAACATTTTTGTGCAGGTGAGCTGTTGAGAAGAATGGGCACATCTACGGGCTTGATGTGTTACATTTTAGGCAACTATCGTCGAGATTAATTTACGCTTCCGCATATATACTAAAGAAATGTAAAAAATCAGAATCTAAACTCTATGTATTGTAACACTTGAAGATCATATGTAAAATGTTCTACTCATGTACACTAAATTTGTCTTTGTAAATGGTGAATGTATCATCTGTGTATGTGCTATGACGTCCGCTTCGTCGGATGTCTCCCGAGGCGGTCCTGTGCGACAATCCCTCTTGCTTTGCAAGGTAGGGGTGTCACAGCTGGTAGGGGTGTCACGGCTTTCGCTCGGGTATGTTTGCAATTTAAATTAGCGCTCCGTGCCCGCGGAAGTAATAATACGGGACAATGTTGGCTGGTGGCAATCCACGAGGCGATCCCTTCAATGGATCGTTACTCTATATGATAGTAGAACTGTGATTTGTTTTCGTAATTTCTCTTGAATTTGATGTATTGTTTCTGCAATGGATCTTCTGCAGGTACACTAACCACGAATCTTAGATCGTATAGAACCGTGATGAGTACGTGTGTGTGTTGCCACTAATTTTGCGAGTTGGTCGGCTATATACCGATCACGTCTTTTATTTTGGAAAGGACGTAGGAAATCGACATATTTCATGGCATCATGCATCCCATTCATCCCATATGCATTTCACACATGATAATGAACCCAAATGTATCAACCTAAATCAACTCACATGGTCTCGGTATCGATAAAATGCAAGAAATCCAATCGATCTGAAAAACACCCTCCCGGTCGACAGAAAATTGACTCGATAGGTCAGTTTCACCAAAATCGCCATATCTCCCTCGTTGGTTGTCAAAATGAGGTGACCTACCCCTTTCTGGAAAGCCTGTGTTTTGCTCTACAGCTTTGGTAGCCAGAGATTGTGCTGGAAAAGTTTCTATCCTGGCTCAAAATGGCAATAACAGAGAGTTGTCAGAAATTCCAGAGGCAATTTCAGCACACTGTTTTTATAGTGTTTCTGCCATAACTTTCAATTGGCTTGAGCTATGAAGGTGATTAAGTGCTCGTTGGAAAGATTGGGAAGATCTTTACAACCTTGTTAGGATGAGTGTTTCTTGGAAAAATTTGTAAGGACCCTTAAATTGGCAAAACAGTAGGGTCACAAAGAAAATTCAGATTTCTGTTTTTGCAAGATGTCTGAGTTCAAAGTTGACTTGCCTATTCTTCGTGTCAATTTCAATATTCATCGATTATGCTAGCTCATTTAGCATATGAATACGTTGAATATGAAGTCTAACAATGTTGATGATGTCCGACAGATGGTGCGCACTCGTAGAAATGTGGAAAACCGCGGTGAGGTCCCCGAAGGATCCAATAACCGTGGTGGAGCACCATTGTCATCTTCACCTCCGCTGAGAACTCATAATGAGCAATTCATTAATAATCAAGTGGAGATGTTCCATACGTTCCTTGAAGGTAATTTTCAAGGAAGCCAACCAGCACCACAGGAGGCGTCATATGTGGATTTCTGGGATACACAACCTCCGACGTTCTCTGGTGATGGTGATCCGTTAGAAGTCGATAATTGGCTTCGTATCATGGAATCCAAGCTTGCACTCCTTCGCTGCACCGACCATCAGAAGACCATGTTTGCGATTCAGCAACTCCGCGGATCAGCAAATGCATGGTGGGCCAGTTATTCTAATGCATTTTCCGCTGATCATCAAGTCCTATGGCCAGAATTTTGTGAAGCTTTTCGCTCTCATCATCTTCCCGTTGGATTCAGGAAGCGGAAATTGCAAGAGTTTTTGCAACTGAAGCAAGATTCAGATGACGTGCCGGAATATGCACGCAAGTTTAATTATCTCTCCCAATATACCACCTACCATGTTGATACTGATGCAAAGAAGAGAGATCAATTCAAGTCTGGCCTTAATTTCAAATTGCAAGCACGTCTAGCTCAATTGACTGACTGTTCGTTTAATGAGTTTGTGAGTGCTGCAATTGTCCAAGAGGATGCTACTCGAGCCTATCAAGAAGACAAGAAGAAGAAACGTGCTATGGAAAATGCATCTGGTACCGCTCCTCTCAGCTGTCGGATAGTTGTTGTTCCATCAGTTGACTCGAGTGTCTATTCAACCACATCGCAAAATGAAGAATATTACTCCCTTCAACTGCAGCAACATGAAACTCCATATCGTTGTGATCACCAGTGTGGTCGAAAGCTTCAACCTCTGCAGCAAGATTTTCAGAGCCCAATGCCTAAGGCACAGCCAAGTGTAAATGTAAGCTACTCTGGCCGCTACACTAATGATCGACGGTTTAAGAGACGTCCTCGAGGCAACAACAAAAATGATAGCAGAAATCTACCTCTCACTAGGGATACACCTAGGACTGGTCGTATCAACTTTACCACTCTCGAAGAAATGCAAGAAGGTGAACCAGTGCTTGCTGGTATGTTTACCGTCCGTGATGATCCAGTCTTTGTTCTTTTTGACTCCGGTGCTACTCATGGGTTTATAAGCATGGCTCGTGTTGAAAGGTTACAACTTACACCCAACAACCTTAAGGCACCTTATGCTATCACATCTCCCGGTGGAAAGATTCATGCAACACAAGGAGTCTTGCCTCCTCTCAATCTAGGAGGATGGGACTATCCGTCGAATCTTATCATCTTGAAGGAATTAAGCCTGGATGTTATCTTGGGTATGAATTGGATGAAGTATCACAAAGCCGTCTTGCATATTGATACTCGGGAAGTTCATTTGAATTCTCCATTGCATGGTCGATCGATGCTACGTCTATCATATCCGGGTGCCATTTCTTCTCAAGTCCATCGGCTTGGAAGGAAGAAAATTGGAGGATATTCCGGTTGTATGTGAGTTCCCCGACGTGTTTCCGGATGACTTGCCCGGAATGCCTCCTGATCGGGATGTCGAGTTTAAGATTGAACTACAGCCTGGCACAGCTCCAATTTCTCGCAGGCCGTACGAAATGGCTCCCAATGAATTAATGGAACTTAAAGAGCAGCTGAATGAACTTCTAAACAAGGGCTACATTCGTCCTAGCTCATCACCATGGGGCTGTCCCGCTTTGTTTGTGAAGAAAAAGGACAAGTCGTTGCGTTTATGTGTCGACTATCGACCATTAAATGCGGTGACAATCAAGAACAAATATCCTCTTGTTGACGCCGGTTTTTGACCAAGGGACCCATTGTCGGCGACTATAGGTCAAAAGAGGGCCGGTGGGCCGAAGACCGACGGCCGCATGGACGAGTAAGAGGCGCGTCCCTCCCGGGAATCGTGCGTGACGCCAACAGTAAGAGCATAATATTGATGGGCCTGGCCCACGTTGTAAAATTAGAAATAATAGTTTAATTTTGGAAAAGGATCTTAGTCGGTTAGGAAATCGGCCCGAAGAGGGTCCGAGTAGGATTCTTTGTGCCGAGTATAAATATGTACTCGGATGTAACATGTAAACTCGATTCACATCCAACACAACTTTCGGCGCATCGCCAAACCCTAATTTTCTCGTCAAGTCTTTACTATTTTCGCGCGGGATCTTCGGGGCTCCGGTCGACAATACGATTGACTTGATAAGGTAATTATGTTGTCTAGTTCTCGGCGCATTGTTCGTAATTAGATGGCTTAATTGCTAGTTATCCGGCGACCGGATCTGGTCTTAATCGTTGTAGTGAGTATCGGCCGGGATGAGTCAAGTCGACCCGGTCCGGCTCGTGGTGAAGGTAGTTTGACTTGTCCTCGCCTTCCCGTCCCAACCTTTGCTCGCAACAACGATTGGCTCGGATCTGGTCGTCCGAGTCACGATAGCCGCTATGAGAATCCTTTTACATCTTGGCCGATTCGACCGTGCAGATTCAGTTGACGTGTCCCGTGTTTGCCTTTGCGATAGTTGACTTGTCCTAGACGTATGCAGCCGATTGGCTAGGGTGTAGATCTATTTTCATAGTTAAGGCGTTTATGATTGTACTTGTCCCGAATCGGCCGGCGTGCGCCGCCGTTAGATCTGGTCCGATCGCGTGCCATCGCTTGACTTGTCCCGTTGGAGCGATCGGTCGATTCGGGATCCGTGTGGTCATATTTGTTTTACTCGTTCTTTCGGAGTGTTTAGCCGATTGTTTATTACGTTCATTAGCTATTTTATGCTTAATTAGTGCCAAATCTTTTAAAGTGGTCTTTGAACCTGAGTTATTAATATGATTTCATTGATCATCATTACCCATCTAGACAGATCTAATAACTCACCATTATAATCGACACCAGAATCGGCCGATTCCGATCGGCCGATTTATCGATTACATCCCATTAATAATCACCTTGTTTACATTTCATTCGATAATACATCCCTGCAAGGTCTTAATAATTTGATCGCTCACCGACGAAATCGGCTGCTAGTCACCGATCGCATGTTATAGCGTCGGCCGATTTTGTATCGTTTGTATCACGGTTCGCTTGCCTGGCATTTAATACATAAATGGATGGGCCGTGCTGTCCCTCGTCGATGGCCGATTTTGTCTATCTTACGCCAGAATCGGCTACGGCTGCACATCGGTCTATCCGGGCCGATGACTCGGAATTTTACACTTTTTATTTGTCTTTGTTGGTTTGCAGGAAAACCATCCGGCACGCACCAGCGCACACGAGAATCGGCGAGCCGAGCCGGTCCGTTGGGAGCACAGGGCCCTGCATCGCCGGGGTTTCGGTGGACTCTCCGGACAACGGTGTGTTCGCGACTTTTGACGTCAACACACTTTTTGGCACGACCGGTGGGACGAAGCAACCAAGATCAAGATGTCATACATACAGAGCTATCGGGGAAGACGGAACACCAATGGTCGATGCTGAAAATCAGCCAATCCTTGTTCCAGTTCCTCTCAGGACGGATGGCAAGGGGCATGGTGAAGTTTCGATGACAACGGGGTTCCGGCCTGGGGAAAGATGACGACAGAACAAAAGCTGCAGTATCGTGAATACCTGGCCGAAGCAATGAAAAAGTACTTTCAAGCCCTGACAGATGACACGTGGCGAGTGGCCACAAAAGGAGATATCCCTCGATATCGCATCCGGAAGAATTAGACCAAATCAAAGCCCAGAGACTGCCGGATGCCAACCAACTCGGTGATATGATCAACTCGTCCGTTCATCAGGTCCTAATCAATCAATCGGTGTGTTGACCAACACCATCGGGAATTTGATCAAGGACACAATTGATGGCAGATCGTTCACTCGAAGGATATTCTGGACCTGCATACACTCAGCCTTTTGGCACTCCCGTACGGTCGATTCAGGGAATTAGCCTCCGTAATACTACACCACCAGCAGGGTTTCAGCCCCCGTACGGCATGCCACCTCACCTATGGCCTGGCAAGGATAATGCAAATGCAAGTACCAAGTACAACCCAGCCAGGCAAAGAGGATGACAAGTGGCCCCAAGAAGTCGGTAACGGAAGAGGGCGACAAACAAGATGTACAACAGCCGACTTCCGAGTTGGGGGCAGCAACCAATGTGGCAGCGGTCCCACAGTATGGCACAAGCAGCCCAATTTCTTCTACGTACCGAATACCGGCCCGAGTAGAATTGAGAACTCACCCACTATAGTACGGCCGATATCCGGTATTCCACAGCCAACCGCATCGGTTGGGGGACAGGGATTCATGATCGGACGGCCGATCCAATCGGCCATGAATTATGGAATCGCTCCGCGTACACTATTCCCGGCTACCGGCACCGGAATTTCTGGGAACGGCCAGCTTGATACACCCGACCGGGGGACAGCCCAACACCGCTTATATGACAGGGACCGGATCAGCAACTCGCTGAACCCAATGATATGAGTAGCCTCATGGCTAAGATCGCCGATATGATGAAAGATCAGTTCGATTTGAAGCCTAAGGAGAAGAGTGCATTATATCGGCGACCTTACCCCGACCGGATGGATTCCGTGGCTTTACCCAATAAGTATAAAATTCCTGAGTTTTCCAAGTTTTCTAGGCAAGATAACACATCAACTATGGAGCACATCAGCCGATATGACACACAGCTTGGTGAGGCGTCTACTCAGGAGGCTTTGCGGGTTCGGCTATTCCCATTGTCATTGTCCGGATCGGCCTTTTCATGGTTTGCTTCGCTGTCGCCTCGGTTCTATTCAGAGTTGGGCCGATCCGGAGAAAAGGTTTCACTCGTACTTCTTCACGGGCATTACCGAGCTTAGTTTGTCCGATTTAATGGCAGTGAAACGAAAACCGGGGAATCGGTGGCTGATTATATACGGAGGTTCAGGACTCGAGGGGACGATGCTACAATCTGAACCTCGACGGAGCAGCAGTTGGCCGAAATCGCTTATACGGGGCTATTCTCCAACATTAAAGAAAAGTTTACCCCACATGAGTTTGATGGGCTGGCACAGCTGACCCGCAGGCGCTCGGCCAGGAAGAGAATCTCCGACTCACCAGGAATCGGCGGTATCGGATGGCTTATGCTGATTTCGACAGTGAGGATGGTGAAGAGGGGATTAATGCAGTTGAGTGGACTAATAACAAACGGCCGATATTTTCTCCGCATGTCAATCCTAAGGAGAAAAAATATGATTTTGATTTATCTATGGCCGACGAGATATTTGATCAACTCGCTGCGGGAAAAGAAAATCCAGCTTTCCCCTCATCACAAAATTCCTACGCCGGAGGAATTGAAGAAAATGGCTAAGTGGTGCAAGTGGCATGGAAATTCGCATCATAACACCGTTGATTGTTATGCTATGAGAGATGAAATCCAGAGGGCAGTTGACGAGTGGGGTATTGCGAGCAGCCGATGTAAAGAAGAAGATGAAAGTTGATGGGCACCCTTTCCCGGCTAATACGATGTACATCAACACCATTGGCGGTGGATCGGCTGGTTTCATACGCCGATATGAGAGGAAGAGAGAGAGAGAAGAAAGAGCTCAGGTGGCACGTCAACAGGAATCTATCCACCAAAGTCAGCGGTACGGACAAGACGTGATCCGCCGAGAAGATTTTGACCCACACCGGGCTTGTCCTTTCTTTCAGCATCGCTGGGACCAAAACATGAAGCTTCCATCCATCGAGAACTGCCCGGAATGCATTGGCCGAAAAGAGTATCGTGATGGCGAGTCATCAAGTTACCAGGGACGGCCGATTAGTCGTAACTACGAATCACAACAATCGACCCCCGTAAGAGCAATCGGCCACGATCACAGCTATGATGAACGGAGATACGCAGGGCCAAAGAGAACCTCCGTTCACGATCGGCTGGGGCCAATCAACGATGAAGAAGAGTTTGATCACCAATACTATGGAGATTCGAGAAGCGATCAAACCGAGAACGAAGAACAAGTGGTGCCCCGGTGGTTTGCTCAGCAGAACCCGGAAGAGGAGGCTCCAAAGAATGCGCTGTCGAGAAATTAAGCGTGGACGGTATTACAGAGATGACCAAGATGATGAGTCCAAGCCCAAGAAGGAATGGAGGCCGAAAGTGCAGTCTCGGGTGGTCCGAGCTGAAGCCGCGGTGAATATGATGTCCGTGATGCCCAGGATTGTCGGATCGGCCGATGAAAATTCGGCTGAAGAAGAACCGATTGGGGAGACTTCGGAGATTCCGTGGACGCCGGAATCGGCGGTATTTGATAAGCCGATCAACTCGATCATTTGCATCTCAAGGTATTGTATATTAGCGGCTACGTCAACGGGTCACCGATGAGGAAGATGTTGGTCGACGGAGGAGCAGCGGTCAATGTCATGCCGATTACTACATACCGCAAGCTTGGGAAGACGCCGGAAGAAATGATGAGGGCTAATCCGACGCTCAAGGATTACAGCGGGAGAAGCCAAGATGTGCGTGGGGCCGCAATAATGGAGATCACCGTGGGCAGCAAAACCATACCCACCACTTTTTTCATCATCGACGGGAAATGTGCATACACAACTTTGTTGGGGAGAGACCGGATTCATGCCAATCGTTGCATCCCATCAACCATGCACCAGTGTTTGATTCAATGGGTCGGCAACAAGGTCGAAATCGTGCGGGCCGATAAGTCCGTAACCATTGCAACCGCCGATTTCGAGTTTGCCGGTCCGGAGAGCCTCGCCTTGTTTATCGGGCACATATTGGGATGCGGAGGCCATAAACATCACCGACGACGGAGTTATTGTGACCGGGGGTCGGTACCCCCGACCGCTCCGATGGGCCCCACAGGAGAATTGACGGATAATCGGCCGATCGATACACGCACCGAGGATATGATGAGTCGGCCGATTAACGAACCGGAAGACGGGAAATTAGGTCACGGTTTTGTGTCGGCCGACGAATTAGAAGAGGTAGATATAGGGGATGGAGACAAGCCTCGGCCGACATATATTAGCAAGAAATTGTGTAAAGAAGTAAGAGATGAATTAGTGGCCTTATTGGAAGAATTTAAAGATTGTTTTGCTTGGGATTATAGCGAGATGCCCGGACTCAGCCCGATCGATTGTTGAACATCGGTTGCCCACCAAACCCGGATATCGGCCATATAAGCAGGGGGCTCGAAAAATTGACCCTAGGTATTATGAAGCCGTCAAAGAAGAAATTATCGGATTATATGAAGCCGGCTTCATTAGGCCATGCCGATATGCGGAGTGGGTTTCCGAGTATTGTGCCGGTGGTAAAGAAAAACGGAAAGATGCGGGTCTGCATTGACTTCAGAAATTTGAATAAGGCGACTCCGAAAGATGAGTACCCAATGCCAAACGCCGATTTGTTAGTTGATGCAGCCGCCGGCAACAAAATTTTGAGCTTTATGGATGGAAATGCTGGGTACAACCAGATTTTTATGGCCGAAGAAGATATACCGAAGACAGCGTTCGGATGCCCGGAGCGTTGGGACTATATGAGTGGGTTGTCATGACCTTCGGACTAAAAAATGCTGGTGCTACATATCGAGAGCCATGAATTTTATATATCACGATTTGATTGGCCGATTGGTGGAAATTTATATTGATGATGTCATGGTGAAATCAAAATCAGTTGGAAGTCATGTGGCTGATCTCGGAGAAGTGTTGAAGAGGACAAGACAATACGGCTCGAAGATGAACCCCTCAAGTGTGCATTTGGTGTCTCAGCTGGACAATTTCTGGGGTTTATTGTGCATGAAAAGGGAATTGAAGTCGGCCCTAAGAGTATTGATTCTATCGAAAAGCTGGAACCGCCGACGAACAAGACGAAGCTCCAGTCCCCGATCGGCAAGATTAATTTTATTAGGCGATTTATCTCAAATTTGTCCGGTCGACTTGACGTGTTTACGCCATTATTGAAACTCAAGGCTAATCAAGAATTTCGATGGGAGCCGGTCCATCAAAAGGCTTTAGAAGATATCAAGAAGTATTTGGTGTCCCCGCCGGTGATGGTTCCGCCAAAGTCGGGCACACCCTTTAAGTTATATTTATCGGCCAATGATAGGTGCATCGGCTCAGCATTGACTCAAGAACAGGAGGGAAAAGAGCGGGTCATATTTTATCTCAGCCGCAAATTAATTGATGCAGAAACACGGTATCCGGAGGTGGAAAGGTTATGTCTCTGTCTCGTATTTTTCATGCACAAAACTAAGGCATTATCTCGTTAGCCGAGGAATGCACCGTGGTTTGCCGGGCCGATGTCGTAAAATATATGCTATCGGCCCCGGTCCCTAAAGGTCGGTTGGGCAAATGGATGTTGGCAATTGCGGAGTTTGATCTAGGCTATGAATCTGCCAAAGCAGTAAAAGCGCAAGTATTGGCCGATTTAATAGTGCAACACGGTGAACACTTGGTCAAATACGTGGAACCGAGTGCCATGGACGGTGTTCTTTGACGGTTCAATTTGCAAGGAAGGAAGTGGAATCGGCTTAGTTGTTGTGTCGCCTTGGGGGCAATACGTGGATACTCTATTACAGTAGAGGCGCACACCAACAACCAAGTCGAATATGAGGCAGTATTGAAAGGACTGGAACTACTCATCGATGCCGGGGCTGATTTTGTGGAAATTTTCGGCGATTCCTTGTTGGTCGTGAGTCAGCTGGCCGATGAGTATGAGTGTAAAGATGAAATATTGTTGCAATATCATAAAAAGTGCCAGAAGTTGATGAAAAGATTCAAGTGTGTTAAAATCAGCCATATACCAACGAGAGCGGAACTTCGAAGCAAATAACTTGGCTCAACTAGCATCCGGATATCGGCTCGCCGGAAATAGCTTGGAAATAGCCGATATTGAAAAGGCCGATTGGCGCACGTAAATTCGAAATTTTTTGAGCAATCCATCCCAACCTACAGATAAGAAGATAAGATATAAAGCCTTGAAGTATGTGCTGTTGGATGATCAATTATTTTTCAAGACAATTGATGGGGTGCTTATCAAATGTATTGATGACACCGAAGCCAAAGTGGTAATGAGCGAAGTACATGATGGGATTTGCGGAACGCATCAATCGGCCCATAAAATGAAGTGGCTGCTAAGGCGAGCTGGTTATTACCGGTCGACAATGTTGGCCGATTGTTTCAAATATTATAAAAGTTGCCAAGATTGCCAAAAATTCGGGCCTATACAGAGGGCGCCCGCATCGGCCATGAATCCGGTGATCAAACCTTGGCCGTTCGTAGGTCGGGCCATGGATATGATCGGCCGATAAATCCAGACATCAAGCAAAGGACATCAATACATATTGGTAGCTACAGATTATTTCACAAAATGGGTTGAAGCGGCACCCTATCGCAAAGTTTCTACGGCTGACGTGATAACGTTTGTTAAGGAGCATATCATTTATAGATTTGGGATTCCGGAAACAATCACGACAGATCAAGGATCAGTATTCACGTCGGACGAATTTCAATCTTTTGCTGAAGAAAGAAGGTTGCCCGCCATTATGATAAGAAGGTTGTGCAGAAACAGTTTAAAGAGGGCGATTTGGTCCGGAAGCTTAGGATGCCGATCGGCGTGAAAGACAATCGGTTTGGTAAATGGTCGTCTAATTGGGAAGGACCCTATTTGATTAGCCGATCGGCACCGGGTAACGCATATATTTTGAAAGAGTTAGCAGGAGAAGAATTCGGCCGAGCACTTAATGGGAAGTATTTGAAGCAGTATTATCCTAGTATTTGGATTAACTCGTAGTGTTCGGCCTAAAAGAGACTACAGCCGATGTCGGTGTACATCGCCTTGAGATGGCCGATACCGAGAACATCGCCCTTAGCCAAAAAATATGAAAGTAAAACGAAGGAAGTCACGGATAAATCAGCCGATGTTTTAAAACGTCGTCTTCGGTTGGCCGATATCACTCGTATATCGCCCTTAGTGCAAAAAAAAGTTACGACAAAATCTTGTTCAAATCCTATTACATCTAAACATAATCGACGGCCTCGGCACGGGACAAGAGGTTTTGGACGGCAGATAATGCACGGGCCAGCATGGAGTCAAGTTTGGCCATGACCAGCAGGTCGTCCTCGACGGGGCCGACATCAGCCTGCGCCGCAGCAACCATCTTGTCGGCCGCTTGGATTGCCTCGTCCGTCGTTTTCTGTTGGGCCGCCACGTCGACCGACAGCTGCGCGATGGTGGCTTCCGGGGCCGCCGCTTCCTTCTCCTTGAGAGCCAGCGATGCTCTCAAATCGGCAATCTCTTGGTTGATTACCTGCAGTTCATCCCGCCGATTTGAGAGTTGCTCTTGCATCTCCCGGGTCTTGCGGGCCTCCTCCTCGGAACGCTTGATAGAGTTCTCGGCGAGTAACGCGGCTTGCTACCGCTCCGCGTGGCGAGCCAAACGCTGCTGGGCACGGATGAAATCCATTTGCCAGTACTCCATGTATGCCACACGGTGCGAGCATCGCGCACATCCTCCGGGAGCTCGGTCCGGACCTCCAAGTACCGGGCCCGTATGGGGTGGGCGTCGGCCACCAAGCAGTCAACCGAAGAAGCCTCAAGCTCGCGCGCGATTTCGGCCATGGTAGTAAGACCGAAGCAGATACCAAAATCGGCGCGAGACGAGGGAAGCCGAGCGCCCGAAATACTCGTTGACGGTCGTTACGGACCAATTTCGACCGTCAATTAGTCAAATAAATGAGAAGGACTAGGCATGTCTTACACGCATTTTACTTAGAAATAACCTAGTTCCACTTGTACCTCTAGATTTTTAGTGTGCAGGTGGATAATGATGAATTCCAGGCCCCGAGGCGACAAATCAACACTTTTACAAAACTTCCATTTCGCCGCGGGAATCAACTCCAAGATAAAAGACCAATGACCACGAAATCCAACACAAAGAAGGCCACAAGCAACTGGAACAAAGACCAACATCCAGTGGGGGAGCCAACTGCCAAAGCCCAGCCCAGGAGGGGCCAGGACCGGCTCGGCCGAACCCACCAGGGTGGTTCGGCCGAACCGGTCCGGTGGCCCCCCGGCCCACTTTTCTCTCGGCGGTTTGCCCACCGCCTCCGGAGGTCGGTTCCACGCGCATTAAATGCCACCGACCTACGAAACCGCCTCCAGGAGCCGACCTTTCAAGCCTATATAAGGAGGGGTACCCCCCCTCCTTAAAACACACACAACAACACAAGGATCATTCTCTCCTCACACTAGAAGTTTAGAGGCTTTCTAGGTAGTGCTAGGCTTAGTAGTGGGCTGCCTCATTGCTCCCAAGGTCTTGTGGAGAATTGGGTATAGCTCTTGTATCCTCTCTTTGTAAGACTTGATCTTTTATATATGGAATACTTTCGTTTATATCCTTGTCATGAGCTTGACAGAGTAGTCATGATCTTGCTTGATCGTTCATCGTTCGTTCATATGAGTTCATCGTTCGTTCTTCGTTCTTCATTAATAGAAGATGAACACATATCGAATGTTCTTCGTTCGTTCATACTTGATCATCGATTACTCTTGATCTTACTTGATTGATTGCCGTTCGTCGCTCATTCTTGAGCGACGAACGCCTTTGCATGACTTAGTGCTAGCTTTGATCCTTTCGTCTGGCTTATGCTAGTTAGACTAGTGTTCTTATGAATAGGCTTCGGGTTCATCGTCCCGCAAGGGTGCTCTAGATTTACCACCATGTCGATCCATAGGGTTGGGGTGCCTCGAGGGATCTAGAGTTGTGGTTAGTGACGCCGGCATGGTGTCGGGGTTATCTACCCACCTTTGAATGTGCTTCGTGTCCCACGGTTTGTAGAGGTAGGTGACAAGAAGTGACAGCCTTGTCATCCAAAGTAATCCTCCACGTTCGGGCATGGCATAGGAGTCTAAAAGGCCGGAGTCGCGAGGCGGACCTCGCGTAAGACGGATCTCCCGATGATGCCTAGGCATTAGACGCTTGCTTGCGCTTGCATGATCTTGGATGTTAGGTAGAAGCTGCGCACTCATATGAATGTTGTATCATTAGGAGTAGTGGTCTCGCTAGTCTAGTTTAGCTTTATCTAGGATTGCCTCTATCCCTTTTATTAGAGAATACATTGCCTTGGTGTGTGTCACACTATCCTCAACTTATTGCTCCTAACCCCTCGCATTGGAATGTGATTACTTCATCACTCTTTTATAACACCATGAGCATAAGTACTCTTATCAACCATGTCTTCCTTTGGGAAAATATAAATACGATACCCTTGAATACTCTCGGGTGAAATGCTACAACGGGTTATCCGTCCGCTTGCGGATATTCATGACCCACCTTATAATACATATCTAGTACTTGTACTGGATGTGGATTATTTGGTTAAATAGTGCAAGTGACTTAAACCCTTGGCTCTCCCGCGGTCACGTGTTTCTTTCCGCGTGACCTTAAGAGATGCCAACAAGCATTTCCGGCGCCGTTGCCGGGGAAGACATTGGTTAATAAGAATACAATGAATGTTCATGATTACACTTGATGATGATTTAATCATTGCCTTTGCAGAGCTAACCTTGATCTGTTTTCTCTTCAATGTGAAAACAGGATAGTGCATGCGTGGATTCAACTTGCCGAAAAACTTCGTTGATAATCCCGAGTCTCTTGCGAGAAAGACTCGACCTCGCGTCGTTGTCTCTCCTCAAGAACCCACGACAAGCGAGCCCGCATCTTCCGCACTATCAACCTCAACACTCATGGCTGAAAGGACCCTTCGTGACTACTCTGCGCCCTCCGTCGCCAATGTGCCCATTGGGCCCAACGTCGACGTCGGTGCCGCAGGACTTGACATCAAGTCCAGCCTCATCACTATGGTGCAAGCCATTCCCTTTTGTGGAAAGGCCTCCGAGGACGCCAACTCTCATCTCCAACAGTTCCTCGGAGATATGCAACACATCAGCCACGGCCGGAGTCAACCAAGATGCTATCGGACTTCGCCTGTTTCCCCTATCCCTCCTTGGGAAGGCGAAACAGTGGTTTTATGCCAATCGTGCAAGCATTGACACTTGGGACAAATGTTCCACGGCGTTCCTCGCCAAGTTTTTCCCGATGGGCAAAACCAATGCCCTTCGTGGAAGAATTGCAAGTTTCCAGCAAGCGACAAATCGAATCCATGCCCGAGGCATGGGAAAGGCTTCAAGAATACATTCTGGCCTGTCCTCACCATGGGATGGAGGAATGGCTCATTCTTCAACACTTCTACAACGGGTTGACACCAACAACCCGTGGACATATGGATGCCGCTGCTGGAGGAGCCTTCTTCTCCAAAACCGTTGCCCAAGCAAAAGAACTCATAGAGAAGATGGTCTCCAATCAAGGGTGGAGCGATGATCGACTCCAAACACGCTCAAGAGGCGTACATCCTGTCAAGGAGGTGGACATGCTGTCCGCCAAGGTTGACCTCCTCATAAAACGCTTGGATGAACACAACGCAAATGGTGGTGTTCATGCATTGGACTCACACATGACGTGTGAGGAATGCGGGAACACCGGCCACATGGGGAAGGATTGCCCCCATACCCATGAAGAAGCATTCTACATGAACAACAACAACGGGTATCGTCCAAACGGAGGACAAGGGTACAACCAAAACCGACCATCATATCAAGGAGGTAACAATTTTTCTCGGCTTTAACAATAATCAGCCTTCCTTGAAAGATTTGGTTTATGGCCAAGCTAAAATCAACGAATCTATCAACAAAAAGCTTGCTGCCAACGACAAAGTCTTAGAAAACATAACTGCACAAATAGAAGGTTTCTCCTCTCGCTTTCAAAAATCAGCTGAGCTTTAATAAAATGATTGAAACCCAAGTTGCTCAGCTAGCTGCTCTTATTCCTGGTTCTAATTTCGGGAAGATCCCGGGCAACCCGAGTCTTCTTTGGAAAATGTTAATGCGGTTACCACGAGGGAGGAAAATCCACTCGGGATCCGCCATATCCTAACCATGCAGCAAAGAAGAACAGGAACGAACCGGAGGAGGAAAGCCCTTCTACTACCAAAGAAAAAGAAGAAGAACCGAAGCCAAGTGACGGGAAGAATGGAATTGAATTTCAAGACACAAGCTTCTTGCCATTCCCTCACGTAAACAGGAAGCCAAAGGAGGATGAACAATTTGCTCGATTCGTCGAGACCATCCGAAGGATTCATGTCAACGTGCCATTGTTGGACAAGGTGCAGGTGCCCACATATGCACGTTACCTTAAAGACATCCTCAACAACAAGAGACCATTACCCAACGAGGAAATGGTCAAGCTCACAGAGGAGTGTAGCGCAGCTATACTCAATCGGCTTCCGTAAAAGAAGAAGGACCCCGGCTGCCCCACAATATCATGTTCCATTGGGGCACACCACTTCGACCAAGCCTTATGTGATCTTGGGGCAAGCGTCGCCGTGATGCCCAAAGAAGTCTTTGATCGTTTGAGCTACACAACCTTGACTCCTACACCAATGAGGTTGCAATTGGCGGACTCTTCGGTCCGCTACCCCGCGGGAATAGCCGAAGACGTGCCAGTAAAAATTCGAGGCAACTTCATACCGGTGGACTTTTTGGTGCTTGAGATGGATATTGACAAGAACACGCCCTCATTTTGGGACGTCCCTTCCTCAGCATCACGAACGCCCAAATTGATGTTGGGAATGGAGAAATCCGATTCCACATCAATGGGAAGGAGGAAAAGTTTGAGTTTCAACCAAGAAAAGAACAATGCTCAATGATCAAGATCAAGTATGGGCCAAATCCCTCAAACATCCGTGAAGTTGAAGTGACGTCAAGAAAGACGGATAGTCTCATCGCCTTTTGGAAGCAACTTGACAAAATTGAGAATCCGTCATGGTACCAACCCAAGAAGCCTGCAACAGCAAGGCCGGGATTATGGGCCAAGAAGCCAGTCCTTCAAGACACAAAGCCACCTACATCAACAAAGACCAACCAAGTGTGGCAAGTGAAGAAGGTGCAGCCATCTTCATCCTCCTCTCCAGGGAAAGGGCCTGCACCACAAGGATGAAAAGAAATGGAGAAGTCCTCGCTCGCCGGACTTAAAATGGCGAAGCCCTGGCCGACAGGATAAATCGGCATTATCTTTTGATTTCTTTTTGATTTTGTTTTCCACCACATGCATTTAAAATAATAATAATAATAATAATAATAATAATAAAAACCTCCCTGCATATTCTATTTTATCACAAGAAAATTTTCATTTCATTTATTTGGATTTTCCGCCAGCATATTTGATTTTTTTTTTCACTCGCCATGCATATAAAATTTGAAAACCAAAATCCTTTTACGTCCAAATTTTCCTACTTTTGTTTGAAACTTTTGGACAACCCTTGTATCCTTATACAAAACCCAAAAACAATTTTGCATGTTGGAATTTTCTCCAACACTTTTTCTCGAGATTTAATTTTTCGAATAAAGTTGAATTTGAGGCAACTTTCTTTGAATTTCTTCTTGAGCAAATATTTCGAGGAATATCTCGGACGTAGCAACCATGGTCAATGATCATTTGGCCGTTGGGGGCTATGGGCCAAAAGGGGGAGCAAGAGGGACCCACAGCAGGCCGGCCGAACCCACCTCCTTGGTTCGGCCGAACTGCTATGACCGTTGCTCGGTCTGTTTTTTTTTCCAACGGTCATATGCCCCTTCTAACGTTCAAAAACGGCTACTTCGTGAGCTATAAGTAGAGGTGGCCGGGCCGGAGCTCTCTCCCCCTCTCACACTATCATTTCCACTCCTCACTCACTTCATTCTCATTACTCTCAAGTTTTCCATTGCCCTCACTTGCTCATTGCCTAAAAGTTCTGCAGAAATCTTTTGTTCTTGGTGTGCTTTCTAGTTTTTGGTTTGATTTGTTTTTGTTTGGTTTTCTCGAGTTGCGATTTCTTGCTCACATGAACAACCGACGGTGTCGCCAATTTGATTTTCCCTCACATAACCCGTTCGGAGTTGTTGTTCTTGTGTTCTTGCTCTCTTTGTGTGCAGCCATGACCGGTGCCAAAAAGCTGTTCGGGTCGATCAAGAGGTCCTTGAGCTCACGCTCAAGTTCAAGCTCTTCACGTCGAAGCACCCGCGCACGCCCCGTAGTCGAGTCACCGCCAAGTTCACCACCACAAGTCGAGGAAGAAGGGCAAGAGGGCAACATCGAGCATCGTCTCCTCACCGACACCGACCTCGACTTAGTGGGCGAGTACGAGACGCACACCTACACGCTTCTCCAACACCGCCTCTTTGCTCCTACGCGAGCATTTGACACGGAGCTGCTGCACAAAATAGGTATGGATGCTGAATTTGCTCAAGTATTTAAAGCCTTAGGGTGGACAGATTTTGCTAGTGTAGATGAGCCGGGTTCCCGCTTGCTTACACTTCAGTTTTTATGCACCCTACGAACGGTAGATGAAGGAATTTCTTTTCGGTTTTTCCGTGAATCCTACCGTTTGACTTGGAAAGAACTTAGCACTCTTCTTGGCTTTAATACTCGCTGCAATACCGACTTGGATGGTGCCCTTCCTCAGTTTTCAAAGCATGCTTTTTGGGAGAGGATTACGGGTCTTCCTAGTTGCGTGCGACCTAGAACTAATCACATCCATCATCCTACCTTGCGTTTTATGCACATGTGGATTGCTATCACTCTTTTTCCAAGGAGTGATATTCGAATTGTGCGCGAGGATGAGCTAAAAATTCTTTTTGCTGCGGTTGATAAGATTAAGATTGCTCCCGTGAAAGCCATGATTCGCCAATGGATAGAAAATCTTGGGACGATAGGACCAATTGAATGTACCTCTTTAGTGACACGAATTGCCATGCGGGTGGGAGCTTTACATGATGCTAATGTTGAATATCTTGCTACACCTCGCTCTCTTGTAAATAAAGATTATCTTATTCATGGTCACTCTCTTAAGAATGGTCCGAACGATTCCCTCATATATTATTTTGTGGGATATACAAACGAGTTTCGGTTACCTAACCCGGACCTTCGTTTGTATACTCTCAAAAATCTAACCATTGAGCTCCAAGAAGCGGAGCGGTCTCGCAGAGTGTATCTTCTCGCAGGGGGCACAGATCGGAACAGCCATCTACCTCCGAGATGCCCACACCGCAGCCCACGGCTCATGGCGGGCCGGGGTACAGCCACCCCGGGCTTTCTCCCGGTGGGTACCCAGCCCCGCCACCTCACATGGCCGGGGGATCGGCGTGGCAAACTCCGGGATATGGCCCGGGGCTGTTTTCTCCACAACAACAATGGGAGGAACACTCCACCGACTCCGGATCAGCCCAAGGCTACAACTTTGAGCAGGAGATGAACAACCTCTCCTCACAAATGGGAAGACTCCAAACCACGGCGGAAGACACCGAGTATGCGCTCAACCAACACATCTTGCAAACTCGTCAATGGCAAGAGCGCACCGACACCCAGCTCACCGCCCTCACCAACATGACGGAGCAACAACGAGCTGATCTTTTGGCTTACTTCCGTCACATGGGGTTCATTCCACCAAACCCATGAGCAAGAACAAGCTTGGGGGGGCAGCACCCCCGCTAAGGTATCATGTATCGCAACTTGTATCCTTTATTGTCTCCTGTTTTTGCTTGTTCTTGCTTCTCATATGAAAAACAAAATAAAAATGATAAAACTAAAAAGAACAAAAAGAAGTAGCTTAGTGTCCTTTTATGCGCTGCAAGTATGTTGCTAGTCTTTCTATGTTGAGATGATGAATAGTTGCTCTGTTTTATTTCTCTCATGTGCCTAGTTTATAATTTAGAACTCTCCTAGTTTTGAGTTTGTTGGCTAGCAAAACTTGCTTAGAACATGAAACTTGTGGGCTGCACATGCTTGAGCTGCACCTAAGTTGTTGTGAGATGATGATATGGTAAAAAGAGCTGCTATGATCTTGTCCTAAGTTGAACTTGAAATCTCCGGAATTTTGTTCCCAAAAATTGCAAAATCTATAAGTTCCCAAGTGATGATAAATTCCTACCAAAGCCATATGCAAATTTCCTTTGAAAACCTTACTCATTTGCTACTTGTTACTTCATTGAGCTTTATCAAAATTGTGTGACCCTAGTGAGATGCTTTTCATACTCTCATGATCAAGATCACGTACACATTCCACCTCATATGCTACACTTCTACACCGGAAGTTAGCAACATGTCATGCCATCCACCAAAATAAAGACACTCCTCACAGTTTATCACCTCTCTTAAAATATCAAAAGAAGGCATGGCTATGCAAAAGAAAAAGAAAATAAGGCTCACAAAAGATGAGCATGAGAAAAAGAAAAAAAAAAAGCTGCTCTCATTTCGAGCATGGAAAAAGAAAGAAGAAAAGATAGCCATGCCCAAAATCCAAAATAAAAAGAGGTGAAACAAAAAGAGGAGTAGTCACATACACCACCACCATCATTTTCACACTTGCACATCTTGATCTACGATTGTATGACTTGCTATCTCCATGGATCCACTCTTTTGGTTTTGCAAAATATGAATGCAAGTATGCCTCATTTCATATCCTACCTTGAGCTCCACAAAAGCCTATTAGATGTAGGATGAGGCAATACACATGCCTTGGTGAGGAATACAAACACCACTAGAGCGATTCGAGAGTATCACTTGTGGAACGTGGTTTTACTTGAAAAAAATCCTTTTGAAAACTTCCGGAGAATAAAAAGCAAGACAAGGAAAGAGAAAATAAATGCTCTACACACCGTTCTCTCTCTCAACCGCCCAAGGTAAAGTGAAAAGCACAAAGCCCCATGAGGACTAAGGGGAAGGGTGAGTTACCATTGCCAACTTATTCAACTCAAGGATGAGTATCTTTGTTATACACTTGGTACCTTTAAGAAGTAGGCATTGTAGCAACTCCTGATCAACAACCTAAAGTTCCACTACTTGCTCGGGACGAGCAAGGGGTAAGCTTGGGGGACTTGTTGACGGTCGTTACGGACCAATTTCGACCGTCAATTAGTCAAATAAATGAGAAGGACTAGGCATGTCTTACACGCATTTTACTTAGAAATAACCTAGTTCCACTTGTACCTCTAGATTTTTAGTGTGCAGGTGGATAATGATGAATTCCGGGCCCCGAGGCGACAAATCAACACTTTTACAAAACTTCCATTTCGCCGCGGGAATCAACTCCAAGATAAAAGGCCAATGACCACGAAATCCAACACAAAGAAGGCCACAAGCAACTGGAACAAAGACCAACATCCAGTGGGGGAGCCAACTGCCAAAGCCCAGCCCAGGAGGGGCCAGGACCGGTTCGGCCGAACCCACCGGGGTGGTTCGGCCGAACCGGTCCGGTGGCCCCCCGGCCCACTTTTCTCCGGCGGTTTGCCCACCGCCTCCGGAGGTCGGTTCCACGCGCATTAAATGCCACCGACCTACGAAACCGCCTCCGGGAGCCGACCTTTCAAACCTATATAAGGAGGGGTACCCCCCTCCTTAAAACACACACAACAACACAAGGATCATTCTCTCCTCACACTAGAAGTTTAGAGGCTTTCTAGGTAGTGCTAGGCTTAGTAGTGGGCTGCCTCATTGCTCCCAAGGTCTTGTGGAGAATTGGGTATAGCTCTTGTATCCTCTCTTTGTAAGACTTGATCTTTTATATATGGAATACTTTCGTTTATATCCTTGTCATGAGCTTGACAGAGTAGTCATGATCTTGCTTGATCGTTCATCGTTCGTTCATATGAGTTCATCGTTCGTTCTTCGTTCTTCATTAATAGAAGATGAACACATATCGAATGTTCTTCGTTCGTTCATACTTGATCATCGATTACTCTTGATCTTACTTGATTGATTGCCGTTCGTCGCTCATTCTTGAGCGACGAACGCCTTTGCATGACTTAGTGCTAGCTTTGATCCTTTCGTCCGGCTTATGCTAGTTAGACTAGTGTTCTTATGAATAGGCTTCGGGTTCATCGTCCCGCAAGGGTGCTCTAGATTTACCACCATGTCGATCCATAGGGTTGGGGTGCCTCGAGGGATCTAGAGTTGTGGTTAGTGACGCCGGCATGGTGCTTGGGGTTATCTACCCACCTTTGAATGTGCTTCGTGTCCCACGGTTTGTAGAGGTAGGTGACAAGAAGTGACAGCCTTGTCATCCAAAGTAATCCTCCACGTTCGGGCATGGCATAGGAGTCTAAAAGGCCGGAGTCGCGAGGCGGACCTCGCGTAAGACGGATCTCCCGATGATGCCTAGGCATTAGACGCTTGCTTGCGCTTGCATGATCTTGGATGTTAGGTAGAAGCTGCGCACTCATATGAATGTTGTATCATTAGGAGTAGTGGTCTGCTAGTCTAGTTTAGCTTTATCTAGGATTGCCTCTATCCCTTTTATTAGAGAATACATTGCCTTGGTGTGTGTCACACTATCCTCAACTTATTGCTCCTAACCCCTGCATTGGAATGTGATTACTTCATCACTCTTTTATAACACCATGAGCATAAGTACTCTTATCAACCATGTCTTCCTTTGGGAAAATATAAATACGATACCCTTGAATACTCTCGGGTGAAATGCTACAACGGGTTATCCGTCCGCTTGCGGATATTCATGACCCACCTTATAATACATATCTAGTACTTGTACTTGGATGTGGATTATTTGGTTAAATAGTGCAAGTGACTTAAACCCTTGGCTCTCCCGCGGTCACGTGTTTCTTTCCGCGTGACCTTAAGAGATGCCAACAAATACCAAGAGAAATAAGATGAAACTAATGATCTGCGGTGAATCAAGGAAGAAATAGTAAAAACCAACCTGCGAAGCGTCGACGCGAAGCGGCCGGACGTCTATCGGCTGTGCCATTGAACCCACAGGTTCGTGTGTTCCAATCAGCTCTCGGCCGGCCGATCCACCTTCGTCGGCGACATCCTCGGAGGCGGCATCGGGCGATACTCGCCAACGAGGCTCATCGGCAGCAGTACCTACGGGAGAAGCCGCGGGCGGCTCCTGGCCGGTCGATTCTTCGTCGGCAGCGGTGCCTTTGGGAGAAGCCATGGGCGACACACGGCCGGCTTGTTCGGCTTCGGCGGCGACCTCGGGAGACGCGAGCCGATCCGAGCGAGTTGAGCTCTCCGTAAGGTTTGGATCGGCCTGGCTTGGTACGACTTCGGGCGCCGGAGCTGTTTGAATCGGCCTTTCGGGCGTCGGCGTCCTGGCCCGTGGAGGAGTTGACGAGCGGATCGGCCTATCGGGCGTTGGCGTCCGGGCCCGAGGAGGACGAATCGCCAATTCCTGCTAAGAACTCATAGTTAGACGAGCATGTAAAGTGAAAAGGAATCGGCCGATCATACAATAATAACCTGACGCAGCGGAGATGGTTCATCGTAGTAGTCCGGGTCGGACGGGCGCACGGGCTGCTTTAGCAGCGCGCGGTATCGCTTCGGGGCTCGAGTCGACCCTGCAGCTGGCACATTAGCCTTCCTCTTTTGGAGGGCGGCTGTTTTGGTTTTGGCCTTGCGAGCAGCTGGCGCCCCTCGACTCATCGCCGCAAATGCTTGAGCAGGAGTACGGTCGGTGAAGCCGATATTTGGAGCAATTGGGCTCGGCATTAAATATGCAATCGGCCGGCCACCGATGCTCCGGGTCGGCGGCTCCTCCGAGTCCGATCGAAAGAGAATATACAAGGGTGAGCATTTGGAGTAGCCGATTTCATTTACAAAATCGGCTTTACAAAAATAAATTGGCTATACGTACCTCGGCGAAGGGTTCTCTCGGGACTAGACCGGAGAAGAAGGAAGCGGTGTTCCGGCTGCGGAGGTGCCGGTTCCACTCGCCCCACCAACGGTCAAAAGGCGGGTACTCCGGGCGCCGGGAAAATCCGGCCAAGTCGCCGGTGATGACGTCGGCGGTGCGGCCGATGAGCCAATTCCATTGAATGGCGTTGTCGACGGCAGCCCGCGCCTTTATCCGCCCCACATAGAAGAGGCTGGGGGCAAGCGGCCGAAGCCGAGTTGGCGGGCCGCCACCGACGGGTGGTAGAACTCATAGGAGCGAAAGCCTTGCTCCCGAGCAATAAGTCCCGTCGGCAGCGAGACAGGGGCGGAGGCGGGTGGTGAAGATCTTGACCGCCTCCCCGTCGGCCGTTGGGAAAGTTGGGTCTATCGGAAAAGGAGTGTCGTACCCCTTCTCGAAGAAATCAATGTACGGATACCAATCCGTACTTACGTTGTTGAGGCCCTTGTAGAGGGCGGCGAACCAATACGCCAGGTTGTCATCCGACATGGCCGCCCCTGGTGCCATGGATAATGCTTCCCCGAAAGAGATGCACCGACCGGATCCGGGCGTGGCCGATTCGGCGTAGTTACCGGGGAAGGTGAGCACACCGAGGTCCGGATCGATGGCCTTGGTGGTGTGAAGGGACAACCACATTTGGATAAACCACCAAGGGCCACCCGGGTTCTTGACTGATCGGCCGGAGCGCAACTCCACCGAAACCTGGTGAAGAAGGAGGTACGCCGATCCCGGAAGATACTTGCCCATGGGAAGGGCATAGCTGTCGGCCAACCTATCGGCTATCGGCGAGAAAATTGTTTGTGGGGCTCACACCGACCCCACGAGAAGAAAAAGTGGTCGAGCCACATGTTGAGGAAGGCCACATGCTCGCGGCGATCGACCGTGCCGTGCCCCTTGTTGTAGGTCCGAATATAGACCTTCCAGCCCTCGGTGTCCTTAGGGTTGATCCGATGGGAGGACTTGATACGGATAGCATCCGGAGTGGCCTCCGCCGTGATATTCGAGATCGGCCAACATGACCGTGTCCGGGAGGGTCATGGTAGCCGGGCCGTGGCCGAACATAAAGCGGTTCGGGGCATCCGACCGAGAGATAGCAGGCGGCCGCCGACAACGGTTCATTCTTGTGATAATCGGCCGAGAAAGCTTGATGGCATGGGCGATGCCGATGTTGGCCCAACCTTGCGGATGGACGGCCGACACCCGGTTATACCAATCACGCCATCCTGCAACGGGGGTCGGCCATGACCGAAAGCTGCCGGCCCACTCGGCCGATAGTGGGGATTGTTGCCGAAACGGAACTCGGTTCGTTTCGGCACGGATGAGATCCGTGGGGTCGGGATCACCCATAGGACCCAAGAAGAAGTGAGTTGGGATGTTGGATGGGATAATGACTTGGTTCCGGATTTCCTAAAAACAAGGAATAGGGCTAAAATGAGAAGCGGAACGGAAAAAAGATAAATCGTGAAAATGAACAGGAACAAGAACACAAAGAAAATTGCAAAAGTAGAAAAGAGGGATGCCCGAATGTACATTACCTCCGGAACGGCGTTGGTAGTGGCGACGACGCGGCCGTGGCGGCGGCCGCAGCAGCAGCAGCAGCAGCAGGATTCATGGTCGCTGGGGAAGAAAGACGGCGACGGCGCGATGAGAAGTTGAAAAGGCTCAAGGAGGAAAAGGTCGCCGGAACGAGAGGAAGGTGAAGGCCAATGAGAGGAAACAGATGGGAAATGACCGGGGGTGGCCCGGGTTTTATGGAGAAGTGACGGGCGATAAAACCGGCGCAATAAAAGAGAGCGGATCGAGTCCGACGCATGCGTTGCATACCCCGGACCGGGGGACATGTGTTGACGCCGGTTTTTGACCAAGGGACCCATTGTCGGCGACTATAGGTCAAAAGAGGGCCGGTGGGCCGAAGACCGACGGCCGCATGGACGAGTAAGAGGCGCGTCCCTCCCGGGAATCGTGCGCGGACGCCAACGGAAGAGCATAATATTGATGGGCCTGGCCCACGTTGTAAAATTAGAAATAATAGTTTAATTTTGGAAAAGGATCTTAGTCGGTTAGGAAATCGGCCCGAAGAGGGTCCGAGTAGGATTCTTTGTGCCGAGTATAAATATGTACTCGGATGTAACATGTAAACTCGATTCACATCCAACACAACTTTCGGCGCATCGCCAAACCCTAATTTTCTGTCAAGTCTTTACTATTTTCGCGCGGGATCTTCGGGGCTCCGGTCGACAATACGATTGACTTGATAAGGTAATTATGTTGTCTAGTTCTCGGCGCATTGTTCGTAATTAGATGGCTTAATTGCTAGTTATCCGGCGACCGGATCTGGTCTTAATCGTTGTAGTGAGTATCGGCCGGGATGAGTCAAGTCGACCTGGTCCGGGCTCGTGGTGAAGGTAGTTTGACTTGTCCTGCCTTCCCGTCCCAACCTTTGCTCGCAACAACGATTGGCTCGGATCTGGTCGTCCGAGTCACGATAGCCGCTATGAGAATCCTTTTACATCTTGGCCGATTCGATCGTGCAGATTCGGTTGACGTGTCCTGTGTTTGCCTTTGCGATAGTTGACTTGTCCTAGGCGTATGCAGCCGATTGGCTAGGGTGTAGATCTATTTTCATAGTTAAGGCGTTTATGATTGTACTTGTCCCGAATCGGCCGGGCGTGCGCCGCCGTTAGACCTGGTCCGATCGCGTGCCATCGGTTGACTTGTCCTGTTGGAGCGATCGGTCGATTCGGGATCCGTGTGGTCATATTTGTTTTACTTGTTCTTTCGGAGTGTTTAGCCGATTGTTTATCACGTTCATTAGCTATTTTATGCTTAATTAGTGCCAAATCTTTTAAAGTGGTCTTTGAACCTGAGTTATTAATATGATTTCATTGATCATCATTACCCATCTAGACAGATCTAATAATCGACCGTTATAATCGACACCAGAATCGGCCGATTCCGATCGGCCGATTCATTGATCTGATTAACGATTAAATTATTTCTTCGCTATCAAACTAATTACATCCCATTAATAATCACCTTGTTTACATTTCATTCGATAATACATCCCTGCAAGGTCTTAATAATTTGATCGCTCACCGACGAAATCGGTTGCTAGTCACCGATCGCATGTTATAGCGTCGGCCGATTTTGTATCGTTTGTATCACGGTTCGCTTGCCTGGCATTTAATACATAAATGGATGGGCCGTGCTGTCCCCTGTCGATGGCCGATTTTGTCTATCTTACGCCAGAATCGGCTACGGCTGCACATCGGTCTATCCGGGCCGATGACTCGGAATTTTACACTTTTTATTTGTCTTTGTTGGTTTGCAGGAAAACCATCCGGCACGCACCAGCGCACACGAGAATCGGCGAGCCGAGCCGGTCCGTTGGGAGCACAGGGCCCTGCATCGGCCGGGGTTTCGGTGGACTCTCCGGACAACGGTGTGTTGGCGACTTTTGACGTCAACACCTCTACCACGAATTGATATGCTATTTGATCAATTAGTTGGTGCTAAGGTCTTCTCCAAGATAGATCTTCGCTCCGGCTATCATCAAATTAAAATTCGTCCTGAGGATATTCCAAAAACGGCATTTTCTACGAGGTATGGTCTCTTTGAATACCTTGTAATGTCTTTTGGACTGACGAACGCTCCAGCTCATTTTATGTACCCGATGAACTCGGTGTTCATGCTCGGAGCTTGACAAGTTTGTCGTGGTTTTCATTGATGACATCCTTGTTTATTCTAAGTCTGAAAAAGAACATGCTGAACATCTCCGTATCGTACTTCAAAGATTGCAAGATCATCAACTCTATGCCAAGTTCAGCAAATGTGAGTTACGGCTGAAGCAAGTACCTTTCTTAGGCCATATTATTTCAGCTGAAGGTATCTCGGTTGATCCAAGCAAAGTGCAAGATGTTCTCAAGTGGAAGACTCCGAAAAATGTCAAACATATTCGTAGTTTTCTTGGACTCGCGGGTTATTATCGGAAGTTCATCCCAAATTTTTCAATCATATCCAAGCCTATCACAAAGCTATTGGAAAAGGATTCTACCTTTAAATGGAATAAAGAATGTGAGAATGCTTTCCAAACCTTGAAGAAGCATTTGATAACCGCTCCAGTTCTAGCTCAACCCGATATCACAAAGCCATTTGACGTATATTGTGATGCTTCGGCACAGGATTGGGTTGTGTGTTGATGCAAGAGGGTCGTGTGATTGCTTATGGTTCTCGACAGCTTCGCAAACATGAAGAAAATTATCCCACACATGATTTAGAGTTGGCAGCAGTAGTCCTTGCATTGAAAATGTGGAGACACTATCTTCTTGGTAATCTAGTTCATCTCTATACTGATCACAAAAGCCTCAAGTATATCTTCACTCAACAGGAATTAAATATGAGGCAAAGAAGATGGTTGGAATTGATTAAGTACTATGAACTCGAAATTCATTATCACCCAGGCAAAGCCAACGTGGTCGCCGATGCTCTAAGTCGGCAGCACCAGTGCAATAGTGCATTTGTATGCTCTATGGAAGGTGCTGAAATTTCAGATTCAGTCGAGCCAAGTCTCCGTGTTGTTCCTTATGCAGCCTTGTATAATCTCGCTCTCGTTCCAACTCTCCGAGATGGAATCATTGAGGCGCAGAAGAAGGACAAGGGCATGGAAAAGATTAGACAGAAAATTAGCACCGAGAATGCCAAGTGCTTCCGTCAAGACGCCGATGGAGTTCTTTGGTTTGGTAATCGTCTTGTGGTTCCCAAGGATATAGAGTTGCGAAAGAAAATTCTTGATGAAGCACATCTCTCTAAATATTCCATCCACCCGGCACCAATAAAATGTATCGTGGTTTGCGTGAGAAATTTTGGTGGACACGTATGAAACATGAAGTTGCTCGGTATGTCGCTGAATGTGACACGTGCCGGCGTGTCAAAGCTGATCATCCGAAGAAAGCCGGTCTACTGCGTCCACTTCACATTCCTGCCTGGAAGTGGGAGGACATATCTATGGACTTCATTGTCGGTTTGCCTCTCACGTCCAAGCATCATGACTCTATTTGGGTTATTGTGGACCGTCTCACAAAATCAGCCCACTTCATTCCTGTCCGCACTACCTATAATGTGAAGAAGCATGCTGAGCTCTACATCCAGCGAATCTTATGTCTACACGGTGTGCCGAAGACTATAATTTCAGATCGGGGACCGCAATTTGTTTCTCGCTTCCGGGAGCAATTGCATGAGAGTCTTGGCACAAAGCTAATCCGAAGCACTGCCTATCATCCGCGAGACGGATGGGCAAACAGAAAGAGTGAATCAGTATCTTGAAGACATATTGAGAGCGTGTGCATTGAACCATAATGGCAACCGGGACGATCATTTGCCGTTTGCCGAGTTTTCCTACAACAATAGCTATCAAGAGAGCTCGGGAATGTCTCCATTTGAAGCCCTTTATGGTCATTCTTGTCGCACACCGCTGAATTGGTCGCAAGCGGGCGAAAGGATAGTCTTTGGTCCTGATCTTGTTACTCAAGCTGAGGAAAAAGTGAGAGAAATTCAGGCCAACATGAAAGCTGCACAATCTCGACAAATTAGCTACGCTAACAAGAGAAGACGCCCGCTAGAATTTGAAAAGGGTGATCAAGTGTATCTTCGTGTCTCTCCGAATAAAAGTGTTGTTCGGTTTGGCATCAAAGGTAAATTGGCTCCCCGCTACATCGGTCCCTATGAAATCATGGAGAAGTGTAGTTCGATCGCTTACCGACTACAGTTGCCGGAGAGCTTATGCCGTGTCCATAACGTTTTTCACGTATCGCAACTTAAGAAATGTCCGAAGCCACCAATTGATGTTGTCATCACCTACACGGAACAATTAAGTGAAGATCTATCATATCCGAGCTACCGGTTCGGATTCTTGATCAAAAGGATCGGGTTACTCGAAATCGGACTATCACTTTCTACAAAGTGCAATGGAGTAACCACACTGAAGATGAAGCTACTTGGGAACAAGAGGAATTTCTAAATTCAAATTTCCCCGAGTTTTTGGCTTCGCATTTGAGGTAACATTCACATGCCCCCTATCTTTCTATCTACCGATTGTTAATCTCGGGACGAGATTTCTTTAAGGGGAGGGCTGTGACATCCCGTGTCACAAAGTACATGTGAACAAGACCATGTCATTCAATTTGCATTTTCAAATTTCAGATTTATTGAGAAACAAATTAATATGACTAGGGCTTGAAATTTAATTTCAAAATTTGACTCAAACTAAGCACTTGTCAAAACTCAAACTTTTCCAACAAAAGCATGTCAATGTTTTTGCAGAACCTTGTGGGGAATGTCAAGGAAGAATTTTGGGACATTTTCCCATAATTTTTAGTACGGCTTAAAACCCCTTAAAAATTCAGTTAACGCAAAAAAAAAAACAGCAGACATTCACGGATTTTTAGGAATTTTTGTGAGCAAAATTTGAACTTTGGCCAATAACAAAAGTTGTTCCAAATATCTTCAGTCACCCCGACGAAAAACGGCAAGAGAAAACAAATTTCAGAAGACCATGAAATCACCAGAAATCAGAGAGTAAAAGTTGGACTTTTGATCAACACTGCGGGACCCACCTGTCTGTTGCTCTTCTTCTCCAGCACGCCTGAGTCCCATCGTCCACTGTCGCCGCCGTACGCAGCGCCCATGCTGGTCCTCGCCCTTATCCTCCTTTTTCCTTTCCTTGCAAGCTAAGGCTCCGTCAAGTCGTCACAAATATCTTCCTTTTTCCCTTCTTTATCCCTGTAAATCGACCGTCACCCAGCCACCATTGTTGCTCACTTTGAGCTCACGTTGAGTAGCTGCTACATCTAGCCCCATGCTTGTGGCCACTACTGCGAATTCCGCCATCCTTTCCTGGTCGTCCTCCAAGCCTTCTCTTTCTTCCTCGCACGACCAGCTGCCGGAATCAAGCCTTCTTCATCGAGCACGGTGGAGCGAGCCGCAACCACTTCGACGCCGATTGCTCCTGTTCCGGTGAGCCCAGCCCATCCCTCTTGTTGGGAATAGGTGCTCCTTTCCCTTGTGCATCCATTGAAGTCATTCCCACTCTGGTTGCCTAACTGTGCAGGCAGAAATCCATTTTTTCCATGGCCGCCATGGCTGCGTGCTGGACTGTGTTGAAGCTACAGTAAAAAGCAGGGGAAAAGCTAGCTAAATTTTTGTACTAGTTCATCTCATCTTTGTTTAAATTGCTCAAAAATATTTATAGCTCTGATTTTTATGAAACAAATTTTGTTAAACTCTTTGTAATGGTATCTATCCACTAATTCAGTTTATAATCCAGTCTGACAGAGATAAAAATATTTTATAAATCAGTTAAAAGTGAACTCAGTTAAGCAACTTTAGGCCATATCTTTAGTTTCCTAACCCTCCAAACCGTGAGACCAATTTTGTTGGACTCCTGGGAACATGCTCTTTCCGGCAAGCATGTTAAAGTTCAGGTTTTATGGACTTTACTATGGTCATATATTAAAAGAAGCTAAAAACGAACTTAAAATGATATGTTTAATTTTGACAGAGAATAAATTCTGGAAAATTTATGTTAATTCTTTTCATCGCATAATTGTGCATCATGCAAAACCCCGTCTTGTATTTCCTTGTAGTTTTGCACTAATTGACATTTCTTGATTTTGTAATATATAAAGCCTTATAAGTAAATTACCTAGAATTTTGTCCTAAAAATTATGCATACTTGTTTATGATGCTTATTATGGTTCTTTTATGCACTTCCATAGAAATCGTGTATAAGATTGCTTGGTAAAACTAATTTCTTAATTGTGAATTTGCTAAGTTAATATTGACCTAGTATGTTATATTGCCATATAGTCTCATATGCTTAATTCATGTAAAAGAAAAGTCTACAACTTATGCATACATATTTATTACGCTTATGTACTGCTCTTCTATGCATCTCCATAGAATTTATGTAAAATTTCTTAATAGAATCACTTTGCGTAGCATAGAAATGGCTAAATTCAATATTGATCTATGCATGGCATAATTGTCCTATTTACCCTATGTGTATTAATCTATGTGAAGAGTTACATTTTCTGCTTATGTATGGTTCTTTAATGTTTTTCCACATAGCTCATGTATTAAAGTGCTGTTAGCACCTTTGCTTCATTTCAGGTGATTTAAGTCATATTGGCTGCATTACATATTGTCGTATGCCTATATATGCAAAAATTTATGTCAATGTCTTACGCTTATGCATGATCATATTATCTTGATGTTTATGGCTAGTTAGGGCAGTAGGATAACATGTGTATATTTATCTTGCCCTATTCCATGTTGATGCCCATGTTTAACTCTATGTTAGAATAAAAGGTGGATAGATTAAATACTCTCTTGTGACATATCATCTAGGAGAGAGTGATTATTCTTTTGCTTCTAAGTATTTTGCTTATGTATGCCTATCATATATTTCATTTTAAATAGAAGTGTATCCTCTTGACCTAAACTATGTTTTCCTATCCATAAGCAAGCATATCATATCATGCATGAATAAATTCCTCTCATATGCATATAACATCATCATTCATAATTATTGAGAAAGTTCCATGAATAATAATATCTATGCATTCACCTATGCTCATACATTGCATTGCATTCATCTAGGACCCAACAACGAGGAAGGCAACCCCGAGGAGATCAATGTTGAGCTGAACACCGTGTGGATACTAACTTCGAACAGCCCCAAGGCAAGCCCCGGTGCATAACCCACGTTTTTAAAAGTTTTGCTTTACTTCACAAGTAATGATGTCATGTATTGTGCATTTAAGTTCAGGAGTTGATCGTCACCGTAGTTGCATTATTTACCCCTTTATGCCTATGGTCTTATTGGATAGGTATAATCCTTTTTCGTTAGAAATGCTATGCTTAGTAAGGAGTCATCGGTAGCAACACCGAGCGGTACGGAGACCTCTCGGTATAGGTTTATCCACTTGTTATCTTTCACATGATGTTTATGAAATTGAGACCGTACGGGGAAATGCATGTGTAGGATGCGGTGGCAAGGTTCGCCTATGTTCGCCATAGCCCCGTGCGTGTCGGTTGAGGACCGTGTGACTCCGCGAGCAAGAATCGAGTTGTGTACCAAGTGCATACCTTTATTATGGGTACTGGGAAACCTAGTAGCTTGAGAACCGTAGGGTTGGACGGTACCCCGCCATTCTTTTGAGATGTTGATTGATGGTGGCATCCCGGGTCATGTGGTTGGACGAGTATGCGGTCTACCCTTGGATGGCTCCGCCGTGGGCATCGCAAGTGGGGACGTATTACTTGGGAGAGGTGGGAGTCGTATCGGCCCTATAGTGATCTCGCGAACGGTGGCCATACGTGTTCTTAAATGATGCGTATGTCGTGTACTTGGGTTTCTCCTGCAGGATGTAAATCGATATATATCGCCGTCCCTCGCGGTTATTGAGTACCTCTTGTCTCGAGCAGATCGCATCGTAGTAAGAAGTGAACATGATGATATATTTGCTGATTTGAAGTATTTTAATATTGCTTTGCAACCTTGTATTGCTAGGTCCTGCTCACTAAATTTTATATTCATGTCATAACCCTTTTAATATGGCTAAAAGTTGGAATTAGAAATTAATGTAGGTGCTGTTTTTGCAATTTAATTCCAGCAAACCCGGTCAGCCCCCTGCATGTTAGGAGTCGGTTTTAGAAACCACTTTTGTCGGGTAAGACTTGCGGAGTATATTAGATACTCGGGGCTTTGTTGTTAACATTTTTGTGCAGGTGAGCTGTTGAGAAGAATGGGCACATCTACGGGCTTGATGTGTTACATTGTAGGCAACTATCGTCGAGATTAATTTATGCTTCCGCATATATACTAAAGAAATGTAAAAAATCAGAATCTAAACTCTATGTATTGTAACACTTGAAGATCATATGTAAAATGTTCTACTCACGTACACTAAATATGTCTTTGTAAATGGTGAATGTATCATCTGTGTATGTGCTATGACGTCCGCTTCGTCGGATGTCTCCCGAGGCGGTCCTGTGCGACAATCCCTCTTGCTTTGCAAGGTAGGGGTGTCACGATGCACGCTCCTGCCGCTTCCTCTCGGACCGGTAACACTCCTGCTTCCACTCCCACGACTCCAATCACGGAACCTCGGGGTGCGGCATCCACGGAGGAACTCCCTGCCGCCCCGAGCGTAGAAGCCGAAGAGCAGGTTACCATCGCCGAAGACTCATCTTCCGGTAATCCTCCTCAAGCTACCTTATTCCAGATTCCTCCGGAGCTATTATTGGGACCGGTCCGGATGGAAGAAATTCCTCGCCGGCCTAGGACAACACGCAAAGCTCCTGGAGAACCAAAGCTGGCTAGAATGGTAGTTGGAGACGTGGAGGTAGACAGTTCGAGCGGGGCCAGAACTTTCACCGCTACAGCTCAATGGGATGCTCTCCAAGAAGAGGAAGCTTTAAAGAATTTTTCAGAATTTGGCCAGGTATATCCTCTCGCTTCAAAAATCTCTCTAGGCAATCACATTCTAATTATTAACTCTCTCAATCTTTCCTTTAGGTTCTCCTCAAAAGCTCCGAGGCCAAGACCGTCATTATCACCCGCTTACGGGAGGAGCTCAACACCAATCAAGAACGATTAGGTGAATCGGAAACTCGGACCGCCGATCCGAAGGCCAAGGAAAACGATCTCCGGAGGAGAGAAGTCGGTCTACGTAACACCCATCGAATGATGGAGGAGCGTCGGCAAGAAATCATCGGGCTCCGTCAAATTAATCGAGTAATATTCTCAATTTGTCTTATATATTCCACATTTTTCCCCGTTTTCTTCCTTCCTGATTAATCCCGTTCTTGATCTCGGCGCTCGAAAGTCTTGTTGCTGCTCATAAAAAAGCTGAAGAGGTTCTCACCGAAAAAGCAGCCGCTCAAGAGCAAGCACTCGGAAGAGGGCTCTCGTGTTGAAGAACAACAGGCGACGCGGATTGGAGAACTCGAAGGCGAGCTTATCTGCTAAAGCTAACATATTAGCTCAAGCACTTCGCTCCAACAAGATGCTAGAGACCGAGAATGCTCGCTTGAAAGCTGAACTAGCCGAAGCCTTAGAAGCAGCGAAATCAGCACAAACAGACAAAGAGAGCGCCACGAAGACTGCCCAAAAGCTGAAAGAATCCAACACAAACATCAAGGGCAGATTCGGAGCTGCCGAGATCGAGCACAGGCGTAAGTCTCACCTTTCTTGTTTACTCTTATGTCATCTTTTGAAAATACCGGTCTTCAACAATATCCCGATCTTAAATTTGTACTTGTTTTTTCGGAACTTACTGCGAGCACGGTGCATACTCTGGAGTATCTCAATGACGGTCAAACTATTGATCCCAACGAGATAGACCTTGAGTCCGCCATCCGGGCAATCCCAAGAAGAATCCGAGAACATTGAAGGATGATTGCTGCTTCAGGAGGAGGACACATTGCCGCTATAATCCAGTCTTGGACTCCGGTCAAAGAATATGATTTCAATTTTATTAGGGATGGCGCCCACCCTAATACTACCGAAGACCGGTTCAATGAGTGAAGAACTCACTCATTGACACTCGTTTCGGAGTTGGTGGAAGATGTTCCTCTTGATCCAACAGGCGTCCCTCTCAACGTAGCGCCAGCAGCTTTTGCCCTGGACCAAGATGCTCAGGATGCAGCAACCGCTGCCACACGGACAATAGAAAATGCCTTCGAAGATCTTGACAGGGATTTGCCAGGTATCCTCCTCCGATTCCGAGGAAACGCTGGATGATAGGCTTGAGGAAAATCCTAAGACCGGTGACACCGGTACTTCCCGCGGTCCTGCTTAGTAAATTTTGTAATAGGGCTATTTTGGAATCAGACATCTTGGTCATCATATTTTAAATATCAGTTACATTTCTTTTCTATATGAATACTGGTTTCACCATCATACTTGCTAACTTATTTACTTAAGACATGATGATTATTTCAACTGAATAATTATGATCCAATTCTGGCTCTTAATCAGCACGGACCACAATTCATAATTATAGCTTACTTTAACAAGATCATGTAACATAAGCAAAAAGCTAGTTTGTAGGATTTCAAGATTTCACAGATCGTCCTTAACACAACGAGTCTACCAATCAATATTCATAATATCATAGACTGCTCTTAACATAGCAGAATAGCAAACTATCACAGATCTGCTCTTATCATAACAGCCCCTGGCTCAATAATTTAATTCAAAATTATAGTATGGAGACACTCGTTGACGTCAAAAGTCGCCGACACACCGTCGTCCGGAGAGTCCACCGAAATTCCAGCCGACGCAGAATCACTGTGCTCCCAACGGACCGGCTCAGCTCGCCGATGTTCGTGTGCGCTGGTGCGTGCCGGATGGTTTTCCTGCAAACCAACAAAGACAATAAAAGAGTGTAAAATTCTAGGTCATCGGCCCGAGATAGACCGATGTGCAGCCATGGCCGATCACGGCGTAAGATAGACAAAATCGGCCATGAACAGAGAACAGCACGGCCCATCCATTTATGTATTAAATGTTAGGCAAACGAATCGTGGTACAAATGACACGAAATCGGCCGATGCTATAACATGCGATCGGTGACTAGCAGCCGATTTCGTCGGTAAACGATCAAATCATTAAGACTTTGCGGGGATGTGTTATCGAGTATAATGTAAACGAGCAATTATTAATAGGATGTAGTTAGTTTGGTAGCAAGAGGATAGTTTAATCATCAATCAGATCCGTGAATCGGCCGATCGGGTATGCGGCCGATTCTGCCATTGATTATACCGAGTAAATTATTTAGATCTATCCGAATGTATAGTGATGGCCAAATAAATCATACTATTGGTTCGGGTTCAAAAGCGGTTTTAACAGATTTGGCATTAATTAAACATGAAACAGACTTAATGAACGTGATAAGCAATCGGCTAAACACTCCGAAAGAACAAGTAAGACAAATACAACCACACAGATCCCAAATCGACCGATCGCTCCAACAGGACAAGTCGACGATGGCACGCGGTTGGACCAGGTCTAACGGCCGCGCACGCCCGCCGATTCGGGACAAGCACAATCATAAACGTCTTAACTATGAAAGTAAATCTGCACCCTAGCTAATCAGCTGCATGCGCCTAGGACAAGTCAACTATCGCAAAGGCAAACACAGGACACGTCAACCGAATCTGCACGATCGAATCGGCCAAGGTGTAGAAGAATTCTCATAGCGGCTATCGTGACTCGAACGACCAGATCTGAACCAATCGGCGCCGTGAGTAAAGGCTGGAACGGGGAGGCGGGACAAGTCAAACTACCTCCACCACGAGCCCGGACCAGGTCAACTTGACTCATCCCGGCCGATACTCACTATGCCGATCGAAAACAGATTTAGTCGCCGGATAACTAGCAATTAAGCCATCTAATTACGAACAATGCGCCGAGAATTTAGACAACATAATTACCTCGTCAAGCCAACGTGTCGTCGACCGGAGCCCCGAAGATCCCCGCGAAAACAGTAAAGACTTGACAGAAAATTAGGGTTTGGCGATGCGTCGAAAGTTGTATTGGATGTGAATCGAGTTTACATGTTACATCCGAGTATGTATTTATACTCGGCACAAAGACTCCTACTCGGACCCTCTTCGGGCCGATTTCCTAACCGACTAAGATCCTTTTCCAAAATTAAACTATTATTTCTAATTTTACAACGTGGGCCAGGCCCATCAATGTTATGCTCATCCGTTGGCATCCGCGCACGATTCCCGGGAGGTACGCGCCTTTTACTCTCCCAAGCGGCCGTCGGCCTTCGCTCACCGGCCTTCTCTTGACCTATAGTCGCTGAAAATGGGTCCCTTTGGTCAAAAACCGGCGTCAACACATGTCCCCCAGTCTGGGGTATGCAACGCATGCGTCGGACCGATTTACCCTCTTTTACCGCGCCGGTTTTACCGCCCGTCACTTCTCCATAAAACCCGGGGCCACCCCTGGTCATTCCCATCTGTTTCCTCTCCTTGGCTTTCGTCTTCACCTATTCTAGCGACCTTCGCCTTCTCGAGCCCTTTCAACTCTTCACCGCGCCGCCGTCGCTTTTCGTCTCCGGCGACCATGAATCCTTCTGCTCGTCTGCTGCTGCGGCTGCCGCCGCCGACCGCGTCGTCGCCACCACCAACGCCGTTCCGGAGGTAATGTACATCCGAGCATCCCTCTTTTCCACCTTTGCAATCCTCTTCATGTTCTTGTTCTTGTTCATTTTCTTGTTTTATTTCTGTTTCGCTTCTCATTTTAGCCCTATCCCTCGTTTTTAGGAGATCCGAAACCAAGTCGCAATTCCATCCAACATCCCCACTCACTTCTTTTTGGGCCCCATGGGTGATCCCGACCCCACGGATCTCATCCGTGCCGAAACGAACCGGGTCCCGTTTCGGCAACGGTCTCCTTTACCGACCGAGTGGGCCAATAGTTTTAGGTCATGGCCGACTCCCGTCGCCGGATGGCGCGATTGGTATAACCGAGTATCGGCCGTCCATCGGCAAGGTTGGGCCAATATCGGCATTGCCCACGCCATCAAACTTTCTTTGGCCGATCACCACAAGAACGAACCGTTGCCGGTGGCGGCTTCTTACCTCGGTCGGATGCCTTGAACTGTTTCATGTTCGGCCACGGCCCGGCTACCATGACCCTCCTGGACACGGTCATGTTGGCCGATTTGAATATCACGGCGGAGGCCACCCCGGACGCCATCCGCATTAAGTCCTCCCATCGGATCAACCCTAAGGACACCAGGGGTTGGAAGAACTACATCCGAGAACTACAACAAAGGGCACGGCTCGGTCGATCGCCGCGAGCACGTTGCTTTCCTCAACATGTGGCTTGACCACTTTTTCTTCTGTGGGGTCGGCGTGAGCCCCACAAACAACTTCCTGCCGATGGCCGATGTATTGGCCGACGGCCGAGCCCTTCCTATGGGCAAGTATCTTACGGGATCGGCCTACCTCCTCCTTCACCAGGTCTCGGTGGAGTTGCGCTCCGGCCGATCGGTCAAGAACCCGGGAGGCCCTTGGTGGTTCATTCAAATGTGGTTGTCCCTTCATACCACCAAGGCCATCGATCCGGACCTCGGTGTCCTCACCTTCCCCGGCAATCATGCCGAATCGGCCACGCCCGAACCAGCCGATGCATCTCTTTTGGAGAAAGCGCTATCCATGGCACCGGGGCGGCCATGTCGGATAACAGCTCGGCGTATTGGTTCGCCGCCCTCTACAAGGGCCTCAACAACGAGAGTACGGATTGGTACCCGTACATTGACTTCTTCGAGAAGGGGTATGACACTCCTTATCCGATTGACCCCACTTTCCCAACGGCCGACGCGGAGGCGGTCAAGATCTTCACCACCTGCCTCCGCCCTGTCTGCTGCCGACGGGACTCGTCGCCGGGAGCAAGGCTTTCTGCTCCTACGAGTTCTACCATCCGTCGGTGGCGGCTCGCCAACTTAGCTTCGGCCGGTTGCCCCCGACCTCTTCTACGTGGGGCAAATAAAGGCGCGGGCCACCGTCGACAACGCCATTCGGTGGAATTGGCTCGTCGGCCTCACCGCCGATGTCATCACCGGCGACTTAACCGGATTCTCCCCGGCGACCGGAGTACCCGCCTTTTCGACCGCTGGTGGGGCGAGTGGAACCGGCACCTTCGCAGCCGGAATACCGCCTCCTTCTTCTCCGGCTTAGTCCTGAGCGAGGCTTTCGCCGAGGTATGTATAGTTGATTTTATTTTGTAAGGCCGATTTTGTAAATGAAATCGGCCACTCCGAATGCTCACCCTTGTATATTCTTTCGATCGGACACGGAGGAGCCGCCGACCCGAGCACCGGTGGCCGGCCGATTGCGTATTTGATGCCGAGCCCAATTGCTCCAAATATCGGCTTCACCGATCGCACCCCTGCCCAAGTTCTTGCGGCGATAAGACGAGGGACACCAGCTGCCCGCAAGGCCACAACTAAAACGGCCGCCTCCAAAAAGAGGCGGGCTAATGTACCAGCTGCGGGGCCGACTCAAGCCCTAAAGCGACACCGCGCGCCGGTGAAGCGGCACTGTACGCCCGTCAGACCCGGACTATTTCGATGATCCATCTCCGCCGCGTCAGGTTATTACCGCATGATTGCTGATCCCTTTTTTCATTGTATATGCTGTCTATCTATGAGTTCTTAGCAGGGACCGGCGGTTCTTCCTCCTCGGGCCCGGACTCCAACACCGACGAGGCCGATCCGCCTGTCGACTCCTCCACGGGCCGGGACGCCGATCCAAACAGCTCCGGATCTCGGAGTGGCACCAAGCCGGGACGATCCAAATCCTACGGACAGCTCAACTCGCTTGGATCGGCTGCGTCTTCCGAGGTTGCCGCCGAATTTGACCAAGCGGCCCATGTGTCGCCCGCCGCTTCTCCAAAAAGTACCGTTGTTGTTGAGGAATCGGCCGATCAGGAACCGCCTGCAGCCTCTCCGGTAAACATCTTGCCGCCGATGAGCCCGCCAATGAGCCCGCCGATGAACAAGCTGGCCATATGCCCGGGGCTGCCTCCGAGGATGCTGCTGGTGAAGGGGGATCGGCCGGCCGAGAGCCGATTGGAATACAAGAACCTCGCTGGTTCCATGGCGCAGCCGATAGACGTCCGGCCGCTTCGTATCGACGCTTCACGGGTTTGCTTTTACTATCTCCTTCCCGATTCAACGCTGTTTATTAGTTTCATCTTATTTCTCTTGGAATTTCGGGCGCTCGAGCTTCCCTCGTCTCGCGCCGATTTTGGTATCTGCTTCGCTCTTACCACCATGAATGAAATCGCGCGCAGGCTCGAGGCCTCTTCGGTTGATTGCTTGGTGGCCGACGCCCACCCCATCGGGGCCCGGTACTTGGAGGTCGGGACCGAGCTCCCGAGAGGATGTTCGCGATGCTCGCACCGTGTAGCATACATGGAGTGCGGCGAGATGGACTTCACCGGGCCCGACGGCGTACGGCTCGCCACGCGGAGCAACGGCAAGCCACGTTACTTATCGAAGAATCCATCAAGCGCTCCGAGGAGGAGGTTCACATGACCCGGGAGATGCAAGAGCAACTCTCAAATCGGCAGGATGAACTGCAAGCAATCAATCAAGAGATTGCCGATTTAAGAGCATCGCCGGCTCTCAAGAAGGAAGCGGCGGCGGCCCCGGAAGCCTCCATTGCACAGCTGTCGGGCGACGTGGCGGCTCAGCGAGAAGATCACGGACGAAGCAATTCAAGCGGCCGAGAAGATGGCCATCTGCGGCGCACGCCGATGTCGGCCCCATCGAGGATGACTTGGTGGTCGTGGCCAATCTCGACTCCATGCTTGGCCCGTGCACTATCTTCCGTCCAAGACTTCTTGTCCCATGCCGAGGCCGTCAATTATGCTTAAGTGTAATAGGATTTTTTGAACAAAATTTGTTGCGAATATTTTTTTTTTTGCACTAAGGGCGATATACAATCATATCGGCCATCCGAAGGCGACGTTTAAACATCGGCTGATTTATCTTCTTTCTTCTTTCATATTTTTTTTGGCTAAGGGCGATACTCTCGGTATCGGCCATCTTAAGACGATGTGCATCGACGTCGAGTTGTAGTCTCTTTTAGACCGAACACTTATGAGTTAATCCAAATACTAGGGTAGTACTTGCTTCAAGTATTTCCCATTAAGTGCTCGGTCGAATTCTTCCCCTTCTAACTCTTTCAAAATATATGCATTACCCGGTGCCGATCGGCTAATCAAATAAGGTCCTTCCCAATTAGGCGACCATTTACCAAACCGATTGTCCTTCACGCCGATCGGCATCCCGAGCCTCCGGACCAAATCGCCTTCTTTAAACTCGTTTCTGCACAACCTTCTTATCATAATGGCGGGCAACCCTCGCCTTATTCTGCTCTATTTTTTCCAATGCATCCGACCGATTTTGTACTACATCTTCCAACTCATCCATCATCAAACCGTAGTACTTGATCGGCCGAAAGTTCTTGTTGTAATTCAATCCTCCCGGAGCCGATAGCTGTTTCCCACGGCGATGCGGCTTCGTGCCCATATACAAGTTGATACTGGCGCGACTTGCATGGCCCCATGCCGTGACATACGATAAGCCCACAAAGCGTCCATCAATTTCATGTGCCACTTACGAGGATATTCTTGTATTTTCCGCTTGATCAACTTGATCAGACTTTTATTTGCCGCTTCAGCTTGGCCATTGGCTTGGGCATAATATGGCGATGAATTAATCAACTTAATCCCCATCTCCTCGAGCAAAAGATTGAAATTCGTCCGACGTGAATACTGATCCTTGATCTGTTGTAATTGTCTCTGGAATCCCAAATCCGTAAATGATATGCTCTTTAACAAACGTTATCACGTCGACCGTCGAAACTTTGCGATAGGGTGCCGCTTCAACCCACTTCGTGAAATAATCTGTAGCTACCAATATGTATTGATGTCCCTTGCTTGATGCTGGATTTATCCGGCCGATCATATCCATGGCCCGACCTACGAACGGCCAAGGTTTGATTCTTGGATTCATGGCCGATGCGAGCGCTCTCGTATAGGCCCGAATTTCTAGCAGTCTTGACAACTTTTATAATATTTGAAACAATCGGCCAACATTGTCGGCCGGTAATAACCAGCTCGCCTTAGTAGCCACTTCATTTTATGAGCCGATTGATGCGTACCACAAATCCCATCATGTACTTCGCTCATCACCACTTTGGCTTCAGATATCATCAATACATTTGAGAAGCACCCCATCAATTGTTTTGAAAAATAATTGATCATCCAACAACACATACTTCAAGGCTTTATATCTTATCTTCTTATCTCGTAGGTTGGGATGGATTGCTCAAAAACTTTCGAATTTCGTACGCCAATCAGCCTCTTCAATATCAGCTATTTCCAAGCTATTTCCAGCGAGCCGATATCCGGATGCTAGTTGAGCCAAGTTATTTGCTTCAAAGTTCTGCTCTCTTGGTACATGGTTGATCTTAACACACTTGAATCTTTTCATCAACTTCGGCACTTTTCATGATATTGCAACAATATTTCATCTTTACACTCATACTCATCGGCCAGCTGACTTACAACCAACAAGGAATCGCCGAAAATTTCCACAAAATCAGCCCCGGCATCGATGAGTAACTCCAGTCCTTTTAATATCGCCTCATATTCGACTTGGTTGTTGGTGTACGCCTCTCTGTAATAGAGTATCCACGTATTGCCCCGAGGCGACACAACAACCAAGCCGATTCCACTTCCTTCCTTGCAAATCGAACCATCAAAGAATACCGTCCATGGCATCGGCTCAATGTATTTGGCCGAGTGTTCACCATGCTGCACTATTAAGTCGGCCAATACTTGTGCTTTTACTGCTTTGGCCGATTCATAACCTAGATCAAACTCCGCAATTGCCAACATCCATTTGCCCAACCGGCCTTTGGGGACCGGGGCCGATAGCATATATTTCACAACATCGGCTCGACAAACCACGAGTACACTCCTCGGCTAACGAGATAATGTCTTAATTTTGTGCATGAAAAATACGAGACGGAGACATAACCTTTCCACTTACGGATACCGCGTTTCTGCATCAATTAATTTGCGGCTGAGATAAAATATGACCCGTTCTTTTCCCTCCTGTTCTTGAGTCAACGCCGAGCCGATGCATCTATTATCGGCCGATAAATATAACTTAAAGGGTGTGCCCGACTTTGGCGGAACCATCATCGGTGGGGAGACCAAATACTTCTTGATATCTTCCAAAGCCCTCCGATGGATCGGCTCCCACCGAAATTCTTGATTGGCCTTGAGCTTTAATAATGGCGTGAATACATCAAGTCGACCGGACAAGTTTGAGATAAACCGCCTAATAAAATTTATCTTGCCGATCGGGGACTGGAGCTTCGTCTTGTTCGTAGGCGGTTCTAGTTTCCGGATAGATTCAATACTTTTAGGGCCGACCTCAATTCCCTTTTCATGCACAATAAACCCTAGAAATTGCCCAGTCGAGACACCAAAAGCGCACTTGAGCGGGTTCATCTTTAGCCCGTCTTGTCTTGTCCTTTTCAACACTTCTTTAAGATCAGCCACATGACTTTCGGCCGATTTTGATTTCACCATAACATCATCAATATAAATTTCCACCAATCGGCCGATCAAATCGTGATATATAAAATTCATGGCTCGTCGATACGTGGCACCAGCATTTTTTAGGCCGAAGGTCATAACAACCCACTCATATAATCCCAATGCCCGGGGCATCTGAATGCTTGTCTTCGATATATCTTCTTCGGCCATAAAAATTTGATTGTACCCAGCATTTCCATCCATAAAGCTCAAAATTTTGTTGCCGGCAGCTGCATCAACTAATAAATCGGCGTTTGGCATTGGGTACTCATCTTTCGGAGTCGCTTTATTCAAATTCCTGAAATCAATGCAGACCGCATCTTCCCATTTTTCTTCTCCACCGGCACAATACTGGAAACCCACTCTGCATATCGGCATGGCTCTGATAAAACCGGCTTCATATAACCTGATAATCTCTTCTTTGACGACTTCATAATACCTAGGGTCAACCTTCCGAGCTCCACAGCTTATACGGCCGATATCCAGGTTCGGTGGGTAGCCGATGTTCAACGATCGATCGGTCGAGACCAGGCATCTCATTATAATCCCAAGCAAAACAATCTTTATATTCTTTCAACAAGGCCACTAATTCATCTCTTACTTTTTTACACACTTTCTTGCTAATATATGTCGGCCGAGGCTTATCTCCATCCCCTATGTCTACCTCTTCTAATTCATCGGCCGACACAAAACCGTGGCCTAATTTCCCATCTTACGGTTCGTCAATCGGGTGACTCATTATATCTTCAGCGTGAGTGTCGACCCGACCGATTGTCCGCCAATTCTCTGTGGGGCCCATCGGAGCAGCCGGGAGTGCCCGACCCCCGGTCACAATAACTCCTTCGATGCGTAATGTTTATGGCCTCTGCATCCCAATATGTGCACGATAAACAAGGCAAGCTTTCCAGGACCGGCAAACTCGAAATCGGCGGTTGCAATGGTTACGGACTTATCGGCCCGCACGATTTCGACCTTGTTGCCGACCCATTGAATCAAACACTGGTGCATGGTCGATGGGATGCAACAATTGGCATGAATCCAGTCTCTCCCCAACAAAGTTGTGTACGCACCTTTCCCGTCGATGATGAAAAAAGTGGTGGGTATGGTTTTGCTGCCCACGAGTGATCTCCATTATTGCGGCCCCACGCACATCTTGGCTTTTCCCGCTGTAATCCTTGAGCGTCGGATTAGCCCTCATCATTTCTTCCAGCGTCTTCCCAAGCTTGCGGTATGTAGTAATCGGCATGACATTGGCTGCCGCTCCTCCGTCGACCAACATTTTCCTCATCGGCGACCCATTGACGTAGCCGCTAATGTATAATGCCTTGAGATGCAAATGATCGAGTTGACCGGCTTATCAAATACCGCTGATTCCGGTGTCCACAAAATCTCCGAAGTTTCCCCAAGCTGGTTCTCCTTCAGCCGAATTTTCATCGGCCGATCCAACAATCCTGGGCATCGGGGACATCATATTCACCGTGGCTTCAGCTCGGACTACCGAGACTGCAGTTTCGGCCTCCATTCTTTCTTGGGCTTGGGCTCATCATCTTGTTCATCTCTATGATACCGTCCACCCTTGATTTCTCGACAACGCATTCTTTGAAGCCTTCTCTTTTGGGTTTCTGTGAGCAAACCACCAGGGCACTACTCGACCTTCGTTCTCGGTTTGATCACCTCTCGAATCTTCATGGTATTGGTAATCGAACTCTTCTCCATCATTGATTGGCCCTGATCGATCGTGAACGAGAGGTTCTCTTTGGCACTACGTATCTTCGTTCATCATATCCGTGATCGTAGTCGATTGCTCTTACGGGGGCCGATTGTCGAGATTCATAGTTGCGACCAATCGGCCGTCCCTGGTAACTTGACGACCCGACGTCACGATATTCTTCCCGGCCGATGCACTCCGGGCAGTTCTCGGCGAGATGGAAGCTTCATGTTTCGGTCCCAGCGATGCTGAAAGAAAGGACAATCCCGGTGTGGGTCAAAATCTTCCCGGCGGATCACGCTTTGCACGAACTGTTGACTTTGACTAATAGATTCCTGTTCACGTGCCACTTGATCTCTTTCTTCCCTCTCCCTCTTCCTCTCATATCGGCGTATGAAACCAGCTGATCCACCACCTATGGTATTGATGTACATCGTATTAGCGAGGAAAGGGTGCCCATCAACTTTCATCTTCTTCTTCACATCAGCTGCTCGCAATATCCCATTGTCAACTCGCCTTCCGGATCTCATCTCTCATAGCATAACAATCAACGGTGTTATGATGTGAATTTCCATGCCATTTGCACCACTTAGCCATTTTCTTCAACTCCTCGGCGTAGGAATCTTGTGATGAGGTGAAAGCTGAATTTTCTTTTCCCGCAACAGGTGATCAAATATCTCGTCGGCCTTAGATAAATCAAAATCATATTTTCTCTCCTTAGGATTGACATGCGGAGAAAATATCGGCCGTTTGTTATTAGTCCACTCAACTGCATTAATTCCCTCTTCATCATCCTCACTTGTCGAAATCAGCATAAGCTACCCGATACCGCCGATTCCTGGTGAGCTGGAGATTTTCTTCTGGCCGACTACCCTGCGGGTCAGCTGTGCCGACCCATCAAACTCATGTGGGGTAAACTTTTCTTTGATGTTGGGGAATAGCCCCGCATAAGCAATTTCGGCCAAGCTGTTGCTCTGTCGAGTTCGGGTTGTAGCATCGTCCCCTCGAGTCCTGAATCTCTGTATATAATCAGCTACGATTCCCCATTTTTCTGTTTCTACTGCCATTAAATCAGACAAACTAAGCTCGGTAATGCCCGTAAAAAGTACGAGTGAAACCTTTTCTCCGGATCGGCCCAACTTTGAATAGAACCAGGCGACAGTGAAGCAAACCATGAAAAGGCCGATCCGGACAATGACAGATGGGAATAACCTAACCCGCAAAGCCTCCTGAGTAGACGCCTCACCAAGCTGTGCGTCATATCGGCTGATGTGCTCCATAGTCGATGTATTATCTTGCCCGGAAAATTTGGAAAACTCAGGAATTTTATATTTACTTGGGTAAAGCCACGGAATCCATCCGATCGGGGTAAGGTCGCCGATACAATGCACTCTTTTCCTTAGGCTTCAAATCGAACCGATCTTTCATCATATCGGCGATCTTAATCATGAGGCTACTCATATCATTGGGTTCAACAAGCTGCTAATCCGGTCCCCGTCATATAAGCTGTGTTGGGCTGTCCCCGATCGGGTGTATCAACCGGCTGTTCCCGGAAATCCCGGTGCCGATGGCCGGGAATAGTGTCCGCGGAGCGATTCCATAATTCACGGCCGATTGGATCGGTCGTCCAGATCATGAATCCTCGTTCCCCAGCCGATGCGGTTGGTTGTGGAATACCGGATATCGGCCGTACTATAGTAGGTGAGTTCTCAATTCCACTTGGGCCGATATTTGGTACGTAGAAGAAATTGGGCTGCTTGTGCCATCTGTGGGATCTGTTGCCACATTAGTTGCTGCTCCCAACTCGGAAGTCGGCTGTTGTACATCTTGTCCGTTACCTTCTTCCATTATCGACTTCTTGGGGCCACTGTCATCCTCTTTGCCTGGCTGGGTTGCACTGGTACTTGTATTTGCATTGTCCTTGCCAGGCCATAGGTGAGGTGGCATGCCGTACGAGGGCTGAAACCCTGCTGCGGTGTGGTACTCGGAGGCTAATTCCCCGATTGAAAGGCCGAGTGTATGCAGGTCCGGAATACCCTTCGATGAATAGCCTGCCATCAATCGTGTCCTTGATCAAATTCCCGATTGTGTTGGTCAACACGCCCGATTGATTGATTAGGGCATGATGAACGGACGAGTTGACCATATCACCGAGTTGGTTGGCATCCGGCGGTCTCGGGCTTTGATTTGGTCTAGTTCTTCCGGATGCGAGAATCGAGGGAAGTCTCCTTTTGTGGCCACTCGCCACGTGTCACTCGTCGGGGCTTGAAAGTACTTTTTCATTGCTTCGGCCAAGTATTCCTGGTACTGCAGTTTTTGTTACTGTAGTCATCTTCCCCCGGGCCGAAAGTGTGTTGTCATCGAAACTTCCCCATGGCCTTTGCCATCCGTTCCGAGAGGGACTGGAACGAAAATCGGCCGATTCTCGGCATCGACCATTGGTGTTCCGTCCTCCCCAACTGCCTGCATGTATGACATCTTGATCTTGGTTGCTTTAGTCCCATTGGGCGTGCCAAAAAGTGTGTTGACGTCAAAAGTCGCCGACACACCGTCGTCCGGAGAGTCCACCGAAATTCCAGCTAACGCAGAATCCTGTGCTCCCAACGGACCGGCTCAGCTCGCCGATGTTCGTGTGCGCTGGTGCGTGCCGGATGGTTTTCCTGCAAACCAACAAAGACAATAAAAGAGTGTAAAATTCTAGGTCATCGGCCCGGATAGACCGATGTGCAGCCATGGCCGATCACGGCGTAAGATAGACAAAATCGGCCATGAACGAGAGAACAGCACGGCCCATCCATTTATGTATTAAATGTTAGGCAAACGAACCGTGGTACAAATGACACGAAATCGGCCGATGCTATAACATGCGATCGGTGACTAGCAGCCGATTTCGTCGGTAAACGATCAAATCATTAAGACTTTGCAGGGATGTGTTATCGAGTATAATGTAAACAGAGCAATTATTAATAGGATGTAGTTAGTTTGGTAGCAAGAGGATAGTTTAATCATCAATCGGATCCGTGAATCGGCCGATCGGGTATGCGGCCGATTCTGCCATTGATTATACCGAGTAAATTATTTAGATCTATCCGAATGTATAGTGATGGCCAAATAAATCATACTATTGGTTCGGGTTCAAAAGCAGTTTTAACAGATTTGGCATTAATTAAACATGAAACGACTTAATGAACGTGATAAGCAATCGGCTAAACACTCCGAAAGAACGAGTAAGACAAATACAACCACACGGATCCCAAATCGACCGGTCGCTCCAACAGGACAAGTCGGTCGATGGCACGCGGCTGGACCAGGTCTAACGGCCGCGCACGCCCGGCCGATTCGGGACAAGCACAATCATAAACGTCTTAACTATGAAAGTAAATCTGCACCCTAGCTAATCAGCTGCATGCGCCTAGGACAAGTCAACTATCGCAAAGGCAAACACAGGACACGTCAAGCTGAATCCGCACGATCGAATCGGCCAAGGTGTAGAAGAATTCTCATAGCGGCTATCGTGACTCGAACGACCGGATCTGAACCAATCGGCGCCGTGAGTAAAGGCTGGAACGGGGAGGCGGGACAAGTCAAACTACCTCCACCACGAGCCCGGACCAGGTCAACTTGACTCATCCCGGCCGATACTCACTATGCCGATCGAAAACAGATTTAGTCGCCGGATAACTAGCAATTAAGCCATCTAATTACGAACAATGCGCCGAGAATTTAGACAACATAATTACCTCGTCAAGCCAACGTGTCGTCGACCGGAGCCCCGAAGATCCCGCGCGAAACGAGTAAAGACTTGACAGAAAATTAGGGTTTGGCGATGCGCCGAAAGTTGTATTGGATGTGAATCGAGTTTACATGTTACATCCGAGTATGTATTTATACTCGGCACAAAGACTCCTACTCGGACCCTCTTCGGGCCGATTTCCTAACTGACTAAGATCCTTTTCCAAAATTAAACTATTATTTCTAATTTTACAACGTGGGCCGGGCCCATCAATGTTATGCTCATCTGTTGGCATCCGCGCACGATTCCCGGGAGGTACGCGCCTTTTACTCTCCCAAGCGCCCGTCGGCCTTCTCGCTCACCTGGCCTTCTCTTGACCTATAGTCGCTGAAAATGGGTCCCTTTGGTCAAAAACCGGCGTCAACGAGACACAAAAAACAAACATCATCATTAGATAAAATTACTTTATTATAATATAAAAAACTTTATAATAAATACTCTTAAATATAAAAACGACGAAGCTGATCAATGTTCCAGGAATTTGGAATCTCTTCCTCCTCCAAGGTCATAAGCCTATAAGCCCCGGTCCGGAGACCGATTTAACCAAAAAATGTCCTTCCCAGATCGGTGACAACTTATGCCTGTTCTTGTTAGATCGAATCTTCCGAAGAACCAAGTCTCCTACTTGGAACTCCCGAGTGTGAACATTACGATCATGATAACGACGTAATCCCGATGATATTTAGTGGCTTGAGTCGAGCTTGATCCCTCAATTCTTCCGCAGCAACCAATTCAACCTGACGTTGATCATCATACGTTTCTTCATCATAATATCGTACTCGAGCTGACACCATATTTACTTACGTAGGTAGCATGGCTTCGGATCCATACACCAAAGAAAATGGAGACTGTCCTGTAGCTCTACTAACATTAGTGCGCAGCCCCCAAAGTACCCAGGGCAGTTCCTTAACCCACTTTCCTGCATACGGCTTCAATCGGTCAAAAATTCTTGGTTTAAGACCGGTCAAAATCATTCCATTAGCTCGCTCCACTTGTCCATTGCTTTGCGGGTGTGCCACCGACGCATATTGCACCTTGATCCCTAAACTCTCAGCATAGTCTTTGAAGAGATTTGAAGTGAATTGAGGCCCATTATCAGTAATAATACTGTATGGGACCCCAAAACGTACAAAGATGTTACGCAAAAACTTGATTGCGCGAGCTGTGGTTGTACTAATAGCTTGCTTCAGCCTCAATCCACTTGGAAAACTTGTCTACTGCCACAAAAATATGCGTAAATCCTCCTGGCGCCCGTATAAAAGGTCCAACTATATCCAGCCCCCAAGTAGAAAAAGGCCAAGTCATTGGGATCAATTGCAACTCTTGAGCCGGAGTATGAGGTCTGTCTTGCAAAAAGCTGACATCCTTGGCAATTCTTAACCACTCTATGCGCATCATCCGTCGTTGTAGGCCAATAAAATCCTTGTCTGAATACATTTCCAACCAATGTCTTTGAAGAAGCATGATTTCCGCAAATTCCCTTGTGTACGTCTTCAAGCAATTGAATGCCATCGAAATCGATACACATTTCATCAAAATATTAACTCCGCGCTTATATAATTCTCCTTCGAGAATTAAATAACTATGGGCTCGAACTTCCAATCTTTGCTTCTCCACTTTATCTTACGGAGTTTTACCAGATTGCGGATAGTCAAGATACGGAGTACGCCAATCAGAATCAATAATCATAACATCCAATGGCTGAATATCGTCATCATTGGACTCGCTTGCTATCTTTTACGGTAAGACCGCCTCCTCGAGCTGGTCCTTCAATACCGCTTTCTCCTCCGACTCTTTAAGGCCGATTCGTCCACGATCTCTGTAATAGTAGCTTTACGCTCCATCTTTATAGATGGTTTATCCAATACTTGAAGAAAGACGCCGGGAGGAAGCGCTTGTCGTGAAGATCCCGGTCTAGCCAACTCATCCGCAGCAGAATTATTTCCGTGCGGTATATGAGAAAATCGCAAACCATCAAATTTGTCTTCAAGTTTCCGAACCTCTTGACGGTAAGCAATCATATGATCATCATGAGCATCCCACACCTTGTTAACTTGACTTATCACCAACATGGAATCACCATAAATGTCCAACCGTCGGACTCCTAGCGAAACAGCTACTCTAAGCCCATGAAGCAAAGCTTCATACTCCGTTGTATTGTTGGAGGCTCGAAAATGCATTTGTAACACATATCCGAGTGGTTCCTTTTGCGGGGTGAGAAGTACCACCCCAGCCCCGCGCACGAAAGCTGCATGGACCCATCAAAGAACATCTCCCAATATTCCAATGCTTGAATCTCTCGCGGCACTTGTGTCTCCAGCCATTCCGTTATGAAATCAGCTAATGCTTGTCCCTTAATAGCCGTTCGTGAAGAAAACGTAATCTCATACTGGCCAAGTTCTATAGCCCACTTAGCAACTTGGCCAATCGCTTCTCGGTTTCGGACAATATCTCCAATGGCAAACCCAGTCTTAACCTCAATAGGGTGTGCTTGGAAATAATGCTTCGACTTCGAGAAGTTATCACTACGAGCATATATTAACTTCTGCAATTGGAGATATCGTATCTTTGATTCGGTAAGAACTTCACTTACAAAATAGACCGGATGTTGCACTAATTGCAGGTGTCCTTCCTCCTTCCGATCAACCGCCGAACCGTGCTCACCACATGGGTCGTTGCGGAGATATATAACTGAATAACCTCATCGGGTTACGGTGGCACCAATACCGGAGGGTTGCTAAGGTACTCTTTAAGTTGATCAAGCGCAGCTTGTGCTTCATCGATCCACTCAAACTTATCTTGCTTTTTGAGTAACTTGAAGAACGGAAGTCCACGTATTCCCAGTCTTGAGATGAAACGGCTAAGAGCTGCCATACTGCTCGTCAACTTCGGACATCCTTCAAGCAACTCGGGGGTTGCATGTTAACAATTGTCCGGATTTTTTACGGATTAGCTTCAATGCCTCTCCATGACACCAAATAACCCGGTAGCTTCCCGAACGAACTCCAAACACACACTTTCCAGGGTTTAGCTTCATGGAAAAATTCCACAGATTCTGAAGGTCTCTGCCGGGTCGGAGAGAAGATCTTCGGTTTTCGAGATTTGACCACTATATCATCAACATAAGCTTCTGCGTTCCTTCCTAATTGCGAATCCAAGCAACGTTGTATACCACGCTGATATGTAGCTCTAGCATTCTTTAATCCAAAAGGCATAGTCGTATAACGAGTATGCTCCAAAGGGAGTAATAAATGCGGTCTTTATTTGATCTTCAACTCTTAGCGGTATTTGATGATATCCTGAGTAAGCATCAAGAAAACAAAGACGCTCGCAGCCAGCGATCGAATCAACAACTTGGTCAATTCGAGGCAGCGCGAAAGGATCTTTGGGACAAGCTTTGTTGAGATCGGTATAATCGACACACATTCTTAATTCTTTAGTATTCTTTTTTGGTACAAGAACCGGATTGGCAAGCCAATATGGATGATACACCTCCCTAATAAACTTAGCTGCTAATAATCTAGTTATTTCCTTCTTAATAGCTTCCTTGCGGTCTTGAGCAAATCTTCGGAGCTTCGTTTAAGCGGCTTCGCATCGGGACGCACCAACGAGTGCGTGCTCAATCTTCTCCCTAGGAATACCCGGCATGTCGGAAGGCTGCCATGCAAAGATATCCCTATTTTCCTGGAGGAAAAGAATGAGCGCGCTTTCCTATTTATCCCCCAAGTCAGCCCCTATATGGGTGACCTTGGAGGAGTCCGACTCATCAAGCTGAATAGTTTTGGAAACCACTGCATCGGCCTTCAATTTCTCCTTTGCAACCTTCTTGGTCGGGACTTCATCCTCCGGTCTTGCACTGGACTTCTAGAGCCTCAGCTGCTTCTCCGATTTCTCGACGTTCATCCTCCGAATTGGTCCGAGAGGCCAACTCGGTGCTATGTACTTCACAAGCGTAAGCGGTCTTGATGTCGCCTCGAAACGACAAAACTCCATTTGGCCCTGGCATCTTCGAGCATCAAGTATTGGTAATTTGGAATGGCCATAAACTTTGACAAAGCCGGCCTTCTAAGTATCGCATGATACGCTGAATCAATCTCAGCCACCTGGAAGATAATATTCTCCCTCCTGTAGTTCTCCTTCGTCCCGAAGATCACCGGTAGAGAAATCTGCCCCAAAGGATAGCTATTCCGCCCGGGTATTATACCATGAAACGGTGAGACAGCTGCGCTCCAAATCAGCTACGGAAAGGCCAAGCTGCGGCGAGTTTTGGTGAACAAAATATCCGGGCAACTCCCGCCATCAATGAAGGTCCTCTTCAACCGCACCTTGTGAACAATGGGGGCCAAGATGAGCGGATATCTACCAGCTTTTGGCAACACCTCGGGATGATCGGCTCTGCTGAAGGTAATGGGCACTTCGGACCATCGTAAGTACTCGGGTGTAGCGGGAGCGACGGCATTAACCTCTCGAAACGCCAACTTTTGCTTTCTCATTGATTCGTAAGCGTACGGGCCTCCAAAAATCATGTTCACCTCTCGAGCCGGTTCCTGCAAACCTTCATCATCCCCATTGTCATCGTGTTCTTTGTCCTTGCCCTTGTCATCTCTCTCGATTCCGATGAAGCGGATCGGGGTGCGACCTTTAAGGCGAACCGGGCGAAAGGCCTTAACAGGAAGCACTCCTTGGCTTTATGATTCCCATTATGAATCATGCAAGGGCCTTCTAGAAGTGTTTCGAATGACAATCGTTCTCTCGGACCTCTCTTGGGAGGTGGCGGCCGGTCTCCTCCATGAGGCCGGTCGACGACTACAACAAGGTGATCAGCCTTGCGCTTGTTGTTGTTCTTGGATCCAGAGTGGTTGCCTTGATCATGCTTCGGTTCCTTCCCTTTGTTCACGCGCAAATTGACCACGTTCGATTCACCGGCGAGCATAGTCGTCTGCTATCTTGAAGCACTCGACGCCGTCATGGTAAGGTTCCGATTTCGCCTTCCAATCTTGTGAACCAAAGCTTCACTCCGGACACCGACTTGAAACGCAGCAATCACCTGCTGGTCGGGAACATTGGGAATTAAGTCCTTCTTATTGCGAAAGGCTCGATGAAGTCGGTGAGGGTCTCGTCGGGCTTACGCTTCGGCTGTTGAGGTCGAAGTAACTCCCTGGCTTCTCACAAGTCGCTTGGAAATTCTCTACGAACTTTTTGGTGAGATCGCCCCAAGAAGAAATAGATTTCTCGGGTAGGGACTGCAACCATAAGCGTCCAGCCTGCTCCATGCACATGGGGAGGTAATTAGCTAGCACAAACGTATCTCCTCCTGCTGAGCGGATGGCGATGGTGTACATGCATAGCCACTCGGCAGGAGGTGCTTTACCATCATACTTATCAATGGCCCCGAGGCTTAAATCCCCGGGGTATTTGCAAATGCGTAAATCCCGCGTAAAAGCGGGAATCACGGAGTATTCATCGTCCTCCGGACCGGTCGGACCGGTGAAGGGGATCGTCGGCGAGGGTAATGCCGGTAATTTCGATCTCTATCATCATCGGTAGTAGTCATAATAACGATCATCTTGATACCTATCTCCTGGTCCATCCCGACGATCATTGTTAGCCGGTTGTGCGGTCTGCGAAGGAGGGGATCATTAGCGTCATGTCGAGGCTCTCCGTCTCTGTCCCTGTCGTCGCGTTCTCTTCGACCCCTGTTATCACGGCGATTATCTCGTCTCGGCCGGTCATCCCGATGAGCATGTCGACTACCATGCCCTCGCTGGTCATTGCGCGGAGGATTTCCACCGGGGGCGGCGCCGAAGCGGCCGGTCCAGGCCGAGGCGAACCGATCACATGTGGGCGAGGCGGGGCGGGGTCCCGCGGACGATCATCCACATGACCGGTGCGACGTCTCTCATCGTCTTCATGTCTCCGACGTTCCTCCGTTCTCTCCGCATGGCGATCGATGAGGACATTACGAGCGTCCCGGTTGCCGTTAAGCGGTACACGCAAATCCTGGTCCGGAGCTCGTTCATGTGCGTCCGCAATCGGGGTGTGCCGAGGCCCAAGCCTTCCTCCGGAAGAAGCTCCTTCGGACCGAGCTCTCATAGGCCGCTACGAGCGAGAACGCGAGCGGCTTGAAGATTCCGTCCTGTCATGGACGAGTTGGTTTGTTTGTAGAGCAGCCGCATCTACCAAATTCGAGGCGCGCTGCAACCCCGGCGTCGCATTGAAGACTTCTTCCGGTATTGTTTCGAGGATTTGTTTCACTCCCACAATATTGTGAACGGCAACGTGAAGATCCGAGCGCCGTTTAATTCCACTTCCATCGAGCTCAAATCCAAAGCTCGCTCGAAGAACGATGTCGCCTTCCACTACGAAACCCACGTTGGATGTTATATCCTGGCGATGCTTCTTCCGTATCTCCGGACCGGTCCGACAACGGGCCCGTGGTCGGGGAGCGATCGCGGGAACGCTTTCTCCGGCTCGATCGAGCAACACTTGCGCGCGGATTTGCAAGCGAAGGTTGTGGAGGTTGTTCATCTCCGTCCGCTTCTTCTTCTTCACGGCGCCGACGATCGGATTCTTCTCTCGCCGGCCTTGCTTCTTCCTCAGCGACTTCCTCATGAGTAAGTTGGCGAACGATCGAGTCCTGTCATGAACACTTGGAAGAAGGCTGGACGTTCTTCTTCGAAGTCATCAATGAACTCGCTAGAGCGGCTCATCTCTACTGATTGAGCTTCAATCCGAGATGCGGGTGGTCCGATTGTTCGCGCTAAATCTGCGTCGGATCCGCCAAGTTCGAGCCTAGGATGTCAATTGTGGCGGGTGATCACGCTTCGAAGCTGCGGCCGACAACGAGTCGGATTCATCAAAAGCGGTTTTCCGGCCGAATCGGCTTCAAAGTCAAGGGACCCGAAGCGGATCTTGAAGCCGGGCTCGAAGTCGACGACGAACGAAGAGGCCATCGAACTCGGCTGGGAATTCGCCGGGACCCCTTCCTGGCGCGCCAAATGTCGAGTCTTAAACTCGGCACTAGTACTACTCGGTCCCTCACGAGCGTGGAATTCGATGGTGCAACACACGGAACACACGGGAAAACGCGATTTTAGACGAGGTTCGAGCCCCTCGAATCGAGAGTAATACCCTACGTCCTGTATGTTATGTATTGCCTTTAGCGATTTGCTAATTGCAAGATCTCGAGAGAGTTGTCGGGGGGTCCCTGCTCCGCCTTATATATCCGGGGAGCTAGGGTTACATGCGGAGTCCTAGTTGGTTACATGAATTACATATATGGAGTTCTATTTCTAACTTTCTTTATTGATTCGAGTCCTAATCGGACTACGAATTGTTCAATAACTTGCTCCTCAAGTCATTGTATACCGGTCTTAATGTCCGCCTTGCTTCCATACCGGTATTCGGGATCTTCGTTATCCCGGACCGGTCAAGGACCAGTCTGTTGCCTATCGCTATCATCTTTATCTTCCTTAATTTGTCACCATGTCTCTGCGTATCCATTCCTTCATCATCTCGTATACCCATAAGGCAAGTATACGACAAATATACTTGCATTCAGGAAACAAAAATGCAGCATATTCATCAGTCCACAATCGGAAATGGGCACTAAAAAGGTTCAATCAATTATCTTATCATCCCTCTCAAGGGGCATCTGGTGGCATCATCATTGGATGGGCAGGAAACATGTTCAGTGGCCAAGTTATCCACAATTATAAATTTGCGGTGCCAGTCAAGCTTTAATCATCGCATAATGCTGAATCTTTCCTTTTAACAACACTTTATGGACCTCGTACTGGTCCCGATAGAGATGAGTTCCTTGCAATGGTTTGCAGCATTGGAAGTGGAAGAGGAAGAAAATTGGATTTTCATGGGAGACTTTAACTTCTACAGAGAGCTGGATAACAGAAATAGAGAAGGAGGGAACATAAATGATATTATGCTTTTTAATGAGATTCTGGATGCTATAGGGCTGATGGAGATCCCTCTAAAAGGGAGGCGATTCACATGGACCAATATGCAAGCAGGCCCTCTTTTGATTCGAGTTAGACTGGTGGTTTGCTTCTAGTAAGCTGGGCTTTATCATATCCTAATACTCTCATGTTGCCCATGGCCAAGCCAACCTCGGATCATATCCCATGTAATATCCCAATCAGCACAAGCATCCCAAAAGCCAAAACCTTCGATTTGAGAATTTTTGGGTTGATCATCCTGGTTTCTTTGAGCTAGTGGAACAGTTATAGAATATAAGTTAGGGTAACCAATATAGCAGCTAAAATAGTGACAAAGTTCAAAGTATCGAGAAGAGGGCTGGAAAAATGGAGTCAATCAATCTCCAAGTCGGCTAAACTAATCAAGCAATGCAATGAAACCTTAGCTTCCCTGGACACTTAGATGAACGAAGGCCTCTCGCACGAGTTGAAGATGCACTAGGCCCCCTAGTGGGTTTTGATGATAAATGACAAAGAATTAAAACTTCTAATGTTATCTCAAGTACATGTGCAGGATATCCAAAGATCGTACCCACAATGTGAGAAAGTACTCAAAAAGGAGAGCCCGAAAAGCAAGAGCTAAAAGAATAGATTTATAACTTTTTGAGTATAGGTGTGCCAAACTATCAAGAGGGCTGAAACGATCTTACATGCAGGGAAGAACGTGCTCTAGTTACCTAAAACCAACTTGGAAACCAAATTACCAACCAAAAGCCAAAGTCCAAAAAGCCTAGCCAAAACCAACACACTCGTAAAGGACGGAAGTTCCGTCGAGAACGGAAGTTCCGTTGAGTCCCGAGGATTCGACGGAAGTTCCGCTTCCAACGGAACTTCCGACCTGTTTGTTGAAATCCAGCTCTTCAAGTTCGACGGAAGTTCCATCGGGAGATGGAAGTTCCGTCACTTCCGAAAGGTTTCACACGGAAGTTTTGTTCCCAATGGAACTTCGACTCGACCGTTGTTCTACACCGATTCGAGGGATGATGGAAGTTCCGTCACCAACGGAAGTTCCGTCAATGCCCATCTTAACCTAGCAAAGGCTCTTTTTCTCCCTCTCCTATATAAGGCCGCCCCCAACTCGTGAGGTGAGCTGCTGGTGCTTTTTGAACTCCCTAAACTCACTCAAGCTCTCTCTCTCTCTCTCTCTCTCTCTCTCACTCACTTCTCTCCACTCTCCTTGAGATCCAAGGCCATTTGAGAGAGCCCCCAACTCAAATCCAAGCTTGAAAGCATCATCCCAACCTAGAGCACATCTTCCCTTAGCAAGCTCTCTCGTTTTCACTTGTTACTCGTGGAGATTCGTTCTCCTAGATTGGCTAGGTGTCACCATAGAGCTCCCAAGTTTGTGGCAAGCCTTGGAAAGTTTGTGAAGGTTGTGATTCGCCTCCGCAAGGAAAGGAATCAAGGAGAAGAAGAAGAAGAAAACCAAGTTTGACATTTGTGGACACTTCGGAAGGATTAGGGTTGAGAGAGACCCGACTCTTCGTGAGCTCCTCAACGGAGACGTAGGAACCTCTCTCGTGAGGGGTCCGAACTTCGGTGAAAAGTCTCCGTGTCTCTCTCGTGTTCTTGAAGTGTGCTTGTTTGTTCTCCTTAGGCTATTCGTGCACGATCTACTTGTGTGTTGCGTGTCTATCAAATTCCTGTAGGTACAACACTTCTAGGATGTGAAGGATGGTTTCTATTCAAGTGGAATCGTAAGATTCCTCTCCCTTTGTGCTTCATGTGGATTTCACCCCGCGCCTCGACGGAAGTTCTGTCCTAGGTAGTTTTAACCTCTTGTTTTTTAAGTGTTGTGTTTTTCAGGTTTTTATTTAGATTGCCTATTCAGCCCCCCCCTCTAGGCAACTTTCAAGACTAACTTCGAACAATTCCGAAGAAACATATACTCAAGCTCCTCAAATACCAGTAATGAATATTGGAGAAAGAGATATATTGTTAGATGGGTTGTTTTGGGGCATGAAGACACTAATTTTTTTCATGCAACAACAACAGAAACATATAGAATCAACACAATCACACAACCGGAAGATGAAGAGGATAGAATTCTCACACGGCACGAGAGGAAAGCAGCTCATCTCTTGCAAGTATACAAACGCGGAATGAGACAAACTACCACACCCGATATGCATTTCAACCTAGAGGAGCTAGTGCCTAGGCAACAAGACATGGAAGAGCTTAGCTAATGTGGACTAGGGTCCCGATCTTCCAAAAGGTTCGGATAACTCTTGATTTGGCGAAGATGTGACACACGTCGATCCGGCTCCTGAGTAATACGTTCGAAACCCGCAATCGCAGCACCGCGTCTTCTATGGTTATCAATTGGCGTTGCATGGTTGACCTCGCCAAGAAGGCTAATCCCTTCCTGCAAATCAAGAACACAAGCAAGAACAAGAAAGAACGCAACCAAAATTGCAAATGTATGATTAATCTCACGAGTTGGGGTCTCACAAACCGATGTACGACGAAACTGTCTAAGCAGAATAATCTATGCAAAACCCAACCATAACTTGGGTGGAGGCTGCTGCTAATAAAGACTTGGCGACGTGCAAGTCCCCCTGGATGCACCCCTAATGGGCTCAAACGAGATACACGGCCCAAAGGCCAAAAACGATTACGTAGCACCAAAATAGATTATGAACGACCCACTCTTTCAATGATTCCTGATGATCCACTGGAAAGTTTATGAAATTATCTTTCCATCAATATATAAAACATCCAAATCCGACATCGTATGCGATCCGTGCGTCCATTTTAAGTCGACTGTTCCTGGACTCCGAATCGGACTTGAAGTCGACGTGGATTGGGCCTCCAACGTGACTTGAACACCCTTGCTGGCCCTCTCCGCCTCCAAGCTCTTCTCTAAACATCTCCTGGTCCTCTCATGGTTCCTAATCACAATATAATCATTAGGTAGCAATCTATCCTCAAAGGCATATAAGAAAGTTCTTAGGAATGAGCTCACCTCTAAATTCAATTGCCGTGCTCGAGCTCTTGTGATTCGTCCTTGTATGTCCGAGTGGTGGAGTGTTGTGTGTATCCAAAGGAGTGATGTCCTCATCATTAGTGTGGATTTTTCAAAAGAGGAAATTAATCAAGTGATCAAGAAGATGCCAAATGATAAGTCCCCCGGGTCGGATGGATTCAATGGGAAATTTCTAAAAGCATGCTCGGCACATTATCAAGGAGAATTTTTATGAATTGTGCCAAAAATTATGTGAAGGGGCTCTGGATCTACAGTCAATAAATAGCTCTTTCATCACTCTAATCCCCAAGAATAATTCACCTGTTACAACCAATGATTTCAGGCCAATTTCTCTCGCTAAATTGTGTCCTGAAATTAATCACCAAACCGATGGCTTAAAGATTGCAGAAAAGAATTATACCAATGATTCACGAAATCAATATGGTTTTATAAAGACAAGATCTATACAAGACTGTCTAGCTTGGGCATATGAATATCATCAATGCCATCAATCAAAGGAGAAAATCATCATCCTCAAATTAGATTTTGCCAAAGTTTTTGATACAATTGAACACTCAGCCATCATGGTCATGCTCAAGCACCGGGGTTCACGGAAAGATGGTCCGATTGGGTCAACAATATATTCAGCTCAGCATCAACTTTAGTCTTGCTCAATGGAGTGCCTGGTAACACCATTCAATGTAAAAGGGGAGTAAGATAAGGTGACCTCTGCTTTTTGTGCTAGCAGCAGATCTACTTTCGGGTAGTGGTAAACAAAGCCATGCAGCTCGGGCTCCTCACAACACCCCTTCGAACTCGAATGAGATGGACTGTCCAATTGTCCAAGTACGCAGATGATATAATCCTAGTTATGAAAGCCTCACAAAGAGAAATCTTCAACCTCAACGGTCTCCTGCAGACATTCACAGACTTCTATTGGCTTACAAGTTAATTTCGAAGTCTTGTATGGTCCCAATAAATACAACCCCGGAAGAAATGCAAATACCGGCGGTACCTTTGGATGTTCCATAGGAACCGTGCCATTCACCTACTTGGGCCTGCCTCTGGGTACCACTAAGCCTACAATAGAGGATCATGCACCAATCATCGAGTAAAATGGAAAGGAAGTTGTCCTCAACAAGTGTCTTCTTAGCACTGGCTGGACGGGTGATATACATCAATTCAGCAGTAAGATCAATGCCAATATATGCTATGTGTACCCTAAAATTATATGTGACTCGCTCTGGATCATATGGATAAACTTTTTAGAGGAGCCTCGTTGAGAGGAAAAGAAATGGATGCAAGAGGGAAAGCGCCGGTAGCCCTGGAACAAATGCACAATTCCTAAAGAGAGAGGAGGCCCGGGAATCAAAAATATTAAGCTACAAAATGCGGCTTTGTTGATGAAGCACTTGGACAAATTTTATAACAGAAAGGACATTCCATAGGTCAACTTGGTTTGGAGTCAATATTACCAGAATGATCGGGTACCGCATGAAACAAGCTGTCAAGAGTTCATTCTGGTGGAAAGATATTATGTCATACTCGACCATTTTAGAGGGATTGCCACCTGTACTATAGGAGATGGGAGGACTATCATGCTATGGCATGACATATGGAACAAAAACAATCTCCAACAAAAACTGCCACGGCTACATTCATATGCAAAAAACAAAAAGGTGTCGGTGGCAGCCTATACCAACAACCCCTCAGTCCAGGAGCATCTTCACCTCCCCCTCAGTCCATAAGCCTTTGAGGAATTACAGACTCTAAATCAAATAATGGCTTCACTGCAGATGAGTAACCATGACCACAAAGATCAGTGGCACTACATTTGGGGTTCTATTGCATATTGCACAGCAAAGTTCTACATGATTCCTTTCCTGGCACTTAGACCACCATAGCCTTTCCAGTGGATATGGAGATCAAAGTGCTCAAAGAAGATTAAGATCTTTGCTTGGCTATTATTCATGGATAGACTGAACACAAAAAACATTCTCAGAAGGAAAATGACACCTTTGCAAGGGAATAATTATAACTGCATACTTTGTGATACATCACAAGAAGAAACTGCCTTCCACCTTTTCTTTGAATGTGATTACAGTGTTCAATGCTGGGAAAAAATTGGCATCCAGTGGCACACCCACATGGAGTTCTTTACAATGCTACAACAAGGAAAAAGAGACTTTGCAGGGCCCTCTTTCATGGAAGTGTTCATCATGGCATCTTGGCACATCTAGAAGCCGTGCAATAGAATGGTATTTGATGCTATCCAACCCACAATGGAGTCCTGGTTGCTGGCCTTTAAGGAAGAAGTTCTCCTACAAGTACATAGATGTAATTCTCTAACTAGAGATAACCTTTTAGCTTGGCTAGATTTAGTTTCGTTTATGGCTCTTAGGTTTCGGCCTTATACAGCTTTTAGCTGATGTTTCTGACTCTGTTTTTGTTTGGCTTTTATAAATGAAAATCAACAGCGGGAGCCTCTCCCACTGCTTTCACTTCAAAAAAATGGTGTAGGATTGGAGCCCTCTGTATTTCTGACAAATGGGCCAGTTCTCTTGCTGTCGGTATGTAGTACCACTGCACATTATACATAAAGTAGCATAATGTATCGCTGCACATTATCAACACTAGAAACAAATAGAAGCTTCTTTTATAGCTTTGTGGAAATGGAATAGAATAATTGTGTGCATACATTGTACTAGTAAATATCTTTTATCAAAGGTCCTCTCCTGATACATGAAACAGGCCACCGTTACTGGAACGAAGCTGGCAAAAACTAGCCATGCAACCTGGGACATCACGCCGACGGTCCCCAAAAGTCTTATGCTTGAAAATACACACCAGCCTAGTTTGATTGCTATTTCCATGTCTAGAACACTTTTATCATTAGAGGCCTATATAAAATCAATATGCCATTATTATTTCAAGTATGTGTGTAGTGTGCTTGTCATGAGAAGAGAATCGATTGTGAAGTAGCATTCTATATGAGCACTAACCCTGTTCAGAATTCTGCCGGTTGGCGTGGAGTCAAAGAAGGACATGGGGACACGCATGACGCAATGGAGCATATTCTTGAATAACTTTTCTGATGTTAGCATACCAACTAGCGACACAAGCAAGGAACGAGCCAAGGTGCAGCTCGACAGGTGGCATGAGCACAACCTGTTTATCCATCGGCTCGGTAAAGCATGACCCAAAAGATTATTAACTAAAACGCATATAGCTTTCATACGAACATTAAAGCTTGATTGATCTAGCGGCAAGGCAATTGTCTTGATCTAGCCAATCCAAGCCTCGAGTCCTATATTACCCAATTTTTATCCCAGCGCCTAACAGTCCATTTGGTCAACACCGGTGCTAGTTGTATTTGCCTACCTCAATTACCATGGATGTTACTTTTTTCCTCCTCAACTATAAATACAGTACTAGCACTCGTACTCTTAAAACAGTTTGTTTTACCTCCCTAACCGGATTTGTGAACGATTTTCGTCCGTCATGACACCCTAGGACCCATCTGACACCATGTCATGTTTTTTCTTTTTCTCTCTTCCCCTCACCCCTATTTTCTTTGGACTCTGTTGAGACCCACGGAAGTAGACCAAGAGCAGAGCGAGCCATGCGACCACGACCTCGTCCCCTACGCGAAGATGGCCTTGACGGCAACACGGAGCTGCGGCAACCAGTTCCTCCTCAGTGGTGAAAGTGCATCTAGGCCCCTAATTATGGTTTTGAGTGATTGACGTCAATACAATTAAAAAGGACTAATGTTTCAAATGAGCTTGTACGCAGTTTATATTTAAAATTCAGTTGAGAGCAAAGAAACACAAAAAGGAACTGGCCAAGAGATTTCATGTTTACAAGATTTAGAAAAATGGTCAACTATGCTCAAGATCAACATGTGAAGCCTTTTATTTATGTCTTAAGTATAGGAAACACTGTACTATCAAGAGGGACACACAAGTACAAAGTGTGAAAAATCAAGTGCTCAAAATTCCCTCTCCAAGTCAAAAATCAGTTTTTCACTTCGAGGAGTCGGACAAAGTCCGAGTGTATTGAACATTTGAGTCGGACTCCAAAGACCTTGCTATTTCGTGAAAATCGAGGCGAGTTGGATAATATCCGACTCACTCGGATATTGAAATCGGACTCCGAACGTTGCACCCGAGGAGTCGGATAATGTCCGACTCCCTTGGATTTTGGAGTCGGATTCCGGAGAGTCCGCCTTCTTTCGAAACCGGCTCTAATGAAGACTCGGACATATCCGACTTTTGTCGGATTTCTCGATCGGACTCCGGAGCAAAACACAACATGGAGTCGGACTCATTCGGACAAAGTCCAAGTCGGATCGAGCCCAACGGCTCTTTTTAGTGCCCCGGCCATTTGGCCGGTTGGCACTTTCTCCACACTCAAATACACTCCCAAACTCTCCCAAGCACTCCTCTTCTTCCAAATTGATTTCCCACTCCAATCCTTGGCGGATTTGTGAGAAGATTGAGGAGAATTCGTTGAGCTTCATCCCTATCTCAAGAGCACTTGTTTCATTCTTATCGGCGGCGCTTGCTGTGTTTGTTACTCTTGGAAATTCATCCCCTAGATGGTTAGGCGTTACCCGGCGAGCTCCCAAGCTTGTGGTTGAGACTCGGGCGTTTGTATTGTCCCTCCCTTCGTGGAGTTTTGTTTAGTAGATTTTTAGCCGGCCTTTGTGGTGGTTTGAAGAGGTTTAGGGTTGAGAGCAACCCGGTCCTTGGTGGACTCCTCAACGGAGACGTAGGCTCCTAGGTGGAGCTGAACTTCGGTGAAAAATCGTGTGTCCCCTTGTCCCTTTTTTAGTTTCTTGCAATTTGTGTGCTATAGCCCTAGGTTGTTCTTGCTTAAATTCCTAGATTAACTTGTGTAGGTGGCTTGCTTGCTTGTTCCCTTGTTGCCTTAGCTTTCTTGTGTTGCTAGCTGCTTGCTTGTTGTTTATTATCCGTGAATTTGTCCATCTTGATCTGCCGATCTACTTTCCGCACGAGACAGATCGGACATTGTCCTACTCTAATCGGATATTTGTCCTAGTACTTTATCCTACTATAGTCGGACATTGAAGTTGGACAAATCTGTCCTGCGTTTCTAATTTTTTAAATTAAGTGATTTTTAGAATTATCACCTCACCTATTCACCCCTCCCTCTAGGCGACTTTCAGGTGGAGCTCAAGGCCATTGGTGGTTACTTCATCTACGGTAAATGGTGGCCACATCGACCTGGAGGCTGTCTGCAGCAACGAGAAGTTAGGTGTGACAGCTGCATGCTAACGGAGGGGTGGAAGCCATGCCGGCAGGGAGTTACTACCAAGTCATGTACATTGAGCAGCCAGTTGGGCTCAATAGAGTCCGAGAGAGAGAGAGAGATGACATGGTGCACTGACAGGTGGGTCCTAAGATGCACAACGGACGAAATAACCTTTGAAACTAGCCGAGGTAAGACAAAATGTTTTAAGAGTATAGAAAGTTTGATTACCCGATTTTAAAGTTGAGGAAGCAAAAATACAACACGCATGATAGTTAAGGGAGATAAATAGGACCTTTCTAACTGAATTAATCTGCAGTTGAATACTAGCTGGTTTGAGGGGGACCTCCTATCTCTACCTCGTGCTATCGTGAGTAACCCGTAGGACAGCCCATGGTCCATTGGCAGTAGGCCCAATCAACCCACATTGCCACTCATCCATAGTCAACCTCATGGCGTTTCGTTGATCTCATCTCCACCCATCACTCACGTCGATGAAACCACGAGCCCCGTCAACTCCGCGCTAATCTATCAACTCTCTCTCTCTCTCTCTCTCTCTCTCTCTCTCTTCCTCTCCCATCGAATCTGGCACCTCCAACTACCGGATCCGTGCTCGTCGGTGAGATTTTAGAGGTGTTCCTTTTGTTGTTCCATATGTATTTATCCATTGGTCCATAATACTTCATTGTTTGACCCAAAGAACTCCATTGTTCCACGCATAGAATCCATTGTTCCATGACCGAATGAGATGAAAGGCAAGGCCGCAGGAGAAGAGGAGCTCGAGGTGAAACAACACAACACGCAAACACGAAGAAGAGCAGCGGTCGAATGTGGGCAAACAAGGACAATGACCCACAAGTGGCAACGCGACGCGAAGAGGGGAGACGGTCGGGCGTAGAAAAGAAAGGCCAACACCGTCGCCGCACTCAAGCTCGAGAGAAAGAAATAACATCAACCGTCCAATTACAGTTTTGCACGAATCTTAAAAGCGCACCGTGTCGAAGCTAGGCGTAGCGCGCTACACGTGAGGAACTCCCTATAGAACGATTGTTCATTGGAAGTTAGATAAAAGATCAGCGGGCCACAAGCTAGCCCGAAGGCAGCAGGCCGCAGCTTCTCTCTCTCTCTCTATCTGTCTATATCCCATTAGTATAGGTGGCCAAATGGGCCGCCCGGCACGGCACGGCCCAAGCCCGTGAAAGCACGGCCCGTTTAATATCGGCCAAGCACGGCACGAATTTACTATCGGGCCGTGCCGTGCCAGCCCACGGGCGGAGGTGCCGGCCCACGGCACGGCACGAAATATGTTTAACGTGCCGGGTCGGCTCGTTAGGCCCGTAACAATAATGGCCCGAAATTAAATATGTAGCCCATTAGTAAGAATAAAGGGGCAAAAACCGAGAGAAGAAGGGGGATTCGAACCTACAACCTCTTGGTTGAGAGGGAAAAGCCTTCCCATTTGACTGAGTTCACTCATTTGAGTAGAGGAAGATATGGATTGTATTTAATACCAACATTTCGGGCCGTGCCGTGCCGCCCACCGGGCCGAGGCCTCGGCCCAAGCACGGCCCGCAGCGTCATGCCGAGCTGGCCCGGCCCGAAATAATTTCGTGCCGTGCCGGATTCGTGCCGGGCTTTTTTGCGGGCTACCGGACGGCCCACAAAGCCCGGCCCATTTGGCCACCTCTACCCATTAGTAAGCCCATAGAAGGCCTTTTGCTCAGTATGGCCGCATTCGCATTCTCTCGGCGACGGGCGAGGAGTAAGACGACTAAGCCCATCAAGGGAAGGCCTTTTGCTCGAAAAATGGAACAACAGGAGGCCTAGGTCACATCGTTCCTTAATCCCCATCCGTGCTCGCTCCTATTCTTGATTGCCCCTCGCCGCCTCCGCCTCTCCTCCCCGCACCGGCGCTGCTCCTCATCTGCAGTAGCCTGGGACGCCGCCGCCAGAGCTCCTGTGGCCTCCGCTCGCGCGCCCTGCCTGCCCTCGATCTCCTCCCTTGCCGCCCCCACGCTTGCAGCCTTCAGAGGGATCACAAACGCCTGCTGGCGCGGTTGTGTACCACCCAATTCCTGTAAGTACTAGCACGCCATAAGTTCCGGCGCTCCCTACAATGCATTGACGAAATCGAATCAGTGAAATTTTCCCGTTAGCATTCATGGAAATTTGTCTGGCCGCGACGGTCCTTCTAGGCTTCTACTTCATCTTTGATCCTATCGTATTGTTATGCCCCGAGCATTTCTCGTCGGGCTATGTGAAGTGAGTCTCTTGTTTGTCATGAGTTTTGATTGTCATTAATCTCCAGTTAGGATATCTCGTCAAAAGGAAAAGATCGTTCGGTCAGCATGGTTCACTTCAAGAACAGGTATATGGTGATGGAGGTCTTCATTGATGCGGCCAGAGGCGAAGGTGACCCTGTCATTCTGACACAGTCCAATATAATAAAGGTGATTAGAGATAGTATCAAGCTCAACTTCGGTGACTGTGGCCTTGCCGCATCTCTTGGGTCATTGCAAGGTACCGATTCCTCCTGAACCTCATGAACAAAAGTGCCTTTGCAGCTGGCGTGTAATCTAGGACTTATGTAGGCTCTGCTAATTTTCAGTGAAGTATGTTAATCCATTGACAAAGCTTTGCATAATCCGAGTGTCGCGCGAAGACCACCAGAAAGTATGGGCTGCTATTACAATGGTGAGGAGCATTGGAAAAACTCCTGTATCATTCAACCTGCTGGATGTGAGTGGTGAGTACACGTTCCTGTGGATCCACAAATTTCAGTTACTTTGTTTCTTTTGCATCCTGATTTACATTGAATTCTCTCTGAATGCCTGAGAATAGTTAGGTAGAACTAATTAAGTATATGGTATTATTATCTCTCGTCAGTTCTGAAAACTGTGCTGTTCTTTTGAATGGTTAGCTCTAGCTTCTTAGTCTAACTTTTTCTGCAATCATCCATGACATCTAAGATGAAGTTATCTGTAGACAGGTAGTTGAGACATCTAGGATGAAGTAAAGTTATCTAAATATATACATAATGAAGCTTCTGAAAACTATTTTCACTCAGAACTGACTAGTATAGTCAAGCTCGTCTTTTCCTCACTAAACTCAGTAATGTGGGTATATTCTGTATGGCAAATTTGGATGTTCAGTTTCAGATGATATATTGATGCCATGTTCCTTGTCTTTAGGAGACGCTTTTAACTTAAAGGTAGAATGAATTAAGTATTTGATATTGTTATGAAGCTTCTGAAAACTATTATCTCAGAACTGACTAGTATAATCAAGGTCGTCTTTTTTCCTCACTACCTCACTAGACTCAATAATGTGGTTATTTTCCGTATGTCAAATTTGGATGCTCAGTTTCAGATGATATACTGATGCCATAGCCTTGCTGTAGGAGTACTTTTTGTTGCTTTCTTTAGGAGACACTTTGTCTTTTAAAGGTCAAACTACCACTTTCGAGCTCATCATCACCTTTATTTTGTTCAGGAACCATTAGGGCGTGCACGAAAGCCGCATTGGAGTGCGACAAAGCAAAATTTGTGCAATACAAACTGGCTGCTGGTGATGGCATCTCCCCCGAAATAATCCAGTCTGCACAGATCTGCTTTGACAAAATCAGAGGGCTAGAGAGTTAATGGGCCATTTATTGTATTTCTTGTTCTGACTTTTGTTGCTCCACAATCTGGTGTATAGTACTGAATGAGTACGCATGGTCTGAATAGGACGGTACTTTGACAATTTTGTTCTCGCGAATGATGTGATATAGATGTTATTGTAGTTCAGTAGTTATGAACCTAGATGGAACATACGGGAACAGCAGCTGATGCACATGAACCATTGCACCAATGTTTCAAATCAAAAACTATGATTACACGACTAGAAAAAAACTATGCATTACAGGATGCAGATATATGCAGAATGTCCCTGACTAGTAAACCAAATTGTGGTTGACACCAGGGAACAACAGTTGAGCAACAAATCCAAAAAAGAAAACTTACACAGTTTAGAAGATAGACAAGCCAGTGACAAAGTAAACCAAGCTTTAAAATTCGTATAACGCACTTTGAAGACATCACATGAATTTTGTTTCAAAAAAAAAAAAGACCTCACATGAAAGGCAAGATATATTACACTGCCCCAGTTCAACCTACAAGCCTAAAACCCTTTAGGACTGGTCATCTCATAAAAAGACTTGGCTACGAATAACCCACGAATACAGCAGTATATCAGACTATCAGGAACAAGGAAAACAATTTTGTCCCGTCAATCCAAGAGTAGTCACAGGCACTGAAAATATAAACCTTACATGGATGAGATGCACAATTTCTTATCAGCTGATATCATCATCCGCAAGTATGCATTACCTGCATCTCTTAACTTCCTAAACATGCGATGCAGTCTTGCATATTCATCATTGGAGTAACCTTGCCAGGTCTATTCAACTGACCCATAGCTTGTGTCAACAAGGTCTGATCACAAATTACAACCTTTGCAAATCACAAAATCACAACCTTTTGTCAACAAGGTTTGATCACGACAATAGGTATTACCCTACAAAGAAATTTCTGCTGCTAGTAACAGAAGTATTTTAGAATTTTTTGTTGCTAAGAACACGAACTGAATTTACAACTTGTACATTGCATCAGCCTAAATTTGTACAACTGTGGAGAAACTTACCTAAAAAGATAATGATTGAATTGATGACAAAAGGCCAAAAGAATATGTTTATAACGTCACATTTCAACCTTATTATTGGCCTACACAAAAATGTTTCCATTACTGCACTTGTGCCCTGATCTAATGGGCAGTGACCTCGGTACATCAAAAACATGTTTCAGTAATAACAAATTATAAATTAGCAACTGTCATTATGATGACTAGCACCATCATGTGGTATGCAGATCAGCACACACTCTGCTATGCAGATCAGCATCATACTGAGGGCCGAATACATTACATCCAACATGGGCTATATATTGACCGTTGAATCACAAGAACTGACCCAGTGACTTTTAATTAAGATATCAAACGATCTCAGTAGTAAAATTAAGAGAACTTTATACATCTCAAAATAGATCATTTGGATGCACCAAAAATACAACAATTCATTCAATTTGCAACCTAGAAATATCATCACACAATGGTTCTTGCTTGCAAGTTTCGATACAAGGTATGGCTTAGCATCAGCGGCCAAGTACAAAATAAGGCCACAACTTTTCACCTACAACTCCGAAGTTCCCCATGGTAGGATAATGGTTAACCAATAACTTCAGGTATCGAAGAAGGCCAAAGCTGCCTGCAAATTACCACCAACCGAACAGAATACAATCAGTACCAGTTCAACAAAATGACTGAAACCTATCATAGCTATGCAGCTGTGAACTTAGCCCCTTTCCATGTTATAAGAATCCGCATTCAGGAGGGTTATGATGATTTCGTACAAAGAAAATTGCACAACCATAACAATAACACTAAAAGGTATTTACCAAATGATTGCCCTGATTGATCCCCCAAACACAGATCGATACAGAACATTAACCTTACGGATAAGTTAAGCATAAGAATTGGACACGGGTATCACATATTTCCACTGATTAAATCGCACTATATAGGACAGCAGATTGAAGGCAAGCAGTCGATTTGGCGCAATACCTGACGTAGCTCCAATCCGAACCGATCAGTGGCGATGATGGTTGTGGTCGTGGGAGGACGACGAGCATCCCTCACCGCCACCGCTGGTGCCCTCGCCGGCCTCGCCCTGCGGGCAACGGCGTCCGCCTCGGCCGCTGGGGGCCTCGTCGTCGCTGCAGTCCTCGTCGAAGGGGACCTCCTTGTGGAAGATGCAGCACTTCTTGGAGCTCTTGCGGCCGAGGCACTCGTTGTCAACTGTCCCCTCCTTCCACGTCACCTTCTTCTTAGCCCGCCGCTTCAGGCGCAGCACCACCGCCTCCGCCGGCGCCGGCGCGGCCGTCGGTGGCGGCGCTGAGGACGAGGAGGGGGAGGAATCGACCGTCACGGTCACGGATCCGGTCGACGACGAGGAGGATTGCGGCGGCGCACGAGTTGCCATGGATTTAGGATTTTCACCTGTCGCGTCCTCTTCCCAATTCGCCTCCCTTTTTTTGACAATTCCGTAAGTCTGCTATTATTGCTAGGCACCCTTTTTCCGTATAGGAGAAGAAACGCGTGAAAACTGGGCTGGGCTGGGGGCTTTGGCGGTTTGCGCAGCCTGGCCGGCTGGCGCGGATTTTTTTTTTTAAGGAACAACGCCACAAAGGGCTACATTTAATTTATACACAAACAACAATACATAAAGTTGCCCAAGAGGGAATGTTACATTCAGCAAATCTTTTAAAAGGGCAACCATCATTATGTTTGAAATTTGAACATCTGAAATCAACATCATTCATATCAAGGGTAAGAGCATTCTTCGCTAAGTCAGCTACATGATTTTCTGCTCTAGGAATGAACATAGCCATCCCATGATTTATTTCCAATAATTCTTTCATTTCATAGACCGCATGGCTTATTCTCCAATCAGGGAGATTTTCTTCCGAGTTCTGGATACATGTAACCAAAGGCAAGCAATCAGATAGGAAAGCACAATTTTGTTGCTGCAAATCTGTTGTAATGATCATGCCTAAATACATACTCAAAGCTTCTGCATGAATGACAGAACCTGCAACATTAGATTTTGCTTGAACTTGAAGTGACAAAGTGTCTTTGTCACTAAGATTACTGATGTAAATACCTAATCCAGCTTCATTATCCTGGAGGTACGAGGCATCAGTCCTGCAGGAACAATTATAAGTGGGCACAAGGATGTCCTGATGTGGAGGACTAAAATAAATTTGCATTTGAAAAGAGGTTTCATCTTCAATTTATAGGCATCATATTGAGCCTTTTGGGCAGCTTTAGCCTGAGAAATAACAGAGTGAACTGTCCAAGTTTTATTTTGAAATCTATGATCATTTCTAGCTTTCCAAAGAAACCACATCGCGTAAAATATAAGATCAATTTGCTCATATAAGATTTTCAAGCAGAAAACTCAAGATTTGAGCACAAGAACCATATAAGCAATCAGCTTTAATACCCAAAGGAGAAAGAAACCAAACTGCTCGAGAGAATTTGCAATGAAAGAACAGATGTTCATCATTTTCAGTTTTACCACATCTTGAACAGTATTTAGAGTTTTTTCCTATTCTCTTGTTAACTCTTTTTGCTGATGCAATATTTCTTGTAACAAGTCTCCATATAAACATTAGAACCCTAGGCAAGATTTTATTATTACCCCAAATGTTTTTAATAACTGACAAGGCTTCAGGAGTTAAGTTAAGAGTACTCATTGTTTTTGTAAAAGTCTCTTTGTAAATCTGTTTATAGGCACTTTGAGCTGTCCATTTTCCAGATTTATTCGGCTTCCAATCAACTTATCTTCACCATTCGATTGTTGTAGTGGTATCTGCAAGATCATTCTAACAAAATTTGGGGTAAATGTTGAATTTAAAAGATTGATATTTCACCTTTTTGGATTATACAACCAAAGATCAGAGACCACTAGCAGTGTGCCCGTGCGTTGCTACGGGCGTAATTAATTTGCAATTCATATTATTCAAATATATGAAATTGTTGTTAGAAATGTAAGGTTAAAAATATTTTTAATGAAGATTAGGCATGAATTTTTATCCTGTTTTGGCAGAGCATAAGTTTTTTACCTTGGGGTGTAGTACTGGCGGAGGTCAAAATTAGTTTCTTATTTATACAATAGTGATTAACATGTGAGCACAACTTATGCTAAAGTTTCTGTAATAATCTTTTCTCGTACAAATAAATAAAAGAGGTCGGTTGTTAAGGGTGTGCCAGTTGATTAATAAAAGAGTGAGTCACGTCTCCTATAATACTGAGAGATGAGCCACATTTATTTATTTTGAATCCAATAACATTATCATAGCACGTATATATAATATTCTATTCTCATAGAAAATTGAGTGGACAAATATGTGCATATGGTCAGTACACATTGTTTTTGTGCTACTTGATCAAGTTGTTTGATGACAGAAATATACCCAGGTGGTCATAAAATCAATACTGCATAAGTAACTGATGTAATGAACTAAATCCTGAGCACAAAAAACTTTGGGTGTCACAAGCAAGATTTTTTTATCCTCAATAGTGTTTGCCCCAAGCTGGCTTGTGGCCTCCTACCACCACCACAGATATTTTGCTTGGGTGTGCTTGACCCATCATTAATTGGAGCACTCATTCATTAAGAGTCAACAATCTTGGTTTAAAAATGGAAGTTTCTGCATGATAAAATATTCAATACACTGAGTAAATGTCAACAAAAAAATATTTTGCACAAAATTGATGCTAAGTGAGTTACTTATGCTTCTTATTCTGTGACAGTATGTCTTTTTAAGAGAATGACAAAAATCCAATTCCATATCTGAAATCTTAGAAGTATTGGCATGATCTTAAAAAACCAATAATTTGATATTAAGTGTATAACACAATCTTAGAATAATGGGAATGATAACAATAGTTAGCTTAAGTAATTGCATGTGAAATTAGGAAATAATTTTATGTTGGCTTATACATGTGCAAGTTACCTAATCATGTAAAAAAGTAGTAATTACATGCCTCTTGAATAGTTCTGCTTTAGTTACTTGAAACTGAAAACAATATCTCTTCTGTAAAATCTGGCTTGACCTCAAAATTGATAATGATTCTGGATCATGTGTACAAAAAATTGAACGTGAATGCGGACAAGTTTTCCCATCAGAACAGTGGGTGCTTAAGCTACATGAGCATGTCATCTATAAGTATCAACGCAATAGCCATCTTGCCCTCTATACTAAGAAGGTTCAGGGGCAATGAAAATAGACACTATATTCTCCTGTGTACGTGCACTTAAAATCACGCTATTCGAAAACATTCAAATAGCATACTGAATGTATCTACAGAGAAGAATCTCCCCATGGCCATTAAGCCAATGATAACAGGGAAGAAAAATAAAGATAATACAAGAATAGAAAACTATTCTATAAGATACATTGAGCTGAGTGTGAATTTAGATACAACAAGAACCACAGCTACCTCTGATAGAATATCTTCTTCAAGAGCTAACAGAGATAAAAATTCAGAAATCATTAGAGTTGGTGCAGTGAAGGACAGGTACCTCAAGGTTCATCTTGTAAAGAACTTAGCCATATCCTTTTGAATTCCCTGACGTTAGGTGACATATGACCTTCAATGCCATTTCACTGACCTAGCACTCCAAAACTTCCAGCTCTTTTCTGCTTGCTCATTGCTCCATCTAGCCAAATAAAGGAAAGTGTCAGTGATATCCTTTTTCTCCTATCAAGTCTGTACCATGACATAGCATTGTAGTAAGAAGAAAACAAAAAATTTTGTGTCCTGAATCATTCTCATCTAGCAGTAATAGTTAGTATCAATACTTGAGATTGGCTCAGATTATCTTTTTTTAATTGTGATTTAACACAGTATGCACATTGAGAAAAGGGCATGTATTCATTCCCGTGAAGTAATTTTTGCACATACAAAGTGATCTGCATACTATATTTTACTGAGAAAAAGAATGGTATGGGAGGAACATTTCCAAATACACCATTTTCTTGCCACCAACTCATAGTGTAAAGTAATAAGAAACATTCTGCCAATACTTACTTTTCCGTTTGCCAATCCTCAGGACTTTTAACACTGCAGATGTCTAACCTGAAGCGACATGTTATAATAGCATTAATTAGATAATAGGAACATCACTACTGTAACAATCATTTTTACTAATTCTACTAACATCACAATATACGATATGCACGAAAAATTAAACTGACATTTGGTAAAGGAATATCCCCATTTCCAGCCTTTTCCTTCTTTTTTTTGGCTTTATAGTGTTGCTAAGAAACAAAAGCAGTCAGGTATCCCAAAACATGTTCTCCAAAAAAATGATGTGAAAAAAGAAGGGCAGAGAGTATCCTTTGATGCTACCTAAGGATCAGAATAGACTACTCACTTAGTCAAATCCTTGTATTTGTTAGTGACAAATTCATTCACAGCATCAGTTAGTGGCTGAACAATAGTAGTTGTTAAAATGCTAAGAGAGATTGAAGTAGCACCAGTCATTTTATAGTCACAGTAAAGCTTCCATGCAACTGGCTGCATTGCCTTCCAGCAGATTAGTTGTCAACTTCCCACTATATATAAAGCTCAAAAGCTCCATGGGACCATTAGGGCATGTTCCTGTGTTGAAAGAAGAAACACGGTTCTCAGACAACATGTTTATTAAAAGTAAACAGAAGTACAATACATCTTGTTGTTTTAAATCTTAGACATTTATGCTAAGATGGGAAAAAGAATCTCAATGTCCAAGTACCAACAACAAATTGAGCGATGGTATAATAAACAATGCTGAAACCTACAATGTCCTGACATGCACATTGTGTCTCTTGAGTAGAAGGTCGCCATCAAATTATTTTCGGTGGTGTTGACCAATTAGCAAGTAAAATAATAAAAAAAGAATATACAGAGCACATGTCTTGAGTTAGCTTGTGGTGAACATAATCTGCATTTTTGCTCTTCCAGAAAGACCAACTACTTCAATAACATACATGGCTTTGCATTATTTACATTCCATTTTTATTATTAGTATATCAAAGAACAAATTCAAGAAGACGAGATGACCTATGGGAAAATTCCTGTATATAATCTTATATACCAACCTATGAACCTATGCTTGATAATATGTCAAGAAGGTGAACTGACCTCAAAATGTTGAATCAAAACTTGTGGTGAAACCAATTCAGTAATTAGAACAGTGATTGCCTCATTAGTCACTGGACCCCATGATTCTCACCAATATCAAATATTTGGTTAATCAAATTGGAAAAAAAAATCCATTGCTGTCCTAATTTGTCTCTTCACCTGAAACACATAAAAGTTCCTATTCATCAAAAGCACATAAAAAGTTCCTACTCACCAAAAGCACAACCCTTAACCCAGTACAATTTTTGTAAAATATCATGGATACCAGACAGAATAACACGTGAAACAAAACATGTATATTGCATCTCTGCAATAATTACATGCTCATGTACACATCAATAGCATCAATTTCATCAATAAAGATGACGCAGTGGGCTTATACTGCAATAGCTGATAAAAACAGTAACAACCTTAGAATCTGAAATACTCAGGACCTCAACGATCATAACATTCTATGGAGAGAGGAAGCCAGTCTTGTTCGTTTTCGATAACCTAACATCAGTTTATCAACCAGCCCCTAAAGCCATAACATTTTGAAGTCAAAAGGCATGATCAGGCCAAGGTTTTTAGATTCATTTTTTATAGAACAACAAAATTCAAATATAAGCAAATGAGAAGCATGAATGTAGGTTTGCTCAGAATATTCTTGAAGTGTTTTTATTTTTTTATTTTTTTGATAGGCTACTGATCTGCAACTCATAATAATAAGTGGGAATAAAATTATTTGTTTGTTCTGCACCAATAAATTATTGGTTAATCTCATTGAAATGGAGACATTTAATTCATACCTATGCAGCTGTTCACGGCCAACCCGTTATGATTTTGACGGCTTCCAATTCAATGCTTTCAGGAAAAATTAATAAGTTGATCTGCCCCTGCCACTCCAATGAAAAAGCAAGCGAAGGGGATTTCAAATATTGGTGCATGGATGCGGAAATACAAATCACATGAAAAATTTCTCGAACTGAGAAAAGTAGACTTACACAAATCTTCTTAGAGAGGTAAGGGTCTCCATGGATCGGTGGGGCACATCAATGAATCCAGCCGCCACGGAGTTGATCTGGCCACCACGGATCTGGTCCCTGCTGCTGTGGAGAGGATATTGTTGCCTTGCAAAAGCTTGGAGCAAAGTATCGCTCATACAACGAATGGATTTGTTGGTCCCCGTGGTGAGGAGCTCATCGTCGGAAAGGCACAGAGGGAGAAGACGCGACAATGCTTCTACTCACGGAGAACAAAGAGGATGGCGTGGCGTGGCGGCGGCGGCTGCAGCTCGGGGATGTGGGAACGTCGCACGGGATTGAGCTCTTCCTCAATGCGACACAGCTCAGCCCGTCACAGATCGAGCTCGGCATGGTGTGGATCTGAGGGGAGAAGAGGGAGCGGCCCGAGGTAGAGACAGGCGGAGGAGGGCGCTACGGTGGAGGCCAGCGGAGGAGGGCACGACGGCGGAATCGTGTTTTAGGGTTTGGGGAGACCAGAAGAGGAGTTGAGTCGGGTGGGCGTAGCGCTGGTGGGTCCCACATATCTACGTCGCGTTTTTATATGAGGAGAGGACGACGGGTTAAGGAACGGGTGGTGACGACGGACGTGTTAAGTGAGGGGCGGTGACGACCTCACCACAAATAATAGATTGGTATAGATAGAAGGTAAGGTGGAATTCATAGCTTCATCGGAAATAAACTCATGAATTTGCATCCATAAAGGACACCAGGGTTCACTCCAAAAAGAAATATTACCATTGGAGAGACTCCATTGAACATTATTAATCATAAGTTTTCTTACTTTTAGAATGAAGTTCCAGGTCCAAGATTTAGGGCCATGAGTTGAAGCTCTCCAGAAGGAAGTGTTTGGAAAGTATTTACCTTTAAGCATCTTTGGTCAAAGAGCTTCTGGGTTTTCAAGCATTCTCCAAACCAGGCCAGTGATAAGGGCTTTATTCAAAGAATGTAAATCTCTAAAGCCCAAGCCCCCAACTCCTTTTGGAATGTAGAATTTTTTCCAAGCTGAAAGGCAAAGAGGATGTCTACTGTTATCTGGGTTATTCCCTTTCCACCAAAAGGGCCTAATAATACTAATTAAATCGTCCATAAAAGATTTTGGAAGCAAAATATGAGACATGTAATATATGGGAATAGAGAAGAATACGGATTTTATAAGCGTAGAGCGGGCCGAGTGTGAAATACATTGAGCCTTCCAATCAGTAAATTTGGATTTAAATTTATTCTTAAGGAAAGAATAAGATTTCTTTTTAGGGAGATGAGAAATAAAAAGAGGGTGACCAAGATGAGAGACATCATGTGAGATCAAAGGCACCTGAAAAATGTTTTTGATAGTGTCACATATATGAGGAGGAGTACTATTGCTGAAAAGGATAGCAGATTTATTCCAATTAGGAGTTTGACCAGAATCATTGCAGAAATCTTCAAGAATTTTCTTGATACTTTGAGCCTCTTGGACTATAGCCTGACCGCAAATTATTACATCATCAGCATAAAGAAGTGAGTGTATAGTAGGAGTATTTCTTCCTAATTTGACTCTAGAAATCCTTCCTTGTAAGACGGCTTCTTGTAATCTGCAATTCAGTTCATTGATTGCAACAATGAAAAGATTGGGAGACAATGGACAACCCTGACGTATTCCTCTAGTACTTTGAAAACTTCCAAAAGATTGACCATTAACAACAACAGAGAAAATTTGATTTTCAATACGAGCTCCAATTAACTCAATAAAATGATCATTAAAGCCAAGGCGACGGAGAGGTATCAATTCACAGTACAGGAGGAATCCAAACAGTAATATGAGAGGGACGGTATAGTAGCCTGAATTTGTATTGTAGCAATAGTGTACTGGTTTGTGAAGTCTACTGTAGCTCATATTTCTGTAGCATCACATTTGGCTCCTTGCTTTAATATTCAACGGTTGAAAAGTAGGACTAATTTCCACTACAGTGTTGCCTCTGAATTTATACCTCTAATACAGAGGATCCCAACCGGGCTGGCGCCGGCGTTCGTGCGAAGCGCTCACGCGGATTTTGCCTCCGTGTCCTTACGGAATTTGGGATTGCTTGGTTGACAGGCAAATGTTGTCACATATATTTGTTGAAGTTTGCCAAAAATATAGTGAATATTGTTAACCAAGTTTTGGCAAAGCTTGATAAGAATATGAGTCTATTACATATAGGTACTCATGTGGTATGTCATAGTTGTGGTAGTCAACTAAACATTAACCGAAAAATCTATGGCATACCAAATATTTGTTGTGGGAAAGTTTGGTAACAAACCGAACACCATTTGTCTCCGTCTAATCGTCTATTTTACGCAAAGGTCATGTAACTCTCTAATCTTTTATATATGTTCTTTAACGTCCCGCCACTCCAGGTCGGGCCAGCTTACACCTGCCAGTTTAATAGGCCCTCAAAACTTCCCTCACGAGATCAACACCAGCCTTTTCTACGCAATTTTGTCCTCATCGGTGCACAACCGAGAAAGATTTCTCGGTCGGTCATCCATCCCTAAATTGCTCCAAGACAAGCACGCTTAACTTGATAGTTCTTTGGAGATGAGCTTCCGGAAAAAAAGTTACGACTTGTTAACACGAGCATTCTATCAATCCTATTAAGCCCCGGGCCGAGGATGGTACATGTTCTCATTTAAACCTTTGACTTCTCTAACTTGTAGATATTTATCTTCAAGTATTTAAAGATTGTGCATTTGTTAAATGACCCAGATTTTGGTGTGATTCATTGATTTGCTAGGGCATATGTACTATCTTGAAGCATGAGCAGAAAAAAATATTGTTACACGAGTAAGTTTATTCATATTCAATGCCCGACCTTTGTTGGATGCTTGTTTGCGAACTTTGAACTTAGCGGGTTGCGCGGAGTCCTTAGATAGCATACTTTATCACTAACTCCTCCGATACTTTCGGGCACCGAGATTTTAGCCTTAGAGATATTCTATAGTAATTTGAAAGCAATTCGTTTGGCTATTGCGCTATGTGCTCGAGGTTTTCGAGCGCTTTTAAGACGCTCATGAATCCTCTCGAAGTTGGCTATTGTTTTGTCCCTCGGGTTCTCCTAACTGTAGATTGACCCCGACTGCAAACTGAAATACCAAGTGGATGCTGGTCCTTCCAAGGCACATGTGAACACTTTGGCCAGCGCTACTTCGCCTCCGATCGTCGAAGTTCTTGCTGCTTCGTAGCTGATGAGGAACTATCTTAGGTCTATTTCTCCCATATACGGGGATTGTTCCCATTCTGAACTGCTCTGGGTACGACGCTCTTTGCAGCCCTTCCGATAGTAGTGAATCTTTGTCGAAGGTCACGACTCTAGATCTTCCGATAGGCAATACTTCACGCCGCGAGCCCAGATTTTCTGCTTCGTTGTTTGGGTCGAATTCTGTGTCCGAGTCGCTTTCATTGTTTATGTTGTTTGGTTTGTGGAATTGTTCTTCTTCGCCCTTGCTCGGAGACGCCTTATTTCTCTTTATAGTTCTACGTGCTTGCGTTTTTCTTTGAACAGCTCTTTTTTTTTTACAACAGTTTTTTCCTTAGTGCCACTTCCTGCAACAGCTTTCCATGTACTTTGTAACACCCTGAAAATTCAAAAATTAAATCAAATTAAAAAATTGCGTTAAATTTAAATTTTAAGATTTATTATGTGATTCACAAAGTTTTTGAAAACAAAATCTCATGAATAAATTAAACTAGAGAGGAAAATTCGACATTTTATGCATAATAAAATGTACCTTGACAAGTGATTGCTTGTTTTAAATTCCTTTTAATTTTTTTTTGCGATTGTTGCTCCAAATTTTCATAACTCCAATAAGACGTTTGAATTCATCTCAAATCCAAATTCCAAAAATCCAAAAAAGAATAAACCAATTTTCCTTCCTCCGGGCTAAAATCCTCTCTTTTACTCCTTTCTAGCCCAAACCAGCCAAGTCCACCTTTTTTATTTTTTTCCTCACCCCTCGCGCAGCCAACCATGGCGCGGCCCATCGGAGGGCGCACGACCCAGCATAGGGCGCGGCCTACCGGGAGCGTCCAGCCCAGGCGCGTACGCGCCGTACGTGCGCTGCGAGCAAGACGATGTCATCGTCTTCTTCCTCCCGTCGATCGCGCATCGTCGTCCGCTCGTGGCACACCGCCACGCCCGGACGTATCGGACCCCTCTCGGCCGCCTCGCGCCATGCGCCACCTCCCCGCTCCGCGCCACACCGACCCTCGCTCTCCGACGAAAGAGGGTGAATATTGTCTACTCATGTACGGAACCACCATATGTGGCGTTCTTATCCTCACGGCGAGCTTTCGTGCTCCCCGTCGCTCGGCGCCTATAAAAGAGACGCCCTCGCTCTCCTCTTCGCACCGGCGCAAGCGCCACCTTCTTTTCCCCACCGAGCTATCCACAATTCGAGTTTTTCCTCTTCTCTTTCCGAGCTCCCGACCATGGATGCATTCCTCCAAAATACTCCACATCCGAGCCACCTCCCCTCCTCCTTCCACTCCGGACGGATGCGCAACGAGCTCCTCCACCTATTCCCCCTCTCTCGAGCTTCCCTCCCCCTCTCCGTGGGCACGCCCCCAAGCTTGGGCACTCGTCCATGGTGTTCAGCTGGAGGTAGAAGAAACCCCTATACGATAGTTTTTCTATTTTTTACTTAGGCCCCTCCGCTTCCATAGAATCATGTCCCTCCACCCCCTGGTCCACAATACACCACCCCATAGACCCAGTCCACACACCCATGGACTTGGTTCACAAATTTTCAGAATAAAAATAATTCTAAAAATTCCAAAAAAATCCTAGCAAATGCATTTTTGCATTTAAGCCCCTGTCCTTATTCCGTATTATGTTCGGGTCCCCGGATTTTTACAAAAAGAACCCCGAACTTTTTGGAAATTATCTTTTAGGTCCATGACATTTTACAAAAAGGTCCCCTAAACTTTTGTGTAATTACAAATAGGTCCATGTGATCTTAAAAGTAATTATAGAAAGATCCCTAGAGCTTCCAAACTTCATAACTTTTGATCCGAAACTCCGTTTCGGGCAATTCATGCGCTCACGCGATCGTCCCAACGCATAGAATCCTTAGCCAACCACCATAATCTCATTCCATCATAATATGTTCCCCCTTGCCCTCCCTCCTTAATCTCCCATCTCCACCGTCCGAACTCTGTTTCCACCGATCCTGTCGCTATTGCACTCCCGAGTTCCAAGCATACACAAACCTAGTCCTCAAAATACGAGATCTTACCCTCGAAAACTCCAACCTATCCCCGCCAGTCATTTGTATACGCTAAACCTTCCGATCTAAATAAAGTTTTAATTGGAGCTTGATTGTTTTCTTAATTATTTAACTTCTTTTCCGTATTAGCTTCACGTATGATAGAGGCGGAGAATTTGAAGGAGCCCCAAGTCGGAGACGACGCCCGACGGCCCAAGTCTCAAGACGGATTCCGACGCCAAGCCAAGTAACGATGTGAGGCACGACTACTAAGGATATAGCATTGCCAGTGCAAGCTCTAACTATCCTTTGATCATATTTACCCTATGAAAAGTAGTATAGAACCAACTTAGAGCCTACTCTATATTGCATGCTCTCTTGAGTGCTATTGTTTACTTTGCATGAAATATCACCTAATTGCTTACTGGTAATTCCGTTGTTGTTGCCAAAACCCCGCCTTGATTGCCTTACCCTACCATCTCACAAACTCCACTTATACCGGCATTAGATGCCTAATGTACGGAATATAGCTATACTTAGAAGCGCTTAGGAACTTTGCGAAGATATTCATCGCCACACTATACCATATATCTATTTCGTGAACATGTGTTAAAATACGTTTGGTGGTGTGAGTTGATGGGTGGGTTGTCGTATACTTGCCTTATGGGTATACAAATGATAAAGGAATGTATGCGCAAAGACACGGTAACAAATCAATGAAGATAAAGGTGATGGAGATAGCGGACGACTGGTTCTCGACCGGTCCGGAATGACAGAGGATGTTATATACCGGTATGGAGATAAGGCGGATGTCAATACCGGTGTATGATGACTTGAGAAGCAAGTTAAGGAATAATTCGTAGTCCGTTAGGACTCGAATCGGTAAAGAAAGCTAGAGATAGAGTTCCCGTATATGTAATCCGTGTAATCGACTAGGACTCCGCATGTAACCCTAGCTCCCCGGATATATAAGGCGAAGCGGGGACCCCGAAAAGGCTCCGAGATCTTGCAATTAGCAAATCGCTAAAGGCAATACATAACATACGGGACGTAGGGTATTACTCTCAATTCGAGGGGCCCGAACCTGTCTAAAATCTCGTGTTCCTGTGTGTTCCGTGTGTTGCACCATCGAATTTCACGCTCGTGAGGGACCGGGTAGTACTAGTGCCGAGTTTAAGACTCGACATTTGGCACGCCGAGTAGGGGTCCCGGCGAGTTCCCAGCGAGTTCAATGGCCTTTTCGTTCATCGTCGACTTCGAGCCCGGCTTCAAGATCCGCTTCGGGTCCCTCGACTTTGAAGCCGATTCGGTCGGAAAACTGCTTTTGATGAATCCGACTCGTTGTCGGGCCGCAGCTTCCGAAGCGCGACCACCTGCCACGGTTGGCACCTTAAGCTCGGAACTTGGCGGATCCGACGCAGCTTCAGCGCAAACAATCGGATCGCTCGCATCTCGGATTGGAGCCCAATCAGTAAAGATAAGCCGCTCTTGCGAGTTTGGCAATGACTTCGAGGAAGAACGTCCAGCTTTTCTTCCAAGTGTTCATGACAGGACCGGTTATTCGCCAACTTACTCCCGAGGAAGCTGCTGAAGAAGAAGCAAGGTCGGCGAGAGAAGAATCCGATCGTCGTCGCCGTGAAGCGGAAGAAGCAAACAGAGATGAACAGCCTCCACAACCTTCAGCTGCAAATTCGCGCGCAAATGCTGCTGGTCAGGCCGGAGGAAGCGTTCCCGCGATCGCTCCCCAGCCACGGACCCACCGCGGACCGGTCTTCGAGCGGGGCTTTGGATTTGAGCTCCATGGAAGTGGAATTAAACGGCGCTCGGGTCTTCACGTCGCCAGTTCACAACATTGTGGGAGTGAAACAAATTCTCGAGATAATACCGAAAGAAGTCTTCAATGCAACACCGGGGTTGCAACGCGCTCTGAATTTGGTAGATGCGGCTTCTCTCCAAACAAATCAACTCGTCCATGACAGGCGGAATCTTCAAGCCGCTCGCGTTCTCGCTCGTAGCGGCCTACGAGAGCTCGGTCCGAAGGAGCTTCTTCCGGAGGAAGGCTTGGACCTCGACACACCCCGATCGCGGATGCACATGAACGAGCTCCAGCACCAAGATTTGCGTGTACCGCTTAATGGCAACCGAGATGCTCGTAATGTCCTCATTGATCGCCATGCCGAGAGAACGGAAGAACGTCGGAGACATGAAGAAGATGAGAGGCATCGCACCGGTCATGTGGATGATCGTCCGCGGGACCCTGCCCCGCCTTGCCCGCACGTGACTAGTTCGCCTCGGCGTGGACCGGCTGCTCGGCGCCGCCCCGGTGGAAATCCTCCGCGCAATGACCAGCGAGGGCAAGGTAGCCGACATGCTCATCGGGATGACCGGCCGAGGCGAGATAATCGCCGTGATACCGGGGGTCGAAGAGAACGCGACGACAAGGACAGAGACGGGGAGCCTCGACACGACAATAATGATCGTCGGGCGGCGCCTCCGCCTCCCCCTACGCCGACCGCACAACCGGCTAACAATGATCGTCGGGATGGACCAGGAGATAGATATCAAGATGATGGTTATTATGACTACTCCGATGATGATAGCGATCGCAACTACCGGCATTACCCTCGCCGACGATCCCCTTCACCTGTCCGGACCGGTCCGAAAGAAGACGAGTACTCCGTGATTCCCGCCTTCACGTGAGATTTGCGCATTTGCAAAAACCCTAGGGGATTTAAGCCCGGGGCCATTGATAAGTATGATGGTAAAGCACCTCCTACTGAGTCGGCTACGCGTATATACCACCGCTATCCGGTCAGCAGGAGGAGATACATTTGTGCTAGCTAATTACCTCCCCATGTGCATGGAGCAGGTCGGACGGTTATGGTTGCAGTCCCTACCCGAGAAATCTATTTCTTCTTGGGGTGACCTCACCAAAAAGTTTGTAGAGAATTTCCAAGCGACTTGTGAGAAGCCAGGGAATTACTTCGACCTCAATAGGTCGAAGCGTAAGCCCGACGAACCTCTTACAGATTTCATCGGGCGTTTACGTAACAAGAAAGCCTTAATCCCCAATGTTCCCGATCAGCAGGTAATTGCGGCGTTTCAAGTCGGCGTCCGTAGTGAAGCCTTAGTTCACAAGATTGGAAGGCGCAACCGAAACCTCACCATGACGGCATCGAGTGCTTCAAGATTGCAGATGACTATGCTCGCTGGAGAATCAAACGTGGTCAATTTGCACGGGAACAAAGGTAAGGAGCCGAAGCATGACCAAGGCAACCGGTCTGGATCCAAAAACAACAACAAGCGCAAGGCCGATCACCTTGTTGCAGCTGTCGACCGATCTCATGGAGGAGACCGGCCGGCACGTCCTAAGAGAGGTCCAAGAGAACGATTGTCGTTCGAAACACTTCTTGAAGGCCCTTGCATGATTCATAATCGGAATCATAAAGCCAAGGAGTGCTTCCTGTTAAGGCCGTTCGCTCGGTTCGCCTTAAAGGTCACGCCCTGACCGCTCATCGGAACCGGAGAGATGACAAGGCATAGACAAAGAACACGATGACAATGGAGATGATGAGGGTTTTCAAGAACCGGCTCGAGAGGTGAACACGATTTTTGGAGGCCCGGACGCTTACGAATCGAAGAGAAAGCAAAAGTTGGTGTTTCGAGAGGTTAATGCCGTCGCTCCCGCTACACCCGAGTACTTACGGTGGTCCGAGGTGCCCATTACTTTCAGCAGAGCTGATCATCCCGAGGTATTGCCAAAAGCTGGTAAATATCCACTCATCTTGGCCCCCATAGTTCACAAGGTGCGGTTGAAGAGGACCTTCATTGATGGCGGGAGTTGCTTGGATATCTTGTTCGCCAAAACTCTGCTCGAGCTTGGCCTCACCGTAGCTGATTTGGAGCGCAGCGTCTCACCGTTTCATGGTATAATACCTAGACGGAATAGCTATCCTTTGGGGCAGATTTCTCTCGCCAGTGATCTTCGGGACGAAGGAGAACTACAGGAGGGAGAATATTATCTTCCAGGTAGCTGATATTGATTCAGCGTATCATGCGATACTTGGAAGGCCGGCTTTGGCAAAGTTTATGGCCATTCCAAATTACCGGTACTTGATGCTCGAAGATGCCAGGACCAAATGGAGTTTTGTCGTTTCGAGGCGACATCAAGACCGCTTACGCTTGTGAAGTACATAGCACCGAGTTGGCCTCTCGGGCCAATTCGGAGGATGAACGTCGAGAAATCGGAGAAGCAGCTGAGGCTCTAGAGGTCCAGGCAAGGCCGGAGGATGAAGTTCCGGTCAAGAAGGTCGCAAAGGAGAAATTGAAGGCCGATGCAAGTGGTTTCCAAGACTATTCAGCTTGATGAGTCGGACCCCTCCAAGGTCACCCATATAGGGGCTGACTTGGGGGATAAATAGGAAAGCGCACTCATTCTTTTCCTCCAGGAAAATAGGGATATCTTTGCATGGCAGCCTTCCGACATGCCGGGTGTTCCTAGGGAGAAGATTGAGCACGCACTCGTTGGTGCGTCCCGATGCGAAGCCAGTTAAAAGAAGCTCCGAAGATTTGCTCAAGATCGCAAGGAAGCTATTAAGAAGGAAGTAACTAGGTTATTAGCAGCTAAGTTTATTAGGGAGGTGTATCATCCAGATTGGCTTGCCAATCCGGTTCTTGTACCAAAAAAGAATACTAAAGAATTGAGAATGTGTGTCGATTATACCGATCTCAACAAAGCTTGCCCCAAAGACCCTTTCGCGCTGCCTCGAATTGACCAAGTTGTTGATTCGATCGCTGGCTGCGAGCGTCTTTGTTTTCTTGATGCTTACTCAGGTTACCATCAAATACCGCTAAGAGTTGAAGATCAAATAAAGACCACATTTATTACCCCCTTTGGAGCATACTCGCTATACGACTATGCCTTTTGGATTAAAGAATGCTGGAGCTACATATCAGCGTGGTATACAATGTTGCTTGGATTCGCAATTGGGAAGGAACGCAGAAGCTTACGTTGATGATATAGTGGTAAAATCTCGAAAACCGAGGATCTTCTCTCCGACCTAGCAGAGACCTTCGGTAATCTGCGGAATTTTTCCATGAAGCTCAACCCTGGAAAGTGTGTATTTGGAGTTCGCTCCGGGAAATTACTCGGGTTACCTTGTGTCATGGCGAGGCATTGAAACCAACCCGGAAGAAATCCAGACGATAATCGACATGAAACCTCCGAGTTGCTTGAAGGATGTTCGGAAGCCGACGGGCAGTATGGCGGCTCTTAGCCGTTTCATTTCGAGACCGGGGGTTCGTGGACTTCCATTTTTCAAGTTGCTTAAGAAGCAAGATAAGTTTGAGTGGATCGATGAGGCGCAGGCTGCGCTTGATCAACTCAAGGAATACCTTAGCAATCCTTCGGTATTGGTACCTCCAGAGCAGACGAGACCATTCAGTTGTATATTTCAGCAACAACTCATGTGGTGAGTACAGTTTTGGCGGTCGATCGGAAGGAAGAAGGACATCTACAGTTGGTGCAGCATTCGGTGTATTTTGTAAGTGAAGTTCTTACCGAATCTCGGATACGATATCTTCGATTACGAGAAATTGATATATGCAGTAGTGATAACTTCTCAAAAGTTGAAACATTATTTCCAAGCGCACCCCATTGAAGTTAAGATTGGGTTTGCTATTGGAGATATTGTGCGGAATCGAGAGGTAGTGGGTCGGGTTGCTAAGTGGGTCCCTGCAGCTTTCGGACGCGGGGGCTGGGGTTGTATTACTCACCCCACGTGAAGGAACCTCTCGGATATATATTACAAATGCATTTTAGAGCTTCAAATAATACCGCGGAATATGAAGCTCGCTTCATGGACTTCGAGTAGCTATTTCGTTAGGAGTCGGACGGTTGGATATATATGGTGATTCAATGTTGGTGATAAGTCAAGTCAACAAAGTATGGGATGCTCATGATGATTATATGATCGCTTATCGACAGGATGTTAGAAAACTTGAAGACAAATTTGATGGTTTGCAATTTTCTCATATACTGCGCGGAAATAATTCTGCTACGGATGAGTTAGCCACACTAGGATCTTCGAGACAAGCAGTTCCACCTGGTGTTTTTCTTCAAGTATTGGATAAGCCGTCCATAAAGATGGAGCGCAAGGTTACTATTTTCGAGATTGCGGATGAAGTGGCTTTGAACGATCGGGTGGAGAAGGCGGTCTTGAAAGACCGATCCGAAGAAGCGGTCTTACCGAGATATGACGGTGAGCGGAATCAATACTAACAATATTCGGCCACTTGATGTTATGATTATTGATTCTGATTGGCGTACTCCGTACCTTGATTATCTTCTATCTGGTAAAACTGCAGAAGATAAAGTGGAGAAGCAAAGATCGGAGTTTCGAGCACGAAGTTATTTAATTCTTGAAGGAGAGTTATATAGGCGAGGAGTTAATATTCTGATGAAATGTGTATCTGTTTCGATGGCGTTTAATTGCTTGAAGATGTGCACAAGGGTATTTGTGGAAATCATGCTTCTTCAAAGACTCTAGTTGGGAAGGTATATAGACAAGGATTCTACTGGCCTACAGCGGCGGATGATGCGCACGGAGTGGTCAAGAGTTGTCAGGGATGTCAATTCTTCGCCGGACGACCTCATGCTCCAGCTCACGAGTTGCAATTAATTTCAATGACTTGGCCTTTTTCTGCTTGGGGGCTGGATATAGTTGGACCTTTTAAAAGGGCGCCGGGAGGATTCACGCATATTTTTGTGGCAGTAGATAAGTTCTCTAAGTGGATCGAGGTCTGAAGTCTGTTACTAGTACGACTACGGCCGGAGCGATCAAGTTTCTGCAAAACATATTTGTGTGCTTTGGAGTCCCGCACGGTATCATTACTGATAATGGGCCTCGGTTTACTTCAGAATTCTTCAAGGATTATGCTGAAAGTTTGGGAATCAAGATACAATATGCGTCGGTGTCACATCCGCAAAGCAATGGACAGGTGGAACGAGCTAATGGAATGATTTTGACCGGTCTTAAACCTAGAATTTTTGACCGTTTGAAGCCGTATGCAGGAAAGTGGGTTAAGGAATTGCCCTGGGTGCTTTGGGGACTGCGCACTAATGTTAGTAGGGCTACGGGGCAATCTCCTTTCTCTTTGGTGTATGGATCCGAAGCCATGCTACCTACGAAGTGAATATGGTGTCGGCTCGGGTACAATACTATGATGAAGAGAAATATGAAGATCAGCGCCAAGTTGAATTGATTGCTGCGGAAGAATTGAGGGATCGAGACCTTGATTCAAGCTGCAAAGTATCATCGAGGATTGCGTCGTTATCATGATCGCAATGTTCGAACACGGAAATTCCAAGTAGGAGACTTGGTTCTTCGGAAAATTCAGTCCAACAAGAACAGGCATAAGTTGTCACCGGTCTGGGAAGGACCTTTTCTGGTTAAATCGGTCTCCGGACCGGGGGCTTATAGGCTTATGACCTTAGAAGAAGAAGAAATTCCAAATTCTTGGAACATTGAACAGCTTCGTCGTTTTTATACTTAAAAATACTTCTTGTAAATTTTTCCTTTTCATATTATGATAAAGTGATTCTGTCTAATGAGAATGTGTTTGCTTTTCGTGTCTCAATATTTTAATTTTGAATTAAATTATCGAGCCAGGGGGCTGCTTGTGTTAAGAGCGATCTGTGATATTGTGCTATTCCTGAATAATAAGACCAGTTATATAGTCGGTGGGCTGTCTGTATTGAGAGCGATCTGTTTCTTTTCAGTTTAAGACTGGTATGTTCGGGAAGGGAAATAATGTAGCATTTTTCTTATGAATATTGAATGTAAAGCTGCAATGAGAGCAGTTTGTGAAATCTTAACTTTTTTCCTCAGGTTATGTGATCTTGTTAAAGTAAGCTATAACTATGAATCTGTGCTGATTAGAGCCAGAATTTAATCATAGTTAGTTTCAGCTGAAATAACCATCATATCTTGGGCAGAAAAGTTAATAAGTATGATAGTGAAACCAGTATTCATATAGAAAAGAAATCACCATAGCATGATGATCAAGATGTTTGATTACAAAAATAAGATGGCCCTAATACAAAATCTAAACAGCAGGACCATCTGGAAGTACCGGTATCACCGGTCTTAGGATTTTCTTCAAGTCTATCATCCAGCGTTTCTTCGGAATCGGAAGAGGGTACTGGTAAATCCCTATCAAGATCTTCAAATCTGTCTTCAATTGTTTGCCTAGCGGCGATCGCTGTATCCCGAGCATCTTGATCCAAAGCAAAAGCTGCTGGCGCTGTGTTTAGAGGGACGCCTGTTGGATCAAGAGGAACATCTTCTATCAACTCTGAAACGGTGCCAATGAGTGAATTCTTCAGCTCGTTGAACCGGTCTTCGATAGTGTCGGGGTGGGCGCCATCCTTGATAAAATTGAAATCACACTCTTCGACCGAAGTCCAAGACTGGATTATAGCGGCGATGTGTCCTCCTCCTGCAGCAGCAACCATCTTTGAATGTTCTTTGATTCTTCTAGGGATCGCCCGGATAGCGGACTCAAGATCTATCTCATTGGGATCAATAGCTTGACCACCATTGAGATATTCTAGAGCGCGCACCGTACCTGCGAGTAAGTTCCGAAAAGACAAGCAATAATTTAAGAAAAAGATATGTGATGCAGACCGGTATTTTCAAAAGGATGTCATAAGAGTGAACAAAAAAGATGGAACTTACGCATGTGCCTGATCTCAGCAGCTCTGAATCTGCCCTTGATGTTCGTATTTGATTCTCTCAGCTTGGCTTCAATTTTCAGCAAACGCTGAATCTCGCGATCTTTTGCCCGGAGAGCAAGTTGAGCGGATTCTTGGGCAGTCCTCGGGGCGCTTTCCTTGTCCGCTTGCGCTGATTTTGGTGCCTCTAAGGCTTCAGCTAATTCAGCATTTAAGCGAGCATTCTCGGTATCCAGCATCTTGTTAGAGCGAAGCGTTTGGGCTAAGATACTATCTTTGGCGGTAAGTTCGCCTTCAAGTTCTCCAATCCGCGCCGTCTGTTGCTCTTCGATACAAGAACCCTCTTCAAGTGCTTGCTCTTGAGCGGCTGCCTTTTCGGTAAGGACTTCTTCAGCTTTTTTGTGAGCAGCAACAAGGTTCTCGAGCACTGAAATCAAGAGTGGGACTGAGTCGGGAAGGGAGGCAGCCGGGAAAAATATGGAATATATGGGAAAAATCAAGAATATTACTCGATTAATTTGACGAAGCCTCGATGATTTCTTGCCGGCGCTCTTCCATCATTCGATGAGTATTTTGCAGATTGGCCTCTCTTTTCTGAAGATCATTTTCCTTGGCCTTCGGATCGGCGGTCCGAGATTCCGGTTCGACCAGTCGTTCTTGATTGGTACATAGCTCTTCCTCCGAGGCGAGCAATTATAGCGCTTTTAGCATCGGAGTTTTTCGGAAGAACCTAAAGAAGAATGAAGGAGTAAGGGATTTGATTATTAAAAGGAAATTACTTGAAGAAATCATTGAGGCGGAAGAATGTACCTGGCCGGATTCCGAGAAGTTCTTTAGGGCCTCTTCTTCTTGGAGAGCGTCCCATTGGGCTGTAGCAGATAAAAGTTCTAGCACCGCTGGAGCTGTCCACCTCCACGTCTCCGACTACCATTTTGGCTAGTCCGGGTTCCCCTTGAAGTTTGCGTCTTGTCCCGGGCGGACGTGGAATTTCTTCCACCCATACCGGCCCTAATGACAGCTACTGGAGGGATTTGGAATAAGGTAGCTTGGGGAGTAGGATTGACGGAAGAAGAGCTTTCGACGGTAGCCTCGCTCTTCAGCTTCGTGTGTGAGGCGGCAGGAGTGGCAGTGGGAGTACTACCGGTCGGAGATGAGGAAAGGGGAGCAGTACTCGGTCCGAGATGCGCTAGGAGTTGAAGCAGAAACACCACCGGTTGGAGCAGTGGAAGAAACTTTACTTCTCAAAAAACTAGCAGAAGTAATAAGACTGGGGTAAGGACAATTCAGAACAGAATTAATAATATAAAAGACTTACGAGGAAGCTTTCTTGAAGCCGGTGGCGGTCTTGATCTTTTTGGGAGGACCTTGCGTGTCCCCACCACTTCTTTCTGCAGTCCTTTTTCCGCAGGATTGACTTGCGGGATTGGAACCGCTTCTCCAGCATCACTGGGACCGGTCCGATTGCCATACCGGGACCTTTTGGGGACTTGGATAAGGGATCAGCCAAGGACGGAGTACCTTGAGTCTTTCCCAATGCAGCTTCAAAAGCGGCCATGGCAGCCTGACGATCCCATTCAATGGCTTCTTCTTCTCGTCGCCGATCTTCAAGTTTCTGCGCCTCCGAGCGAGTATCGCCGGGAGCCGTGGAGGAAGTCGTAGGTCTACCGATGGTCAAGGAAGTAGTACGATTTCTGGTACTAGGTGCTTGAACCACGGTCCCGGATTTGGAGATTTTTGGAGCTATCGCTGGGAGGTAAAGGAAAGGACCGGTCCGAAGGCCTTTGAGTCGGACCGGCTTGAATAGCCGGAGGAGCGGCGTTGTTTGCGTAATCTTCTCCCCAAGTGTCGTTGGGGGGAAGAGGAGGATGACTCTCGAAGTTGTCCATTTTCTGCAATAGAAGGATTGAGTTCGCGTAAGAAAATGATGGTAACAAACAGCAAAGATATGAAGAAACAGAAAAAGATACTTACAAGATCGCGAGGGTTGGACGAGCTAAAAGCCGGACCCACTCTTGTGCATCCGGATAGATCTGGTTTTGGCTGGAGCATTTGCCCGATGCGAGCTTCTAATCGCTCTTTGTCGGGGAGAGGGGTCCCATCCAACGGCATGGCGGTATCCTCGTCAAAACACCAAGCTGGATGTTCCTGCCTTTTAAGAGGTTGAACTCCTCGCACTATGAAGCTCCAAAGAAATGTCTTGGCGGAGACACCTCCGACGTCCTTCAAGTACCTCATGCAAGCTAGGAGCGCAAGAATTTCACTGTCTTCTTTGAGTTTTTCCCTAGTATCTACGGTAGGGAAATTCTTGGCTATCTTGGCGCTCGAAGGCGGGAAGTGCCTGGATGGGGATTGTCGCAGAAGAACCATCCGTTTTTCCAATGGGCTATGCTTTTATTCAAGGAAAGAGAAAAATATTCCTCTGCATTCCAGCATTGGATTCCTACTCCGCCAACTGCAGCTTGGCGGTCCGATGAAGGAAGTGGGCGAATTTGGAACAAATACTGGAATAACTTGAAGTGGGGGAGAACTCCAAGGAAAGCTTCGCATAGATGGATGAAAAATGCGATTTGTAGGATGGAGTTAGGGTTGAGGTTAACCAACTCCCATCCGTAAACGAAAAGAAGTCCCCTAAAAAAGGACAGCAGGGAAGATCAAGGCCGCGGAGGAAAAAAGCCTTGAAGACTAATTGTTGAGAATCGTCTATTCCCCATGGGATTTGGCCAGGGGAAGGGACGCTCCAATTCAGGATTGGTTGAGGAGGAAGATATCCGTCCCGAACTGCCTCATTGAGAGAGGTTTCGTGATCTTGCTGCTACCAAGATCTTGAATGCCAAAAGGAAGTTGACTGTGAGGAACGAGAGGAAGAAGACGCGGGGCGGTGGTGGATTTCTTCTTGCCCATCCCGAGAGATGGAAAAGGAAAACTTGAGATTGGATTGATCGAAAGACAGAAACGAAGAACAGAGGCGAATGGCGGGCGCAAGTGAGCTTTCAGGAATAGGTTTGACCTAGGTCGACTTTTCGTTTTCTTTTATAGGCATCTCGGGATGGGCCCGGGGCTGAAAAGTTATCGGGCTATTTTGCAAGGCCCGATGGATTTAGCATTAAATGACTTGTGTCCTGAATACGCAATTATGACCTAACGGCCATAAGGATATTAAAGATCTGGTAATTGTGTTTATTATGGCCTAACGGCCATAAGGATAAGCCATCTTGCTTTTTGTGAATAAATAAGCGGTCTGAAATATGATAATTTCAGATTAAAATTAAAGTAATGCTAAGTTTTGTAATTTAGCGAGTATGAAAGAGTTAGACTTTGTTTAACTCAAGGATAATGGATGCCTTAGGCTGTGGGTGTTAATCATCCGGCTGATCATAGACCTTGGAGACTCGAGTCGATGTGAGAATATGGGGAATAAGCTGGTCCGATCAACCAGAATCTTTAGTTAAATGTGATATGACTGGTCAAACCGGTCTCGAAAAATGTGTTCTTGGTAGAAATTGCTAAGAGGGATATGGTTTCATGGAAATTGCTTAGGAACTTTGCGATGATATTCATCGCCACACTATACCATATATCTATTTTGTGAACATGTGTTAAAATACGTTTGGTGGTGTGAGTTGATAGGTGGGTGAATAGACCAACGGTGTTAAGGTGAAGTTGGGTGGAAAAATGTTACTGGTCGTGGGTGAAACTCCTAGTACTCGGTGTAGAGTACTTGATGATTAGGTGTTGTCCATTTGTGATGGACGAGTCTTTACCCGGCCATATAAAGACCAGTTCTTCGGACCCCAAATTGGTGATTTAGAGTATAACCACAAAACCTGTTATGGGCAGGACTCGTGCACCAAACTTTGGGTTACGCAGCAAGAAGTTCCACCGGGTGTAGTAGATGACGGAGGTTCGGGGATCGTTTATTGGTGGAGTCCAAGTACTTGGCATATATATGGTGGACGGTATGCTTGTGTCATACGCGTCGAATCCCTGGGCATTCGGGGTAGACTTCGGGCGTGCCTAGTTGCGGTGGCAGCGATATGTGCTTACTTGCAAAGAGTGCATATCTTGTGGTTAAAGTGTACCAACCTCTGCAGAGTGTCTAAAACTATCCGGATGTCCGTTGTCATGGTATATTGACACGACAAATCTTGAGCTCTCGTTGATTAGCCACAAATGTTAAACCCTTGATGTCCGAGTGGGCAGCCTTGTGCTCGTGAGTTTTTGGAAAGGTGTTAGGTGTGGATATTGGAGATCCATCCCTGTTAAAAAGTTCTGGAACTGGCGAGAAGGGATTTATACTCTCCCCAGGGCCTACCAACTAAAATATTGGCAGGTCCCTCTTTTCTTGATATATATTCTTAGTGAGACCTGCATTTGCTTAGCTGCTAGCGCAAGTATAAAACCATTGCCTATATGTTTGCTACAACCTCCATGCATAATTATACCCCTTGAGTAGTGTTGGAGCTAGTTGAGTACCTTATGTACTCACGGTTTGTTCATTGTGGTTTTTAGTGAATAAACTCCGGAAGAGATAGAGACGGTTAAGTTTCGTCGTATGCTCAAGTTGCCTATGGATGATTGAAGTGATCGGTTGTTGCTCGTTCCACTGCATACTCTGGATTGTCACCTAGCATCGTTTGGTAAGTTCTTCGTATATACTCGTATATTAGTACTGTATGGATTTGAGACTATCTGTTTGTGCGTACCAACTACTGATCCAGGGATTGGTACGGGATGCACGATAGCCCTCCCGGGAGCGGTGCCACATACTTCCTCGATTGCTTGTCTCTTCGCAGCTTCTCCACTTCTTGAGCTAGCGAAGAACCGTCTCCCGAGCTGTCACTTGTCTTCGAGGTCATTTTTTCCCTAGATAGCTGGCAGCTTGCCTGGATTTTGGTTGTCTTGGTGCCTCCGCTTGTGCCTTTGGTGTTTATCAAGGTCGGGGACTGCAAAATCTAGAGCAGTTTCGGCCTCCGGCCATGCTGCGAGGTTGGCCTTTGAGCTACACCCGAGTGTGTCGAAGCGGTTCCCGACTGTCCCGTCGGCAACTTGAAGTGGCTGACCTGCCGCCGTAGTTCTTCCGGATCTGGTCATCGTGAGCTTGGACTTGTGCTCACACACGGTGGGCGTCAATGTTGGTATGCTAAGCGTCGAGGTGAGGTTGCGCTTAACACACCGAACACAAGATACAAAAATATGTGAAGTATAAAGGGACAAGTGGTAAGATAACAACTCTTGATAGAGAAGTTAACTCGGTGATTATATGCGTCTTTACGGGTGACTCTTGGCATTCTTTTATAGTCGTGGGGAACCACAACTTTACATGACCATTCTACCCCTAGCGGAATGCCCTTGGAACTACCGAGAGGCGGTAACTCCCGAGGGCACTCTAGACAATGTACTCGACACGCGTAATTGGCGGCTTAGCCGACACCGGGCCGGAGAGCTCTGCGAGGCAATGCTTCGCCCTTATCCTCTGTTCTTCGCTCGGGCTCTACTCCTCCTGGCTTGATGGCTTCACTCCGCCGGACTTTGCCTTGCTCCGCCTCGCACGGCCGGTTACGGCGCTCCACGTCATCTCCTTGCCTCCACATTGTATGGTTCCCTGTGCATTCATCGGGCTCGTTGGGATTAGCGTTTAAGGAAAGACGAGGGGCTTGGGCCCGTTCCGCAAGGGGAAACAATGGGGTGGAAGCGTGTGCACTCGCACGAGGTGAGCCCCGCGCTAGGCCCCCAACAGGGTGGCTTCGCCTTACCCTAGATGGACCCTAACATTTTCGGACGTACCCCGGGATAAACACTACATGACAAGCTGTTTATGTATTTCTTGGTCTGTCACTCCCTTTTCGGCACCAACAACGACATTATAGAGCAAGATGGTATAGTCTCATTCGTCCCGACAACTAAGGAATTGAGAGCGAGTGGTTACTCTCCAAAGGCCGCTAAGAGTCGCCGGGAAGTTCACATGCCACGAGAAAATGTTGGAACCATCCTCAATTGGTAGTGTTAGATGCGGAAAGCCTATACACCGCGCGCGGTCCGAGCTGGAATGTGCCATCGTTTCGTGTAACACCCTGAAATTTGAAGACATAAATCAAATTCAAATTTCACACTAAATTTAAATTTTTGGATTTATTTTGCGATTCAAAAATTTTTGAAAATAAAACTTCATGAATAAATTAAACTAGAGAGGAAATCGACATTTTATAAATAATAAAATTTACCTTGAGAAGTGATTGCTTGTTTTAAATTTCTTTTAAATTGTTTATGAGTGTTGCTCTAATTTTTAAAAAACTCTAAACAGACTTCAAATTCATCCCAAATCCAAATAGCAAAAATCTAGAAAAAAGAAAAGCCTTTTTCCTTCCTCCGGGCCAAATTTCCTTCTCCCTCTCCCCCTTGGCCCAACCGGACCGCAGCCCACCTCCTCCCCGCGGGCTAGCCGGGGCGCTGCCTAGCTAGGGCGCGTGGCCCAACCGGCCACGACGCAGCCCACCGGGGGGGCGTGGCCGGCGAGCGCGTGTCGCCCGTGTGCGCACGACGTCGCTCCCTAGTAGCCATCTTCCTCATCCGGCCATGAGCGCTCCACGCTCCTCCCACCTCCTCCACTCAATCCACAACCCGTGACGCTCCCGGACAAGCGTGCCTCTCGGGCCAAGCAACATCTACGGTGCTCCGTCGTATCGGACCCCCCTCCCCCCCCCCCTCTCCATTGCTCGATCCCGGACGACCGTACGAACGGAGCACCATTAGAGCATTAGAGGTGATCTCTTGTTCAAAGACACCGCTTTCGTGCCCCCCCCCCCGCCACTCCACACCTATAAAAGGGACACGCCTCGCTCTCCTGTTCGCACCGGTGCGAGCGCCCCCTCCTCTCCCCACCGAGCTGCTCGCAGTTCGAGTTTTCCCCATTTTCTCCCGAGCTCCATGGTCATGGTCGTTCCTCCAAAATACTCCACATCCGAGCCACCTCCCCTCCTCCTTCTAGTCCGGACGTGTACGCGTCGAGCTCCTCCACCAAATCCCCCACTCCCCGGGCGCTCCCCCAAGCTCTAGGCGCCCGGCCATGGTGAACGACCGGAGGAAGAAGACGACTCATATGTTTATTTGCCATTTTGCCCATAGGCCCCTCCGCATCCATAAAATATTGCCCCTCAACCCCCGGTGCACCATATACCAAGCCCACCAGCCCGATCCACAAATCGGTGGACTCGGTCCACGAATTTTCATAATAAAAATAATTCCAAAAATTCTAAAAAATCCTAGCAAATGCATTTTTGCATCTAAGCCCCTAACCTTCTTCTTCCGTATTATGTTTAGGTCCCCGGATTTTTATAGATAGACCCTAGAAATTTATAAAATTATCATTTAGGTCCCTAACAATTTACAAAACGCCCCTCCAAACTTTTATATAATTACAAATAGGTCCCTGTGACCTTGAAAGTAATTACAGGAAAGTCCCTAGAACTTCCGGACTTCCATTTTGGGTGATTCTTATGCTCACGAGATCGTCCCGATGTGTAGAATCTTTTGCCGGACATTATAATCTCATCCCATCATAATGTTTTTTCCCCTTGCTCCCCCCCCCCCTAATCTCCCATCTCCACCATCCGAACTCTGTTTCCACCGATCCTTCCACCGTTGAACTCCGGAGTTCCGGAATATCCAAATCTAACCCTCATAATCCAAATCTTACCCTCCTAAATTCCAACCTATCCATGCCGACCATTGGTATACACTAAACCTTCTAATCTAAATGGAGTTTTAATTGGAGCTTGATTGTTTTCTTATTATTTTATTTTATTTTTGTATTAGCTACACGTATCATAGAGGCGGAGAATCCGAAGGAGCCCCAAGTCGGAGACGATGCCCGACGGCCCACGTCTCAAGACGGATTCTCATGCCCGATAGAGTAACGACGTGAGGCACGACTCCTAATGGATTTAGCGTTGCCGGGCAAGCTCTATCAATTCCTTGATGATAATTGATCCTATTACTCTTCTTATTCTCGAACCTATATAGGAAAACTACTCTTATATGCATTTATCCTTGCAAATATTTTGCTAGACCCAAATTGTTGTATGATAATGTTCAAATCACTATAGATATGAACATTATACCCTTGATTGCCATTAGAACACTCATCCTAGATGTATTGTTAACTCTATTAATGATATAGTAGTATCATGCTTAGGAACTGTTACTCTCTATCATCATATACCCTGTTTATGAAAATGTGTAAAAATGAGTTTGGTGGTGTGTGTTGATGGGTGAGTGATTAGACCAACAATGTTAAGGTGAAGTTGGGTGGGAAATGTTACTCGCCGTGGCGAAACTCCTAATACTCGGTGTAGAGTACTTGATGATTAGGTGTTATCCAATTGCAATGGACGAGTGTTTGCCCTGCCATATAAGGATCGGTTCTTCGGACCTCAAATTGGTGATTTAGTGTACAACCACGGAACCTGTTATGGGCAGGATCGTGCACCAAACCTTGGGTTACACAGCAAGAAGTTCCACCGGGTGTAGTAGATGTGGGCAGTCCTAGGATCGTTTGTTTGGTGAAGTCCGAGTACTTGGCACATATATGGTGGACGGTATGCTTTTGTCATATCCGTCGGATCCCCGGGCATTCGGGGTGGACTTGTGGGAATGCCTAGTTGCGGTGGTAGCGTTATGTGCTTACTTGCAAAGAGCGCATGACTCGTGGGTAAAGTGTACCAACCTCTACAGAGTGTCTAAAACTATTCGGATGTCCGTTGTCACGGTATATTGACACACCAAACCTTGAGCTCTCGTTGATTAGCCACAAATACTAAACCCTTGATGTGTGAGTGGGCAGCCTTGTGCCCGTGAGTTTTGGAAATGGCGTTGGCCTGAAGTTCCGGAGCTGTTATGACCTTTGGTCGGAAGGCTCAACTAAAATTTGTGGGAACTGTCGGGATCGATGAATATCTCCCGCATGTCCGACCAACTAACAGATATAAAATTGTTTTCCTCCTACAAAAACCCCATTGATTCTCGTAGTGAGCCCTTGCATTCGCGCTTTCCGCAAAACCCTTATCCAATCCTTGACTACCAACCTAAATACATGTATATTATTACCCTTTGCTAGTGGTAGATCTTGTTGAGTACCTTATGTACTCACGGTTTGTTCATTATGGGTTTTTAGTAGACAAACTCCAGAAGAGATAGAGACGGTTAAGTTTCGTCGTATGCTCAAGTTGCTTGTGGATGATTGAATTGAAGTGATCAGCTTTCGTGCCCTTTCCGCTGCATACTCCGGATTGTTACTTAGCCTTGTTTCCTCATATTTTAGTACTCGTATGGATTTGAGACTATCTGCTTGTGTGTATTAACTACTGATCCAAGGATTGGTACATGATGCACAGTACCCCTCCTCGGGAGGGGTGTCACATTTCGGCCCGGTGGCGGCGGAGGGGCGGAGTTAGGGATTCGGGTTGTCAAACGTGGTGGGCTTCCGGCAAGCTCATCATACCTGCCCCATGGAGGAAGGGCTCGCAGAGGGGACGGTCGCGACCCGACGGTGGGAGGTGGCGCGGCAAGACGGAGGAGGCACCACCAGAGCCGCAGGCGGTTGGCCGACGAGGGCATGATAGATGGAGAATTTAGGGATGGCGACGGGTGGCGGTGCGGCAAGGTGATGTGGCCTTACCGATCTTGGGTGATGGGCACGGGAGGAGCCGACACGACCGTCGGCGGCAGGAGTTTGCGCATGTGGTTATGCAGAACCGCCATGCGCGCGAGCGGTGTCTAGTCCTGGGCATTCGGGCCACCGGCACGGCCCGACACGGGCCCGAAATGGCACGGCCCGAAATAGCACGACCCGAAGAAGCACGACGGGCTGTGCGGGTCGTGCCAATACGGCCCACGGACTCCGAGCTCGGCCCACAGCACGACACGTAAACTAATTGTCCGTGCCGTGCTAGCCCGTATGGCACGAAGGCCCAACAACACGACGGCCCAAAACAGCACGAAAAGCACGAAAATGATCAAGTTCAACATAAACTGATCATGTTCATCAGAATTTCAACCAAGTCAACAAAAATTTGGATAAAAAAGGCAAACAAAAGAGATTATCAAAAACAGCTAACTTTATTGAGCTGATTGGTGTGGCTACCTCATTAAAAACCTTGCTAGCCAAGGGAAAAAGAGTACATCCCAGCTCTAAATTGTTCAAGTTCAAGTTACAAGTTCAAAGTCCACAAGTTATAAAAATACATCTAGCAACCAACATTCACTTGTACTACTAACTTCTAAGCATTTGCATCAGTCATCTTCAACTTCACCTTCACCATCCAAGAACAAGTTCTCAAAGGCATCAAGAAGCTCCTTGTCCTCCATCTTGTGCTGCTCCCTTGCATCTCCAAGCTCCCAGTCCTTGATACAGGTCAGCATCTCCACCATCTCGGGCGTCAATGATCTCCTCCGATCTTCAATGACCCTGCCAGTAAGACTGAAAGCAGATTTTGAGCTAATTGTTGAAGCTGGAACAGTCATTACATCCTTAGCCAAAATAGATAAAATAGGAAAAGCCTGCTTATGTTCATGCCACCAAGACAGAATGTCAAAGTCATCATCAAGCAGACCACAAGTATCACTGTCAAGGTAGGAGTTCAACTCAGAAACATGGCAAGTTGGGACAGAAGTGTTTCTTACCGATGTAGATGTTTCAGGTTCATCACCACCAAAGATGTGTCCCCATGCACTTTTCATCTTACCTGTGCCACTTGTCTGCTGTGTTGGGCGCTGCAAACGAACTGCACCATACTTTTCTTCATACTTGGCAAACATTTTGGTTAGTTCCATGCGCACAGATAAGTAAAAACTAGAGTAATCAGTGCCAGCAAAGCCGGACAACAAGGCAAGGTGATGAGGACATCAACACCATCGATACGTCCATACCTACACAGGACCCTATTATCTGGACCAATTACGCGTGCTCGTGCTCGACAATTGAACAATCAAGTGAGTTCGTTCTTAGGCTCTTTTCAATCCTGTTTAGACCATGGAAACGTTTGCACTCTTATTTTCCTTAGGAACGATGGACAGGAGCTAAACGGAAACGGACTCGCGCTGGCTGGATTCGGACTCCAGAAAAAGGCTGACTTTTGATGGCTGCCACGACTTCGTCCGGACTCCGTTTTGGGTGTTCAAGCACAGCATGGAAAGATCACGGAGTCTACTTTCCAACGGATCCGAGATCAAGTCTATATCTGCTCCGAGTCAACCGAAATCTTCATTTAAGTGCAAGGATATCAGAACTGTCCAGTTTTGGCCCAACGGGCCGTGTATCAAGTTGAGTCCACTAAGGACGCGTCCTAGGGTTGGAGGACCACTCCGGCACCCCTGTGGTCGTCCCTTCACGTTTTTATACCCCTTGGCCGCCGCCAAGAACACTTGGGTTTTGTTGATTAGAGTTAGCTATTGCTACTTGCTGCAGCGCGTTTTCCGCCTGCCATTCATCTTCGGAACCCCACCATATTGTGTTTTCAGTTGTGAACCTCTAATTTAATCTAGCAATTCAGTGCTTGTTTCCACTTGTTCTTGCTTGTTCTCGATTGCTTGCAGGACGAGTGCCCTCGTGGCCGGGTTGTCGTGCACCACAAGATCACGACGACCATTGGAGGCGGTGTATCGGTTGCTAAGGCGCAACGTCCTTGGGCTGTTGTAGTTGGGCCGTGAACGTCGACTTCATCATCAATCGAACTATTTTCTACTCTCATCAAAAGATCGGGAATAAACCCCACGGGTTTCATATCGGTTGGTATCGAGAGCTGGACCCATGTTAAGAAGGGGTGAATGATGAGGACATCCTTCATTATTACCCGCTGGCAAAGACGCAACAAAGATGGGCTAGTCCCGGTTGTAGTCGGGCGGCGACCGTGTGAGCCTCTCGAATAATCCCACCTTGCTTAGCTTGGGAAGAGGAAACCACCTTAAAAGAGAGAGCCACCCTTCCCCTACCAGACTAGTCTTTTAGGGAGATTGGGCCTTTTCCCGAGTGGGTGCGTCGGAGTTGCGGTGCTAAGATTGCGGGGGCCAGGTCGTGTGTACACGAGCCGGAACGGTGTGTCGTGCTACCGGAGTTGTGGTGCTAAGACTGCAGGTTCAGGTCGTGGATCTAGAATCGGGTCGGTGTGTCGCACTTTTCCAACCCCACCGGGGCCAGGATGTATCATTTGGTATCGGAGCAAGGTTTATCGGTGAGAGATCCCCTCTTCTCCTTTTTTTATTTCCTATCACCCCACAAAAGCCACAAAAAATACTATATATATATATATATATATATATATATATATATATATATATATATATATATATATATATGTAGGAGATTAGTTCCTACAATCCCATAGACTCTTTGAGCCATTACTAGTACTTCTTAGTTAGGGCTTGTTGAGTTTTCGGTTGCAGCGGTTGCGTCGATTTGCTGGTCATAAGTTTAGTCGTTTAGAGTTTCGAGTTCGTAACACACTTTGCCACTCCTATTCCTCGTTTCGCCAGTCTTCATCCAGTCCAACCCAATATCCTATTTGGAATCAAGTATGAAAATCTGTTGCTAAAGTCAGTCCTAGAGTTGTGTTGAATCCGAGTGGAGAACACGTGAATAAGGTTTCTGTGACAACCGAGTTGAATACAGTGTGTAACCGAGTCAAAAAAATTTTCTCTATCCAGGCCTAATACCTGCTGGTACGCGGCTTTTTATTTGTGCTCGGCCACTCCACACCCCGCATTTAGCACACACATATCCTACATATTCGAGTTGGGCCTTACCGATTTACCCCTTTCTCTCTCCAAAAAAAAAGTTTGTGTGGAGACTTGATCATTTGAAGTCGTTTGTTCATATAATCAGTTTGTGAGTTAAAAAACAGAGAAAAAAATTCAAAAAAAAGAAAGAAAAGAAAAAGAGAGAGAGAGAGAGAGAGAGAGGAAAAAAGGCGGTGCTCTTTGCTGCTTGTTCTTAGTTCGCTGGTACTTTGTGGCTTTCCTTTGTGTCTAGGCTCGCGTCTCTAACACAGTCTAGCTTAGGACCAGCAAGGTACCACCGTTGAACGATTATTCAGCTTGCTTTTTATAACTAACGTGGTACTAGTACTTCCTTGTGCATTACTTTCAGCCCACCTATAGCTCCGGATACTCGACTACAGCTTGACAGGGTTTGTTGCCACGGCACCGATACACTTACTCGCTAGGTTGCTGACTTGTTGGTTGTCGTCCCCTCCTGTTGAGCAAGGTGAGAATTGGTAAGAGCTTGTGGTTCAGCTTGAGAGTGAGAGCCTTGCATTAGCTACATTCTAGTAGTATAGGGGCTCGTTTTTTGTTTCTTCACTTGCTCTCTATTTGTTTGTTCTTGTGCACCTAACCATGTTAGGGTCTCGATGAACAAGTCCTGGATGGACATTCTCCATGCACCAAGGGCATCATAGGGTACTTTGAGCGCAAGGTGAAGATGCACACGGAAGGATTGGATGGAGATTTGTAGGTGACAAATGAGAAGCTTGGGCAGTTAGAGACTTCTCCGATCAGCACCAACACCAAGCTTGGGACCATGGAGTCATCCATTACTCGTATGGATGCAAGCCTTGCTGCTGTATTGAGGCGTTTCGACGACCTCATGGCTAAGGGCAGCAATCAGCGACAAGAGGATAAGAGGCGTGAAGACGACGAGGCAGAAGTTGAGGACAACCGGGGTGAAAACTATGTTGCTGATAGTGAGCTCAATGATCCCGACGCTCATGCTCGCCGTCGACTACATCGTAATCGTCGAGGTATGGGTGGTCACCGTCGTCGTGAGGTACGTAACGATGATGCGTTTTCTAAGATCAAATTTAAGATACCTCCTTTTGATGGTAAATACGATCCTGATGCATACATTACTTGGGAGATAGCTGTTGATCAAAAGTTCGCTTGTCATGAATTTCCCGAGAACGCTAAGAGTTAGGGCTGCTACTAGTGAATTCACTGATTTTGCTTCTGTTTGGTGGATAGAACATGGCAAGAAAAATCCTAATAACATACCACAGACTTGGGAAGCTTTGAAACGAGTCATGCGGGGTAGATTTGTACCTTCATACTATGCACGTGATCTGTTAAATAGGTTGCAAGTTTTGAGACAAGGAACTAAAAGTGTAGAAGAATATTACCAGGAAATGCAAATGGGCATGCATCGTTGTAATTTGCAGGAGGGTGACGAATTTGCTATGGCTAGATTTGTGGGTGGGTTAAATAGAGAGATTTATGATATTGTTCAATATAAAGATTATACTGACCTCACAAGTTTGTTTCATATTGCTTGTAAAGCTGAAAGGGAAGTGCAGGGACGGCAGACAAGTTTCAAGGCTAACATTTCTGTAGGGAAGAATATTTCGTGGCAGCCACGCACCAATACGTCCCCTAGTGCATGTGCACCACCTCCACCCTCCTCCTCAGCTCGCGACAACACCTTCAGCAGCCAACAAGCCACGTCCTCCTCCCTCCATTACAACAACGAAGGCTTTCGCCAAGCCTGTCGACGGTGCTTCTTCGGTTGCATCTACAGGTAGAACTCGGGAAGTTCAATGTCATAGGTGCAAGGGCTTTGGACACGTGATTCGAGACTGTCCAAGCAAACGAGTTTTGGTTGTCAAGGATGATGGTGAGTATAGTTCTGCTAGTGATTTCGATGAAGATACACTTGCTTTTCTTGCAGCTGACAATGCAGGTAATGAGGGGCACATAGAGGAGCATATTGGCGCCGAGGAAGCAGCACACTATGATAGCCTTATTGTGCAACGTGTGTTGAGTGCACAAATGGAGAAAGTGGAGCAAAATCAGCGGCACACATTGTTTCAAACAAAGTGTGTAATTAAAGAGCGTTCCTGTCGCATGATCATTGATGGTGGTAGCTGCAACAACTTGGCGAGCAAGTGAGATGGTGGAGAAGCTTTCCCTTACGACCAAGCCCCATCCACATCCATATTACATCCAATGGCTGAACAATAGTGGTAAGGCAAAGGTAACAAAATTGGTGCAAATTAATTTCACTATTGGATCATATCGTGACGTTGTTGAATGTGATGTAGTACCAATGCAAGCATGTAATATTCTGCTAGGTAGACCATGGCAATATGATAGAGATTCAATGCATCATGGTAGATCAAATCAATATTCATTTATGTACCATGATAGGAAAATAGTACTGCATCCTATGTCTCCTGAGGTTATTGTGCATGATGATGTTGCTAGAGCTAGAAAACTGAAATCACAGGACCAAACTAAAAGTGAAAATCACAATGCTACTAAATCTGATTTCAAAAACAAAAATGAAATAACTTTGAAGGGAGGTTGCATGCTTGCTACCAAATGTTCTATTCATAAATTGATTGCCTCCACTTCCGTGTCATATGCTTTGGTATGCAAAGATGTGTTGTTTTCACTTCATGATATGCTGCATTCTTTGCCTCCTGTTGTGTCTAACATTTTGCAGGAGTATTCTGATGTGTTTCCTAGTGAAATACCACCGGGGCTACCCCTTTGCGAGCAATTGAGCACCAAATTGACCTCATTTCCGATGCTTCATTGCCCAATCGTGCACCATATAGAACCAACCCTGAAGAAACAAAGGAGATTCAGCGACAAGTGCAAGAATTACTTGATAAAGGTTATGTACGTGAGTCTCTTAGTCCTTGTGCTGTTCCGGTAATTTTAGTACCTAAGAAAGATGGAACATGGCGTATGTGTGTGGATTGTAGAGCTATTAACAATATCACCATTCGATATCGTCACCCTATTCCACGTCTAGATGATATGCTTGATGAATTGAGTGGTGTTGTTGTGTTTTCTAAGGTTGATTTGCGTAGTGGGTACCACCAGATTCGCATGAAATTGGGAGATGAATGGAAAACAGCTTTCAAAACTAAGTTCGGTTTATATGAGTGGTTAGTGATGCCTTTTGGATTAACTGATGCACCTAGTACTTTCATGACGTTGATGAATGAAGTTTTGCGTGCTTTTATTGGAAAATTTGTGGTGGTCTATTTTGATGACATATTGATTTACAGCAAGTCTTTGGATGAACATCTTGATCATTTACGTGTTGTTTTTGATGCTTTACGTAATGCACGTTTATTTGGTAACCTTGACAAGTGCACCTTTTGCACGGATCGAGTTTCTTTTCTTGGCTATGTTGTTACTCCACAGGGAATTGAAGTTGATCAAGCCAAGGTGGAGGCGATACAAGGCTGGCCTGTTCCAAAGACTCTCACACAGGTGCGGAGTTTTTTGGGTCTAGCTGGATTCTATCGCCGTTTTGTGCGTGATTTCAGCACCATTGCTGCACCTTTGAATGAGCCTACAAAGAAGGGAGTATCTTTCTCTTGGGGCCCAGCACAAGAGAATGCCTTTAACATGTTAAAAGATAAGTTGACACATGCACCTCTTCTCCAACTTCCTGATTTTAATAAGACTTTTGAGCTTGAATGTGATGCAAGTGGGATTGGATTAGGTGGTGTTTTGTTATAAGAGGGCAAATCTGTTGCATATTTTAGTGAGAAATTGAGTGGGCCTGTTCTGAATTATTCCACTTATGATAAGGAATTATATGCTCTTGTGCGTACTTTAGAAACTTGGCAGCATTATTTGTGGCCCAAAGAATTTGTTATACATTCTGATCATAAATCTTTAAAGCATATTCGTAGTCAAGGAAAACTAAACCGTAGACATGCAAAGTGGGTAGAATTTATTGAATCTTTTCCTTATGTCATTAAACACAAGAAAGGGAACGAGAATATCATTGCTGATGCTTTGTCTAGACGATATACTTTGTTGACACAACTTGACTATAAAATTTTTGGATTAGAAACAATTAAAAACCAATATGTGCATGATGCTGATTTTAAAGATGTGTTGCTGCATTGTGAGGGTGGAAAGACATGGAATAAATTCATCCTCCACTATGGTTTTGTTTTTAGAGCTAACAAGCTATGCATTCCAGCTAGCTCTGTTCGTTTGTTGTTGTTACAGGAAGCGCATGGAGGTGGTTTGATGGGACATTTTGGGGCAAAAAAGACACATGACATACTTGCTGGTCATTTCTTTTGGCCACGTATGAGAAAAGATGTTGGGAGATTTGTTGCTCGCTGCGCTACATGTCAAAAGGCTAAGTCACGATTAAATCCACATGGTTTGTATATGCCTCTTCCTATTCCTAGTGTGCCTTGGGAAGATATATCAATGGATTTTGTGTTGGGATTGCCTAGTACTAGGAAGGGACGTGATAGCATCTTTGTTGTGGTGGATAGATTTTCTAAGATGGCACATTTCATACCATGTCATAAAACTGATGATGCTTCACATATTGCTGATTTGTTCTTTCGAGAAATTGTTCGATTGCATGGTGTGCCCAATACCATAGTTTCTGATAGGGACACTAAATTTCTTAGCCATTTTTGGAGAACTTTGTGGGCTAAATTGGGGACTAAGCTTTTATTTTCCACAACTTGTCATCCCCAAACTGATGGCCAAACAGAAGTTGTAAATAGGACTTTATCTACTATGTTGCGGGCTATTTTAAAGAAGAATATTAAGATGTGGGAAGAATGCTTGCCTCATATTGAATTTTGCTTATAATCGTTCGCTGCATTCTACTACAAAGATGTGCCCATTTGAGATTGTCTATGGATTTTTACCTCGTGCTCCTATTGATTTAATGCCTATCCCATCTTCTGAAAAATTGAATTTTGATGCTAAGCAACGTGCTGAATTGATATTGAAACTGCATGAAACTACTAAAGAAAACATAGAGCTCATGAATGCAAAGTATAAGCTTGCTAGTGATAAAGGTAGGAAACAAATGAGTTTTGAACCAGGGGACATGGTTTGGTTGCATTTGAGAAAAGAAAGGTTTCCTGAATTGAGAAAGTCTAAATTAATGCCTAGAGCTGACGGTCCTTTTAAAGTTTTAGAGAAAATAAATGGGAATGCATATAAGCTTGATTTACCTTCAGATTTTGGGGTTACTTCCACATTTAACATTGCAGATTTGAAGCCCTATTTGGGAGAAGAAGATGAGCTTGAGTCGAGGACAACTCAAATGCAAGAAGGGGAGGATGATGAGGACATCAACACCATCGATACGTCCATACCTACACAGGACCCTATTACTGGACCAATTACGCGTGCTCGTGCTCGACAATTGAACAATCAAGTGAGTTCGTTCTTAGGCTCTTTTCAATCCTGTTTAGACCATGGAAACGTTTACACTCTTGTTTTGCTTAGGAACGATGGACAGGAGCTAAACGGAAACGGACTCGCGCTGGCTGGATTCGGACTCCAGAAAAAGGCTGACTTTTGATGGCTGCCACGACTTCGTCCGAACTCCGTTTTGGGTGTTCAAGCACAGCATGGAAAGATCACGGAGTCTACTTTCCAACGGATCCGAGATCAAATCCATATCTTCTCCGAGTCGACCGAAATCTTCATTTAAGTGCAAGGATATCAGAACTATCCAGTTTTGGCCCAACGGGCCGTGTATCAAGTTGAGTCCACTAAGGACGTGTCCTAGGGTTGGAGGACGACTCCGGCACCCCTGTGGTCGTCCCTTCACGTTTTTATACCCCTTGGCCGCCGCCAAGAACACTTGGGTTTTGTTGATTAGAGTTAGCTATTGCTACTTGCTGCAGCGCGCGTTTTCCGCCTGCCATTCATCTTCGGAACCCCACCATATTGTGTTTTCAGTTGTGAACCTCTAATTTAATCTAGCAATTCAGTGCTTGTTTCCACTTGTTCTTGCTTGTTCTCGATTGCTTGCAGGACGAGTGCCCTCGTGGCCGGGTTGTCGTGCACCACAAGATCACGACGACCATTGGAGGCGGTGTATCGGTTGCTAAGGCACAACGTCCTTGGGCTGTTGTAGTCGGGCCGTGAACATCGACTTCATCATCAATCGAACTATCTTCTACTCTCATCGAAAGATCGGGAATAAACCCCACGGGTTTCATATCACAAGGACCTTGTTTAAACCTTTCATTTTGGCCCTAGGATCCAGTACAAAGGTAAAAGCATAAAGCATAGGAATTTGCTGCCAATATTTAAGAAACTTAGTCTTCATAGGAACCACAACTTCCCTAAGCAACCTGTCATTCTCATATGCAGAAAGATGTTTAGCAATTAACAGGACATGATGCAACATGAGAGGTGCAGTAGGGTAGTAAACACCTGAGATAGCAACAGTGGAATCATAGAACAGTTCAAGAAATTCTAGAATTTTTTCTGCAGCATACCAATGATCATTTGTCAAAAGGGGTTGTTCACCATGTGCAACAGGGTAGTGAGTGGAAATAAACACAGAAAATGTATTTCTGTATGGAACCAAGTGTTGCAGCATCAGATAAGTAGAATTCCATCTCACATTCATGTCAAGGCCAAACTTACGAGGACGAACACCAGATGCAATGCAAAATTGTTTGAATGCAGCAATACGAACATTAGAAGAATTTAAAAATAACATTCCTGAAATCTTCTAAATAAGTCTTTAAATGCTTCAAACCAGACTTGACAATCACGTTTATCATGTCACACGCACATCTTTGATGTAAAAGAATAGAAGAACCAACATAACCACTCAATTTAGGAGACAAATCATTCATGGCAGCAGTATTAGCAGAGGCATTATCCAAAGTAACAGAAAATACTTTTTCAGTCAAGCAAAAATCATCAAGAACACAAGCAATACGTTCAGCAATGTTTACACCAGAATGAGAAACATCAATCAGCCGCAAACCAATAATCCTTTTCTGCAAATCCCAATCAGCATTCACAAAATGAAGCACCACACTAAGATAGTCTTCCTTAGCATTACCAGACCATATATCAGAAGTGATAGCAACAGAAGAAACACCAGACTGCAAGCAATCAATCAACTTAGCACGCCTAGATGTATAGTACTTGACCAGATCACGGCTAGTAGTTCTCCTAGATACAGAGGTATACGCAGGATTATGAGCTCGCTGAATGAACTCCTCAAAAGCATCAGATTCACCAAACCCTAGATTAAGATCAAGCCTAGCAATCAAACGAACAAGTTCAACACGAGCAACATGCGAATCATAAACCCAACTACGAACATTGCCATCAACATTCTTACCAAGCAAAGATTGAGTTCTAGCTTTACGAGCAGCTTTCTTCATGCAAGCTACTTGATGCCTAATAAGGTGGCCAGTACCGCCGGAAGAGGAGGCGATCAACTCCTTCTTGCACCGAGGACAACGAGCACCATACCTTTTCCTCTTACCATTCACGAGGCGGAAGAGCTCGTCGAAGTAGTCCCACACGGCGGAGCTGTTCCCTCTCCCTTTCTTCTTGCTAGTAGTCGAACTCGCCGGCGTCGCCGAACCGGAGCCGGTGCCCGTGCCCGTGCCCGCGGCCTCGCCATCATCCAGATCCACCGGAGCAGCAGCGCTGCCAAATAGCTCCGCCCGGTCGTCGTCGTCCCCGTCCCCTTGCATCGCCATGTCGTAGTCGATGGAGGTGGGATCTAGCGACGACGTCGGCGTCCCCGTCCCGGCAGATCCACATCCGCCCCTCCGCCTCCTCCCGCCGGTCTCGGACATCGTCGACGACCCTAGCACCTCATCGGCCTACGAGCAAGCATGAGCAAGATGCAAGGGAGCAGCACAAGATGGAGGACAGAGCAAGAGACAGCGAGAGGAGGAAGAGAGCGGTGCGGCGCGGCGCGGAAGAGGAATGGAATGGGGATTAGGTTTGGGTTTCACAGGGGCGGGGGTTTCTTTTATATACCGGGCGTAGGCCGCGGGCCAAAGAGCTGTTGCTAGGCTGGGCAAAGAGCCGTTGGAAAAACAGGCCGCTTCAGGCCACCTATAATTCGGGCCGTGCTGCGTGCCATGTCACGTGCCGGGGGTCGGCCCATAGCACGGCCCTTCCCTCGGGCCGTGCCAGCACGGGCCCGAATTTATTTGTGCCGGGCCGGGCTCGTGTCTGGCCAAAACGTTCGTGCTTCGAGCCAGCCCAAAAACACGACCCGAATGCCCAGGTATAGCGGTGTCGAGGGGTCCCGTATAAAGTCATTTGGTCTCTCAAAAAGAAAAGGGTATTATGTCATTTGGTCTCTCAAAAAGAAAAAGTCATTTGGTCAGATTTCATCACAGTTCTCAGCGTGGATTTCAGATTTGGTTTCAAACGGTAAGCACCGAACTGGAGAGTGATATCCATACCCTCCCATATCTGTTGACGCTACTCGACCATGGGAGGGTTGTCGTATGGGTTCGACCCAAAAAAATGCCCGTACCAAAATCAACTTGGGCTAGCCTGGCCACTATGACAGATTATGTTACTGTTCGAATCCATGAAGAAAGCCTTTTATGTTACCAGAACAAGCACTTGCTAAAAAATAGCTCATTCTGCTCCAATTAGGAAGGTAGGGCAGGTGATGTTGGAGCAAGGATGTGCTCAAATAACTCGACTTGTACCTTTATCAGCAGCCATCATCTAAAGAAACCATGTCTCCCATAATTTCATCTCAGATACAAGTGTGTACGGCCTTCAACTACAATACTAGTATGTTTTTTCTCTGCTACAAATTACAGCCATCAATTTCCACATTGGCAACATATAGAAACATACTCTACGGGGAGAGTATCCAAATGTCTTAATGAAAGAATCAAATTGGCGTTCATCGCAAGTGTGATCAGTCAACACAATGTAATACAAAACCTTTGCTAGTTAGAGAAAGCGCTTCTGGGTTGTGCGCTTCAATGTCCACGTGTTTAATCCCTGGAACAATCTTCTTGATCTCTGATTCGAGCCGATCCACTTCATAACCCAGAGCATCAACAACATCCTCACCTGTTGAAGTGGATGTTTCAGAATTCAGAGTATCATGCATTGATCCAACTAAAGAACACGCGCACATACCATAGTTAGCCATGACCCTCAGTAACTGGGAATCATCCTTGAACTTTGCAGCCTCCCGGAACTGTAAAACGAAAAAATAATACAAAATCAAAGATCAGGACATGTTGTGAAAGACTAATTTGTAAGAATTCAGCATTCAAGAAACTGAAGTGTTTTAGTTGTCCTATATTTTATAATATTAGTCCTAACCTTTCCAAAATTGCTAAACAATTGTTACGTGATAAAACATGGACAGAACTTTTTCTCATATCTTTCCATTCCAGAATATTGATACTTGGCATATGAAGGTGCACACAAATTCATAGAAACTCAAGTGATATCATGTTCCTATTCATACTTAACATACCAAGCAAGAGGTATGTTGGTTCACCATACAAAATGCCAGAATAATATCAGCATGTTGGATAAACATCAGCCACTATTTTAATAATCAACCACAGCTAATATTTTAGCTACATTTGGCTACTATTTTAATAACCTCAAACTTACAGAAAAGGTAGCTACTATTTCACCACATGTCCACATTACTAACAAGAGAATAGTAATACCGAAAGCTCATTGACTATTTATTGTGGATAACATTTTTGAGAAAAACACCTGTTTTGCCCATGTTCCACGTCCAGTCCGTTCCAAGTAATTTTGCACAAGAACAACTCCATTGAAATCTGTGACATGAGGAAACAAAATTAAAGAAAATATCAGAAAAGAACTTTAGAAGATACTTTTTCCCTACAGAGAATTAGGATTGGGATAAAACAACAACAACAACAACAAAGCCTTTTATCCCAAGCAAGTTGGGGTAGGCTGCAGATGAAACCCATAGGAATCACAAAAAGGAGAGACCCAAAAGGAACACAAGACAAAAGGTAGAGTTAAGGGTAAGAAAGAAAAAAATAAAATGGGTCACGGTTCAGGCACGTCTATTGCTAGTCTCCAAGCGCTCCGATCCATAGCTAGTTCCTTAGAGATATTCCACTCCTTCACGTCCCTCGTAACCGACTCGTCCCACGTCAGGTTAGCTCGACCTCTACCTCTCTTCACATTATCATCTCACCTTAGAATCCCACTACGCACTGTGTTAGAACCCCACTAGGACTGGGATAAAACAATCATTAAAATACTCACTGAAGGACAATGTTTGGCAACAATTTATCAAGGTAAGGATGTCAACAGAAATGAAGCACCATCCACTTCTCCCCTAATCCCTAAGAGCATCTCCAACAATGTCCAAAAAATAGCCTCCCGAAAAGTTGGTTGTGGACCTTGCCAAAAACTATTCAGAGTAAACAAATATGCTGCATCCACCAATGGTTCCAAGAAATCAATTTTCTAAAAAAAAGAAGTTATATTCTAGCAGCAGCGGGTCTACTTGCTGTGCATGCAGTTTGAATACTGCTGGAGGCACACAAGATTGATTTTGGTGCTGGAATGTTGGGATTGATGAATTGGGAACACATAGGCCTTCACACATTAGGCTACATTGGGCACTGGTTTTGGGTTAGGCATAGGATAGTTAAGGGTCAGCACCTCAGTTCTTGGGTCAATCCATGACAAAAAATTTGGAGAACTTGCATCCTACTCCACAGCTGAAATTCGGTTCTAGGCACTGACAGAGCTTAGTTGTGGCCAAGAATTGGCCCCCACCTGCCATAACTCAAACTCATATTGGGAACTGATGCAGATGCTCTAAGGTCTATTAGTGCCAGCCCCAGCAAATATGCATATGCACTTATGCAGGGCATTGCCCCATTGCAAATGAAGTTATGATCAACCTAAAATAACTGTGTAATCTTTGTTCAGAAAATGAATTCGAGAAAGAAAATAAAATAGTTTACTTCAATGTTTCACTTCTAAGAACGAGAAATGCAATAGCCATAGTAACATTTGGAAAAAAAAAGGTTCAAGTTTGGTTTACTAGTCTTTGTTAATAACAATGCCTGTAAAGCTGGTAAGCCCGGCACATATAAATTCTTTTCGCAGGGCTGAAGCCATCTGCCTTGTGGTCTGTGCTGATAGCATGATGAAACATGGGTTGTGAAGAATGTGAAAACTTGGAAGAATGCCAGTATATAAGAGTTGTACCAATTTCTGCTTTGAATCTGAAAAATCCTGGTCCGATGACCTCACTTTTGCAATCATAAAGAGAATCTACAACCTGCAATAGCCAGTAAATTAGCTTCATGGTAAAGTTTCCATAAATTTCTGAAATTACATGGCCCAAAAGCCTACCGGATCAGACTTCAGAAACTCAAGAACCCTCTGCATGTCATGATCATCAATAGCCCGGCCAATTAAAGCATCTCTGTTCCTCTGAATAAGAAAAATGGCAACCTACAAAAGATATTGAACAACTTTCTATGATGAGTAACAAAACAAAAATGGACAGCATGGAGAACAGACTTGTGCAAACGTTAATTAGAGTGAAAATAAATAGAAGCAACCTTACACTTGGATAAAAAGTTACATAAGACTTCCCAGAAATATATTGCTGTGCAAGTCTTCACCACAATTGAAAATTTCTGGCCAAACTCTTATTGCACTTAAAATTTTCAGTCTTGCAGTTATGATTTTCGTTATGCCTTTTGTCTTAGTTTTATCCCAGCAAAAAGAGGTTTTAAATTGTTAAACTTAAAACTCATGATCGAAACACCATCCACAAACTGCTACATGCACAGTGGCTACGTAAGGACAGATTCATTGTCAGGCATTCAAACATGGGAGAGGACAGAGAGATGCCACCTTCTGCCATGATATGCTATGCAATAAGAATTAGCGTAAAGACATCATGTTACAACATTGAGAACAAGGCATGAAAACAGGAGTGTGGCAGGACTTTCGGGAACAACAGAATAACTTATGACACACACGATAGTTTATGTTTGACAATGGACAGATAACAAGAATTGTGGCTCAAGTATCTGGCCAGGATATATTCACGTAGAGATAGTCCAAGTGGTTGAATTGGGTTCAAATTTTGTGAAGGTTACTGGATTTAACGTAACAAAGTCGACACATCAAAGTAGCTCAGCATTACATAGACAAAAGAACAGAGGAATTTAGCATTCACATCAATATCAAGTGTCAGGTGCACAGGAGTATATTGGCGAACATATCTCAGATGAGCTTCATTGTCAGTACTAATCTGGTTTACCCAAGTGGGAGGTAGGTATTAACTAACCCACTTCTGCAGCTTTTTATTTGACCATGTCAGGTTGGGACTAAACCAACAGAATCGGGTAAAGGAATTTCCCACGTCCCACTTGGGACAATCTGATTGTGATTTGTATCTGAGGGGCAAGACTGAGTTTGTGTATATGTGCACTAATTTACGTGTGCATTAAAAAAATAATCAATATGAGCAATATAGGTAAACGTGCAGGGAAAAAAACATACCATTCCTAGTAGGTGCCCGACAATGATCGAACCAACTGAATCATATATAGCATTTCCTGTCATTTTTACAGCCACTAAAGACGCTCCAGCAACTACAAGGCCTATAACAGCAGCACCATCCTATACAACAATGTTGGATTAAGAATCATAAAAAGGCAACAAAAAAAATTGAATTAGAGATCTAAAGAAGACAGCAATATCATATGACAGACCCTATAAAACTATGGGAAAAGAGGAATTGGTAGGATTCAGCTATTGAACTAAATTGGGGAAAAAATTGGTAGGTAGTCACATTAGTACATTACTCACTTCAGCCATGACAGCAACTGAAGTTGGATCATGACCACGCCAGATATAGTCCCTTACACTCATCCCCTCTGCTTCTGCACCTTTCTTAACAGCCTTTAGAGCAACAAGTAGTGAAGCGCCTATAGACAGCAGAATTACTCAAATGAAATGTAGTAAAAAAGACATAAATGATATGGGTAGGAGAAGGAGCAGAAAATGAATGATACCTTCAAATAGGAATGACCCGCCAAGCACTAGTGCAGCATAATGGATGTTCTCCGGGGGCTGTCAAAACAAAAGTATGACCATTGTATGTGGGTAATAACATTTTATAATAAAATAGAATGTTGTGATGAGAATCAAATTTGGCATCATACATGGGAATCCCATAAATTTTGAACTCCATGCACAATGGTAGCACCTGAACCCAAGCAAAATATTCCAACCGCAGATATTAAGGACCATACAAATCTTTCCTTAGAATATCCATAGCTGCAAAGGAGCTTAAGTTAGGATCAATATTTGTCATAACATAAGCGATAAGCCATCATTGCAGCTTATGGTGCATCTCTAAATCTGAAGCTTGTGTCCTGACTACTAATGTTTAATTGGTGCAATTAATTAATAGCAGGCTTTTTCCTAACATTCAGTCCATGGTATTTTACTTGAAAGAAAAGTAGTGGGTTACTTCCATAAATGGCATGAATTTACCAAACACAAAAAGGCACATTAAAGAAAACTATTTCAAAATAACTATTTATACATACGGGTGTATTGCATCTGGAGCACGTCTTGAGCTTCTCAAACCATATGCAAGAAGTGCCTGAAAATTGATAAATAGTCCTTGTATTATTAGTTCCCCATCATGAATTAGAAAGATAAAGGTATTAACATATAAACTGCCATAGTAAAGGATAGTGTTACTTGGTTAGCAAAGTCTGCAATTGAATGAACCATCTCAGCTAGCATAACATGACTTGATGTGGCAAACCACACGCCAAACTTGAGTGAGAAGACGAGGAAGTTACACCAAAGTGCCGTGTTAACCGCTCGATGGCTGAATTCACATTACATTAGCAATTACATATATAAATTGTTCATCAACAGATAACCGTACATATAATATGCAGTAAGGACATGGTGACAGTGTTCTTCTTATACTGCACTGCTGAATAGCAGTTTGGACATCCTTTGTATTCTTTATATCTCACACTATCTAATGCCTCAGACTCGCCACAATATACTGATCGTCAGTGAGTAAAAAGACTAACACATATCTCCTGTCACAGTATCCGGACACAAGAGAGGCAGCATTATTTCCACTCCAACATAGCAGAAAGCATAGCCCTTCCCCAGGTTATCTGATAAAGATGTCATGTGCTGAACCCTTTAATTAGCAAGGTTTTGCACAAGAATCACCTAATAGATTCTAATGCACCAAAACACAATACTCGATACATCAGTTATTAACATGTCCCTGGATGCGCAATGTTCTGAAAAAAAAAAGAGAATGGAATAAGAATAAGGGGATTACTTGTGCTCATCGTTATAATGCGGCAGCGCCTTCTTTACCGTGCCCACACGCAGAGAATAGTCTGCACCAGAGCAGCATCACCGTCAACGGCCAGGCACTTCACCTACCGAACAAACAACAGGGAAAGGACAAGGAGGACGGAAAATGGGATCGATTCGCTCGTTTCTTACTGCGGGAGATGGTGAGCCGCACGGGCGGAGCGTCAGTGACGGCGCCCGAGGGGCGGGAGGCCGCGGGAGGGAGGCCCCGCCACCCGCCTCGGAGGCCGAGGAGCCCCGCGGTTCCGGTCGCGGAGGTGAGTAGCCGATGGGGCCAGAAGGCGGCGGGTGGTGGCGGCGGCGGGGACGACGACGGGCCCTCGTCGTCGTCGCGGCGGGATGAGAGGACGAAGTGGGGGTAGCGCGAGAGGAGTCGCGGCGGGGCGGAGGCGGAGGAGGTGGAGGAGAGGAGGCGGAGGCGGAGGGCGGCCGCGGCGGCGAGGGGGCGGCGCATTTAGGCGTGCCGGCGCCGCCGGTGGTGCTGCCGCGGGTGGGGTGCAGGGCAGCTTCCATTCGAGGGAAGGAAAGGGGATATACCGATATAGGAGCGCAGGATTTTTCGGACTGCAGTGTGGACCGGACCGGATCGGGCTCGAGATTCACAATTTTCCACTGGAGACTGCACGACCACGAGAGTGAAAGGCTGAAAGCCATGGGCTGGTTTGGCACATTGTCAATATTTCGTTCCACACAAGAATCAACTCGGCTGTCGTATCTCCCTTGGGAGTTCTATGAAAGTTCAGAACTGATTTTGTACAAGCAACTAACTCACTCATTAGTAGTATGATGATGAATATTCAGAATTGATTTTGTACAAGCAATTAAGGGCCTCTTTGGTAGGGATCTTGGAACGGGGAAGGTATTCCTCGCCACCACACGCGGTTGAGCTAGCATGTTGGAAAACTTTTTCTATCGAATTGAGTTTGTTTGAATTCGAGTTAAAACTCTTGAATCTGAGTTTAACCTTTTCATTAAAAAAATGAATCTGAAGTATAGCTTTTGTTATCATGTTGGCAACATTCTGGTCCGGAGAAGAACGCAAGTATACATCTCAAAACACATGTTTTTTATCTGCAATTTCACCCCTTTTGTTTGTCCAGCATCATAATCCGTGCCTATAAAAAGCACCATATCCTTCGTAGATACTCCCTCCGTTCTTAAATTGTTGACGTCGTTGACTTTTTTCATTACATTTAACCATTCGTCTTATTTAAAAAAATTAAAAAATTATCAAATATTCTATTATCACTTGTTTAATCATCAAAGAAAGTTAAAACACGACTTATAATTTTACATATTTGAAAAAATATGAATAAAATAAACGGCCAAACATAAAGAAAAAGTCAACAGCGTCAATAATTTAAAAATGGAGGGAGTAGTTATTTAAGACTAAGTTTTATTTTATTGTTCCTATACTATCACATAATAAACAATAAAGCAAATGAAACATCCCATACAATACAACATATGGTTTCAGTTTTGTATATGCAAGACACGGAGGAATAACATTTCACGATCACTATTCAAGTAGTTTGGCTAAGAGCAAGCATTCAAAACTGCAGGGTGGAAATACTTCCAGCAACACAAAAAGATAAGATTTAAGATCTACACTCAAGCCTTGAATACATATAATAACCTTCATAAGTGAGTTGTTGCATCTCCAACAGTTGAGCAATATTATATAAGTAGTATACATTCACTGAAACAACATTGACCGGAATAAGTAGCTCATATGTAGCTACCTTACAAGACAGACAATTTAAAAAGGCAACGTATCCTATGACAACTAGGCTCATATGAAAACTATGAGAACTTGAATCCGGGTCACGTGATCTTGATCCAAGAGGGCGCATAAGGAGGGGTGGGAGGGAAAATTCGCAAAAGTATGATTAAGTGGCGGTGATTTTGACATTCCTCCTCTCACCTGAATTCATGTACCCAATTGGATCAAGATCATGTAGCCCAAATTTGAGTTCTCATAGTTCTCACACAAATCGGTTCTCATAGGATACGTTGTCATTTAAAAAACCTAAGTGCCGAACAAATTAGGAGGCAACGTGTGTTAAAAGGCATCCGTGCTCATTTATCCATGAATCCGAGTAGAATGGGATATAAGAAATGTATGGCAACCAGCGATCCGAGCCAAGATTTTGGATCACGTGCCCTTCCTCACGATCCAACGTTGTAGGCCATTACCGTGTTGTCCCAACCAAGAAACATAGATGATCATATTGCAGTATGGATGAATTGCAATCACACGGTAGTATGGGTTTCGGAGTGGCGTAATCATCTTTTCCGTGAGATGCTGAAAGCTCACACCGTCACACGATGTTTCATTGCCCATTAATTTGTAGCAATGTCCTCAAGAACCCAGATTGACAGAGCTACTTCGATCATCGGTTATAAAACATAATTTCCCTTGGTATCGACCAAGAAAGTCGAGCACGGGAACCATTTGTGTATAATCCGGCACATCAATCTCCTACCATTCCTCCGCCTTTACGTCTCATCGTCACTATACTAGTGTCTATCCCAATGTCGGTGGTGATATACGAATACCACCGAAAGAGACACTTGTTCCATATTTAGATATGAAACTATAGTTCCATTCACCTTCCTTGTAACTCCAAGCTCCAGTTTGAGCCCAACCACCGAGTAATCATGTTCATCCTATCGAAATCCGAGTCGGGCAACAACACGATGCTCGCTGCGAAATCCAGATTTCGGTAACACAAACCAGCTCCCGGTAGCCGGATTGCACACGAGTGTAGTGAATCCACATCGAGAGAAGTGGCCTTGGAGGGACCGCAAAGGAGGAGGCCATTACGAGGGTCCAAAATGTCGATACCCTCATGTCCGCGCAAAGCTGAAAGGGCAAAATTTTCCCATGGACACCCTTCAATGTTAACATTTGTTATAGGACACTAATCAATCTTATATTTGCTAGAAGACACTATTGGATTGTAGTAATTAGCTAAAAAACACTTAAGATAATAGAATATTGATTATCTTGCATGGAGAAGAGAGAGAACTTTGCAAATGACCATTTTGCCCTCACGACCAATTTAAACACATATTTCTTGATGTTAAGCATGACAATGGAATAAGTGATAGTAAATATTTTTAAGAACTATTATATTCTCATAAGATGTATTAATTATTTTCACTACATTATCAATTATATTTTAGAAAAACTACTATATTTAACATAACTTTCAATATACAAGTAATAATACTTGCACATAATATTTTTTATAAAAAAATATTTCCTACAAAATATGTAAATATCACTCATTACATTTGAATGTTTAACTCTACGGTAAAAAAATATTTAAATCATCATATATGTTAAAATTAGTTAAAGGGTAGAATGGTCATTTTCAAAGTTCTCTCTCTCCTGCATGCAAGATAATCAATATTATAGTATCTTAAATGTCTTTTACCCAATTACCACAATTCAATAGTGTCTTCTAGCAAATACAACATTGAGTAGTGTCTTAGAGAAAATGCCAACATTGAAGGGTGTTCATGGGCAAATTTTGCCAACCGAAAGAGGGGTTAATAAATGGCGGCCACCCGCATCTCGAGAAGGCATAAGTGAAATGCCAAGTCTCCACATGGAAGCGCCCGTGATTCACGGAGATGTAGAAGAAGCCAGCAAGGGTTTGGGGAAGCTTGTTGCGGTTGTTGGGGCTACATATGAGGATTTCCCAGTCACGTCAAACGCACTTGCGGTGAAAGAGTGACTCGACGGGCAACCGCGACGGAATCTCCAGGATGAGGTCGTCGGTGAGGTTGGAGGCCGGGTTCCTTCTAGCCCTCCTCGCGGATCTCTTCTTAGCCATCTCGACGCGGAGCCAACCTCACCCTCTAGCCTGCCGATCCACGCCTGGTTGGATAGTGTAGATCTAAACGAGAGAAATGGAGCTTGAACGTGCCTTCGTCACGAACCTGCTACCAGCGAGAAGGAGGAGAGAGATTCGATCTTTCCCTGGTTCCTGCGAGATAAGCGTCATCGCGCCACACGAGGGTTTTCTTTTTTAGAAGGTATACTCTTATTTATTAATTCAGTGAAACCGGAGTATATGAAGGATAAAGTATCAGGTGCTCCCGGTGGTTGTAGTGCTATCGTACTCCCACTCGATATAGCGTATAAATGATGCAAAGAAAAATTACAACAAAACATAAATCCATAGGTCATGCAATCTTCTACCATCATGCAGAAAAATCATATGCAACGGAAACTTGTGCAAAGAGAAACAAAAAAGAGAAATCGTGCAGTGAATAGTTGTGGGTTTAACTGTTCACATCAGACCTGTTAATAGCTACTGTTCGTTTGTTGATTTCACCTTTTTAGTGCATCTTATACAAGTTTCCGTTGCATCTGAATTTTTGCATGATGGTAGATGATTACATGACCTAAGCATTTATAATTTTTTTGCAAATTTTAGTTCCATCATTTTTGCACTATATAGAGTGGGAGCATGGGAGCACCACAAACAACAGAAGCACCAGATACATTATCGTATATGAAGGACACATACAGCTTCTAAGCAATAAAGCCGAATACAGTAGATTGCACACTAATATTTGTCGAACTAACCTTATGGAAGAGCCAAAGCAAGGCAACAATAATGAAAGGATGACGTTAACAGTACACGGATGGGGTTAATGCCCACACCGGGGACTCGTGGTGACACCAGTAAGAGAGTTCGAAGTACAATCACGGCGTTGACACCCTTCAATAGCCTCCGATGTTCTCTCCACTTGACCTGTCTGATGTGAGCACATGTGCAGATTACACGGATGCGATTTGTGTGCCTCGATCTTTAGGGTGGAATAGATGAAAACTTGATAACTATTGTTGCATGACCTGACGGAGAGGTAGTGTACCACAAGATCTTGCACCATGACAAACTACCGAGACATCCGCCCTTCCGTACGCCAACGAAACTCGCCCATGCAATCACGCCATATAGACATGAAGCACGAACGGGGTGAACCGAAGTTCGGTGTTCTACAATCCCCTCAAGAATTGAAAGAACGATAGTCGTAAAGACACTCATGTCTCACTCGAAATTTTTCAAAACATTCTCTCGCATGATAGGAGAGGAACACCGAAGATGCACTAGGCCCCTTAGTGGGTTTTGGTGATAAATGATAAATGATTAAAAGCTCTAATGTGGTTATTGAGTCATTGTGCAGGACAACAAAATGATAGTATCCACAATGTGAGAAAGTAAACCCCTCAATTAAAAAGTTGAAGTACTCAAAGAGCAAAGATGACAAGTTTAGATTTATAACTTCTTGAGTATAGGTGTGCCAAACTATTAAGAGGGGTGAAGCGATCTTACGTGCAGGGAAGAATGTGCTCTAGGTATTCTCAAACAACTTGGAACCAAAATACCAACTCAACCTCGATCAAAAAGCCTATCTTTTCCTATCTTCTCCACACTCGACGGAAGTTCCGTCCGGGTCGACTGAAGTTCCGTCGGTTCCAGAGAGTTTGGGACGGAAGTCCCAAACGTGACTGAAGTACCGTTCCTAGGGTTTTCCAGTTCAAATCTTGCTCGACGGAAGTTCCGTCCGGGCGACGAAGTTCCGTCGGTTCCGAGAGTTTGGGACTGAAGTCCCAAACGTGACGAAGTACCGTTCCTAGGGTTTTCCAGTTCAAATCGACTCGACGGAAGTTCCGTCCGGGTCGACGAAGTTCCGTCGGTTCCAGAGAGTTTTGGACGGAAGATCTAACTCGAACGGAAGTACCGTCCTAGGCTTTTCGCAGTTGACCTAATAGGGTGACGGAAGTTCCGTCAAGTCCAATCATTGACTTGAGCAACGGCTCTTTTAGAGCCCACACTTTATAAAGCTTTGACCTAACCCGTGAGAAAAGCAGCTCGGTGCCTTGTGAACTCTCGGATCTTGCTCAAGCTTTCTCTCTCACTCCTCTCCACTCCTCTAGAGATCCAAAGCCATTGGAGTGAGCTCCCATCTTGATTCCAAGCTTGATAGCACCAACCCAACCTAGAGCACATCTTCCCTTAGCAATTAATCTCGTTCTTCACTTGTTACTCTTGGAGATTCGTTCTCCTAGATTGGCTAGGTGTTACCCTAGAGCTCCCAAGCTTGTGGTGAGCCTTGGAAAGTTTGTGAAGGTTGAGATTCGCCTCCGCAAGGAAAGGAATCCAATGAAGAAGAAGAAAACCAAGTTTGACCTTTGTGGTTGCTTGGGAGGATTAGGGTTGAAAGAAACCCGGCTCTTTGTGAGCTCCTCAACGGAGACGTAGGAACCTCTTTGTGAGGGGTCCGAACTTCGGTGAAAAATCTCCGCGCCTCTCTTGTTTGTTTTTGTTGTGTGTTTGTTTGTTCATCTCTCAAGTGTGTTTTAGCCCGATCTACTTGTGTATTGCGTGTCTATTAAATTCCTGCAGGTATAACACTTTCAAGGCAAAAAGGAAGGTTTCCATTCAAGTGGAATCGTGAGATTTCCTCTCCCTTTCCATTCCCTAGAGTTTTCATCTCACCACCCCGACGGAAGTTCCGTCGATGACGGAAGTTCCGTCGATGGCGAATTTGATCCATTTGCTTTTAAGTGTTGTAATTTCAGGTTTTTATCTAGATTGCCTATTCACCCCCCTCTAGGCAACTTTCAATTGGTATCGGAGCAGGTCTTCTCGAGAAGAGCTTAACCGCTTGAGAAGAAAAGATGTCGGGGAATTAGTTGGAGGGGACAATAGTCCCAACAAGAGAGGGGACACCGATGAGGAAAGAAATCCATTTGCCAAGGATGGAACAAGTGGTGGGAAGTTGGACACAAGGTACAACTTCAACTATAATGATGTGGCAAATGTGAATAGTGGAGGTAGTGGACGACTACCGTGGTTTGATGGAAAAGATTTTAGTTGGTACAAGCATAGGATGAAAATGTACTTGTTGTCAATTGGTCCACCCGTGTGGGAAGTGGTTGAAAAAGGATATGTGATTGAGGATGAGGAGAGACACACCGTAATGGACAACATCAACATACATCGCAATGCGCAAGCCGTGTCGGCAATGCTCTCGTCTTTGAGTGCTAAAGAGTACTCTAAGGTGTCCCGACTAGAGAATGCCAAAGCTATATGGGACAAGCTCATTGCAGTTCATGAGGGAGTCGATGTGGTGAAGAAGTCAAGGATGCAAGTGCTGAAAAATCAATTCAACTTCTTTGTGATGAAGAAGGGCGAAGACCCTCAACAAACACATGATAGGCTCTTGGACATTGTGAATGAGCGAAGGTCACTTGGAGATGACGTGAGCGAACAAGAAGTGAATCTCAAGCTTCTAATGTCACTAAGAGTGTGGAACTCCACACTTTGCACTATCATTGAAGAAAAGGAAGGATTTGATGGATTCTCCACGGATGAAGTAATTGGGAGAATTCTTGCTCACAAAAGTCGTGATGATGAGGGAAAGAGAGTGAGTGTGCTAATTGGAGATGAGAGCACAAGCAAGCAAGATGTAGCACTTAAGGCCAAAAAGAAAGAAGTTGTGGAGGTAGACCAAATTGAGATTGAAGAAGACAATGAGGAGCTTGCCTTGTTTGTGAAGAAGTTTGGCAAGTTCATGATCAACAATGGGTTTACCAAGAAAAGCTTTGATAAGGCAAGGGCAAGAAGATCAACAAGAAAGTGCTATCACCGTCATGACCCGGGCATCTCATTGCGGAGTGCCCTCAACTCAATGGAAAGGAAGAGAAGAAAGAGAAGTTCATTAAGAAGAAGAACTTCAAGAAACCATTCAAGGGTCAAGCTCATATTGGCCAACAATATGTCTCCGATGACGATGAAGATGATGATGAAGATGAAGAAGGAGGAATTGCCAATCTTACATATGGCCTAACACCGGCCAAATCATCACTCTTCAACAACCTCACCGACGATGAGGATGACACCCCCAAATGCTTCATGGCCAAAGAAAACAAGGTACAAACTAAACCTCTTGTCAATTCCTCTAACAATGATAGTGAGGAGGAGCTAGTCCCCCCTTGCAAGATATGGTGAAGATGCTAGGGATAATGCAAGAGAAGGTTGAAGAGAGCGAAGAGATGGTGGACAAACAAGAAAACATGCTTATCAAGAAGCTTGATGAGGTTAAAGAGTTGAAGGCCTTGCTTGAGGAAGAAAGAAAGAAGAACGAGGAGTTGACTCTTTGCCTTACTAAGGTAAACAAGTCAAATGCTAAGCTTGAGGACATCAACCTCTCACTCCAAACAAAGTGTGAATCTCTTAAAGAGAATCACAAGTTGTTAGAAGGAGAGATTGAAGTCCTCAAGAGTAGCACATTGACGCACAAAAGCAAGGTTGAGTCAATGCAATCCTCATCAAGAAAAGAGTGTACAAGATGTAAAGGTGTTGACATTGACAACATTGCCACCGATAAGGTGACAATCAAGGATCTCACTAACAAGGTCAAGAATCTTGAGAGAGCGGCTCAAGTTGAGCTAGCTAAGAAAATTGTTAGTGAAGAAAGAAAGTTCAATGGCAACAAAGGCATTGGATTCAAGGAGCAACCCAAGAAGAGATTCAACAACAAGACCAACATGAATCAACAAAAGCAAGTTGCTCAAACCAAGCACGTGAAGAAGGCCAAAACAACACAAGAGCTCAAAAAGAAGAGCTCACTCGTATCCTTCTATGTGTATAATCATGCAACATATGAACTAACCCATGGTGCTCATGGGAAAGTAGTTGCAAGATTTGTTGGGCCTCGTTGACGCCGGTTTTTGACCAAGGGACCCACCGTCAGCAACTATAGGTCAAAAGAGGGCCGGTGGGCGGAAGGCCGACGGCCGCTTGAGCGAGTAAAAGGGGCGTCCCTCCCGGGAATCGTGCGCGGATGCCAACGAAGAGCATAACATTGATGGGCCTGGCCCACGTTGTAAAATTAGAAATAATAGTTTAATTTTGGGAAAGATCTTAGTCGGTTAGGAAATCGGCTCGAAGAGGGTCCGAGTAGGATTCTTTGTGCTTGAGTATAAATACGTACTCGGATGTAACATGTAAACTCGATTCACATCCAATACAACTTTCGGCGCATCGCCAAACCCTAATTTTCTCGTCAAGTCTTTACTTGTTTTGCGCGGGGATCTTCGGGGCTCCGGTCGACGACACGTTGGCTTGACGAGGTAATTATGTTGTTTAATTCTCGGCGCATTGTTCGTAATTAGATGGCTTAATTGCTAGTTATCCGGCGACTAGATCTGTTTTCGATCGGCGTAGTGAGTATCGGCGGGATGAGTCAAGTTGACCTGGTCCGGGCTCGTGGTGGAGGTAGTTTGACTTGTCCCGCCTCCCCGTTCCAGCCTTTACTCACGGCGCCGATTGGCTCGGATCTGGTCGTTCGAGTCACGATAGCCGCTATGAGAATTCTTCTACATCTTGGCCGATTCGATCGTGCGGATTCGGTTGACGTGTCCTGTGTTTGCCTTTGCGATAGTTGACTTGTCCTAGGCGCATGCAGCCGATTGGCTAGGGTGCAGATTTACTTTCATAGTTAAGACGTTTATGATTGTGCTTGTCCTGAATTGGCCGGGCGTGCGCGGCCGTTAGACCTGGTCCAGCACGCGTGCCATCGATCGACTTGTCCTGTTGGAGCGACCGGTCGATTTGGGATCTGTGTGGTTGTATTTGTCTTACTTGTTCTTTCGGAGTGTTTAGCCGATTGCTTATCACGTTCATTAAGCTGTTTTATGTTTAATTAATGCCAAACCTGTTAAAGCTGCTTTTGAACCCGAGTTACTAAGTATGATCTTATTGATCATCATTATACCTTTGGATAGATCTAAATAATTCATCGATATAATCAATGGCAGAATCGGCCGCATACCCGATCGGCCGATTCACGGATCCGATTGATGATTAAACTATCCTCTTGCTACCAAACTAATTACATCCTATTAATAATTGCTCTGTTTACATTGTACTCGATAACACATCCTCGCAAAGTCTTAATGATTTGATCGTTTGCACGACGAAATCAGTTGCTAGTCACCGATCGCATGTTATAGCATCGGCCGATTTCGTATCGTTTGTACCACGATTCGTTTTGCCTAACATTTAATACATAAATGGATGGGCCGTGCTGTTCTCTGTTCATGGCCGATTTTGTCTGTCTTACGCCGTGATCGGCCATGGCTGCACATCGGTCTATCCGGGCCGATGACCTGGAATTTTACACTCTTTTATTGTCTTTGTTGGTTTGCAGGAAAACCATCCGCACGCACCAGCGCACACGAACATCGGCGAGCTGAGCCGGTCCATTGAGAGCACGAGGATTCTGCGTCGACTGGAATTTCGGTGGACTCTCCGGACGACGGTGTGTCGGCGACTTTTGACGTCAACACACTTTTTGGCACGCCCGAGTGGGACGAAGCAATCAAGATCAAGATGTCGTACATGCGAGCGATCGGGGAGGACGGAACACCAATGGTCGATGCTGAGAATCGGCCGATTTTCGTTCCGAGTCCCTCTCAAGACGGATGGCAAAGGCCATGGGGAAGTTTCCGATGACAACACACTTTCGGCACTGGGGAAAGATGACGACAGAACAAAAGCTGCAGTACCAGGAATACCCGGCCGAAGCAATGAAAAAGTACTTTCAAGCCCCGACGGTGACACGTGACGGAGTGGCCACAAAAGGAGACTTCCCTCGAGTCTACGCATCCGGAAGAACTAGACCAAATCAAAGCTCAAAGATTGCCGGATGCCAACCAACTCGGTGATATGGTCAACTCTTCCGTTCATCATGCCCTAATCAATCAATCGGGCGTGTTGACCAACACCATCGGGAATTTGATCAAGGACACGATTGATGGCGAGGCTATTCATCGAAGGGTATTACGGACCTGCATACACTCGGCCTTTCAATCGGGGAATTAGCTTCCGAGTGCCACACCGCGAGCAGAGTTTCAGCCTCAGTACGGCATGCCACCTCACCTATGGCCCGGCAAGGACAATGCAAATACAAGTACCGGTGCAACCCAGCCGGGTAAAGAGGATGACAGTGGCCCCAAGAAGTCGGTAACGGAAGAAGGCAACGAGACAAAATGTACAACGACCGATTTCCGAGTTGGGGGCAGCAAATAATGTGGCAGCGGTCCCACGGATGGCACAGACAACCCAATTTCTTCTACGCACCAAATATCGGCCCGAGTGGAATTGAGAACTCACCTACTATAGTACGGCCGATATCCGGTATTCCACGACCAAGCTGTCTGGGGATAGGGATTCATGATCGGACGACCGATCCAATCGGCCATGAATTATGGAATTGCTCCGCGGACACTATTCCCGACTACCGCACTGGGATTTCCGGGAACGATCGGTTGATACACCCGAGCGGGGACAGCCCAACACAGCTTATATGACGGGGACCGGATTAGCAATTGCTTGAACCCAATGATATGAGTAGCCTCATGACTAAGATCGCCGATATGATGAAAGATCAATTCGATTTGAAGCCTAAAGAGAAGAGTGCATTGTATCGGCGACCTTACCCAGACTGGATGGATTCCGTGGCTCTACCCAATAAGTATAAAATTCCTGAGTTTTCCAAGTTTTCCGGGCAAGATAACACATCAACTATGGAGCACATCGGCCGATATGACGCACGACTTGGTGAGGCGTCTACTCGGGAGGCTTTGCGGGTTAGGTTATTCCCACTGTCATTGTACTGGATCAGCCTTTTCATGGTTTGCTTCGCTGTCGCTCTGGTTCTATTCAAAGTTGGGCCGATCCGGAGAAAAGGTTTCACTCGTACTTTTTACGGGCATCACCGAGCTTAGTTTGTCCGATTTAATGGCGAGTAAAACAGAAAGCGGGGAATCGATAGGCGATTATATACGAGAGGTTCGGGACTGCGAGGGGACGATGCTACAACCTGAACCTGACAGAGCAACGGTTGGCCGAAATTGCTTATGCGGGGCTATTCCCCAACATCAAAGAAAAGTTTACCCCACATGAGTTTGATGGGCTGGCACAGTGACCCACGAGGCGATCGGCCGAGAAGAGAATCTCCGACTCACCGGGAATCGGCGGTATCGGGTAGCTTATGCTGATTTCGACAGTGAGGATGATGAAGAGGGAATTAATGCAGTTGAGTGGACTAATAACAAACGGCCGATATTTTCTCCGCATGTCAATCCTAAGGAGAGAAAATATGATTTTGATTTATCTAAGGCCGACGAGATATTTGATCAGCTGCTGCGGGAAAAGAAAATTCAGCTTTCACCTCATCACAAGATTCCTACGCCGGAGGAGTTGAAGAAAATGGCTAAGTGGTGCAAATGGCATGGAAATTCACATCATAACACTGTTGATTGTTATGCTATGAGAGATGAGATCCGGAAGGCGGTTGACGAGTGGGATATTGCGAGCAGTGATGTGAAGAAGAAGATGAAAGTTGATGGGCACCCTTTCCCTGCTAATACGATGTACATCAATACCATCGGTGGTGGATCAGCTGGTTTCATACGCCGATATGAGAGGAAGAGGGAGAGGGAAGAAAGAGATCAAGTGGCACGTGAACAGGAATCTATCGATCAAAGTCGGCGATACGAGCAAAGCGTGATCCGCCGAGAAGATTTTGACCCACACTCGGGATTGTCCTTTCTTTCGATCTGCTGGGACCGAAACATGAAGCTTCCATCTATCGAGAAGCTGTCCGAGTGCACCGGCGGGAAGAATATCGTGACGTCGGGTCGTCAAGTTACCGGGGACGGCCGATTGGTCGCAACTATGAATCTCGACAATCGGCCCCCGGAAGAGCAATCAACTACGATCACGGATATGATGAACGAAGATACGTAGCGCCAAAGAGAACCTCTGTTCACGATCGATCGGGGCCAATCAATGATGAAGAAGAGTTCGATTACCAATACCATGAAGATTTGAGAGGTGATCAAACCGAGAACGAAGGTCGGTGGTGCCCCGGTGGTTTGCTCAGACAAAACCCAAAAGAGGAGGCTTCAAAGAATGCGTTGTCGGGAAATCAAGGGTGGACGCCATTACGGAGATGACCAAGATGATGAGCCCAAGCCCAAGAAGCAATGGAGGCCGAAAGTGCGGTCTCGGGTGGTCGGGCTGAAGCCGCGGTGAATATGATGTCACCGATGCCCGGGATTGTCGGATCGGCCGATGAAAATTCGGTGAAGAAGAACCGATTGGGGAAACTTCGGAGATTCCGTGGACGCCGGAATCAGCGGTATTTGATAAGCCGGTCAACTACGATCATTTGCACCTCAAGGCATTATACATTAGCGGCTATGTCAATGGGTCGCCAATGAGGAAAATGTTGGTCGACGGAGGAGCAGCGATCAATGTCATGCCGATTACTACATACCGCAAGCTCGGGAAGACGCCGGAAGAAATGATAAGGGCTAATCGACGCTCAAGGATTACGGCGGGAGAAGCCAAGATGTGCGTGGGGCCGCAATAATGGAGATCATCGTGGGCAGCAAAACCATACCCACCACTTTTTTCATCATTGACGGGAAAGGTGCATACACAACTTTGTTAGGGAGGGACTGGATTCATGCTAATTGTTGCATCCCCTCAACCATGCACCGGTGTTTGATTCAATGGGTCGGCAACAAGGTCGAAATCGTGCGGGCCGATAAGTACGTAACCGTTGCAACCGCCGATTTTGAGTTTGTCTGGTCTAGAGAGCTTGCCTTGTTTATCGGGCACGTATTGGGATGCGGAGGCCATAAACATCACGGATGATGGAGTTATTGTGACCGGGGGTCGGTACCCCCGGCTGCTCCGATGGGCCCCACGGGAGAATTGACGGACAATCGGCCGATCGATATACACATCGAAGACATGGTGAGTCGGCCGATTGATGAACCAGAAGACGGGAAATTAGGCCACGGTTTTGTGTCGGCCGATGAATTAGAAGAAGTGGATATAGGGGATGGAGACAAGCCTCGGCCGACATATATTAGCAAGAAATTGTGTAAAGAAGTAAGAGATGAATTGGTGGCCTTATTGGAAGAATTTAAGGATTGTTTCGCTTGGGATTATAGCGAGATGCCTGGACTCGGCCGATCGATTGTTGAACATCGGTTGCCCACTAAACCCGGATATCGACCATATAAGCGAGGGGCTCGGAAGATTGACCCTAGGTATTATGAAGCCGTCAAAGAAGAGATTATCAGATTGTATGAAGCCGGCTTCATCGGGCCATGCCGATATGCGGAGTGGGTTTCTAGTATTGTGTCGGTGGAGAAGAAAAATGGAAAGATGCGGGTCTGCATTGACTTCAGAAATTTGAATAAGGCAACTCCGAAAGATGAGTATCCAATGCCAAACGCCGACTTGTTGGTTGATGCAGCTGCCGGCAACAAGATTTTGAGCTTTATGGATGGAAATGCTGGGTATAATCAGATTTTTATGGCCGAGGAAGATATATCAAAGACGGCATTCGGATGCCCGGAGCGTTGGGACTATATGAGTGGGTTGTCATGACCTTCGGACTAAAAAATGCTGGTGCTACATACCGGAGGGCCATGAATTTTATATATCACGATTTGATCGGCCGATTGGTGGAAATTTATATTGATGATGTCATGGTGAAATCAAGATCGGTTGGAAGTCATGTGGCTGATCTCGGAGAAGTGTTGAAGAGGACAAGACAATACGGCCTAAAGATGAACCCGCTCAAGTGTGCGTTTGGCGTCTCAGTTGGACAATTTCTGGGGTTTATTGTGCATGAAAAGGGAATTGAAGTCGGCCCTAAGAGTATTAATTCTATCGAGAAAGTTGGAACCGCCGACGAACAAGACGAAGCTCCAGTCCACGATCGGCAAGATTAATTTTATTAGACGATTTATCTCAAACTTGTACGGCCGGATTGATGTGTTTACGCCATTGTTGAAGCTCAAGGCCGATCAAGAGTTTCGGTGGGAGCCGATCCATCGAAGGCTTTAGAAGATATCAAGGAATATTTGGTGTCCCCACCGGTAATGGTTCCGCCAAAGTCGGGCACACCATTTAAGTTATATTTATCGGCCGATGATAGGTGCATCGGATCTGCATTGACTCAAGAGCGAGGAGGGAAAAGAGCGGGTCATATTTTATCTCGGCCGCAAATTAATTGATGCAGAAACACGGTATCCAGAGGTGGAAAGGTTATGTCTCTGTCTATATTTTTCATGCACGAAACTAAGGCATTATACGTTAGTCGAGGAGTGCATCGTGGTTTGCCGGGCCGATGTCGTAAAATATATGCTATCGGCCCCGGTCCCCAAAGGTCGGTTGGGCAAATGGATGTTGGCAATTGCGGAGTTTGATCTAGGCCATGAATCGACCAAAGCGGTGAAAGCGCAAGTATTGGCCGATTTAATAGTGCAACACGGTGAACACTCGGCCAAATACGTTGAACCGAGTGCCATGGACGGTGTTCTTTGATGGTTCAATTTGCAAGGAAGGAAGTGGAATCGGCTTGGTTGTTGTGTCGCCTCGGGGGCAATACGTGGATATTCTATTACGGTGAGGCGCACACCAACAACCAAGTCGAATATGAGGCGATATTAAAAGGACTGGAACTACTCATCGATGCCGGGGCTGATTTTGTGGAAATTTTCGGCGATTCCTTGTTGGTCGTGAGTCAGCTGGCCGATGAGTATGAGTGTAAAGATGAAATATTGCTGCAATATCATAGAAAGTGCCAGAAGTTAATGAAAAGATTCAAGTGTGTTAAAATCGGCCATATACCAAGAGAGCGAGAACTTGAAGCAAATAACTTGGCTCAACTAGCATCCGGATATCGGCTTGCCGAAAACAGCTTGGAAATAGCCGATATTGAAGAAGCCGATTGGCGCACAGAAATTCGAAGTTTTTGAGGAATCCATCCCAACCTACGAGATAAGAAGATAAGATATAAAGCCTTGAAGTATGTTCGTTGGATGATCAATTATTTTTCAAGACAATTGATGGAGTGCTTCTCAAGTGTATTGATGACACCGAAGCCAAAGTGGTAATGAGCGAAGTACATGATGGGATTTGCGGAACACATCAATCGGCCCATAAAATGAAGTGGCTGCTAAGGCGAGCTGGTTATTACTGGCCGACAATGTTGGCCGATTGTTTCAAATATTATAAAAGTTGCCAAGATTGCCAGAAATTCGGGCCTATACGGAGGGCACTGCGTCGGCCATGAATCCGGTGATCAAACCTTGGCCGTTCGGAGGCTGGGCCATGGATATGATCGGCCGAGATAAATCCAGCATCAAGCAAAGGACATCAATACATCTTGGTAGCGACAGATTACTTCACAAAGTGGGTTGAAGCGGCACCCTATCGCAAAGTTTCGACGGCCGACGTGATAACATTTGTTAAGGAGCATATCATTCATAGATTTGGGATTCCGAGAGACAATCACAACAGATCAAGGATCAGTATTCACGTCGGACGAATTTCAATCTTTTGCTTGATGAGATGGGAATTAAGTTGATTAATTCGTCGCCGTATTATGCCCAAGCCAATGGACAAGTCGAAGCGGCGAATAAGAGTCCGATCGAGTTAATCAAGCGGAAAATACAAGAGTATCCTCGTAAGTGGCACATGAAATTGATGGACGCTTTGTGGGCTTATCGTATGTCACGGCATGGAGCCATGCAAGTTGCGCCGTATCAGCTGGTATATGGGCACGAAGCCGTCATTGCCATGGGAGACGACTATCGGCTCCGGAAGGATTGAATTGCAACAAAAGCTTTCGGCCGATCAGTACTATGGATTGATGATGGATGAATTAGAAGATGTAGTACAAAATCGAGTTGGATGCATTGGAAAAAATAGAGCGAGAATAAGGCGAGGGTCGCCCGCCATTATGATAAGAAGGTTGTGCGAAAGCAGTTTAAAGAAGGCGATTTGGTCCGGAAGCTTAGGATGCCGATCGGTGTGAAGGACAATCGGTTTGGTAAATGGTCGCCTAATTGGGAAGGACCTTATTTGATTAGCCGATCGGCACGGGTAATGCATATATTTTGAAAGAGTTAGAAGGGGAAGAATTCGGCCGAGCACTTAATGGAAAGTATTTGAAGCGAGTATTATCCTAGTATTTGGATTAACTCATAGTGTTCGGCCTAAAAGAGACTACGGCCGATGTCGATGCACATCGCCTTGAGACGGCCGATGCGAGAGTATCGCCCTTAGCCTAAAAAAAAATGTGAAAGTAAAATACAGGAAGTAACCAATAAATTAGCCGATGTTTAAAACGTCGCCTTCGGATGGCCGATATGATTGTATATCGCCCTTAGTGCAAAAAATGTTTACGACCAAAACTTTGTTCAAAAATCCTATTACACCTAAGCATAATCAACGGCCTCGGCGCGGGACAAGAAGTCTTGGACGGCGAGATAGTGCACGAGCCGAGCATGGAGTCGAGGTTGGCCATGACCGATAGGTCATCCTCGATGGGGCCGATATCGGCGTGCGCCGCGGTGGCCATCTTCTCGGCCGCTTGAATTGCTTCGTCCGTGATCTTCGTTGAGCCGCCACGTCGACGGACAGGCTGTGCAATGGTGGCTTCCGGGGCCGCCGCTTCCTTCTCCTTGAGAGCCGGCGAGGCTCTCAAATCGGCAATCTCTTGGTTGATTGCTTGCGGTTCATCCTGCCGATTTGAGAGTTGCTCTTGCATCTCCTGGGTCTTGTGAACCTCCTCCTCGGAGCGCTTGATGGATTCTTCGGTAAGTAACGCGGCTTGCTTGTTGCTCCGCGTGGAGAGCCGGACGCTGTTGAGCACGGGTGAAGTCCATCTGCCGGTACTCCATGTATGCCACACGGTGCGAGCATCGCGAACATCCTCTCGGGAGCTCGGTCCGGACCTCCAAGTACCGGGCCCTTATGGGATGGGCGTCGACGACCAAGCGATCAACCGAAGAAGCCTCAAGCTCGCGCGCGATTTCGGCCATGGTGGTAAGACCGAAGGCGATACCAAAATCGGCGCGAGACGAGGGAAGGCGAGCGCACGAAATACCAAGAGAAATAAAGTGAAGCTAATGAATAGCGGCGAATCAAAAGGGAGATAGTAGAAGCAAACCTGTGAAGCGTCGATGCGAAGCGGCTCGGACGTCTATCGGGCTGCGCCATGGAACCCACGAGGTTCGTGAGTTCCAATCGGCTCTCGGCCGGCCGATCCCTCTTCTCCGGCGGCATCCTCGGAGGCGGCATCGGGCATATGTCCAGCTTGTTCGGTTTCGGCGGGCTCATCGGCGGGCTCGTCGGCAGCGGTATTTACAGGAGAAGGCTGCGGGCGGTTCCTGGCCGGCCGGTTCTTCGACGACAATGGTGCTTTGTTCAACTTCGGCGGCGATTTCGGAAGACACGGGCCGATCCAAGCGAGTTGAGCTCTCCGTAGGATTTGGATCGGCTCTGGCTTGGTGTAACTTCGGGATCCGGAGCCGTTTGAATCGGCCTTTCGGGTGTCGGCGTCCTGGCCCGTGGAGGAGTTGACGGGCGAATAGGCGTATCAGGTGTTGGAGTCCGGGCCGAGGAGGAAGAACCGCCGATTCCTGCTAAGAACTCATAGTTAGTCGGCATGTAAAGTGAAGAAAGGAATCAGCAATCATGCGGTAATAACCTGACGCGGCGGAGATGGATCATCGAAATAGTCCGGGTCGGACGGGCGTACTGAGTTGCTTCACCGGCGCGCGGTGTCGCTTCGGACTTGAGTCGGCCCTGCTGCTAGCACATTGGCCCTCCTCTTGCTTGGGGCGGCCGTTTTTGTCTTGGCCTTGCGGGCAGCTGGTGCCCTCGACTCATCGCAGCAAAAGCTTGGGCGGGAGTGCGATCGGTGAAGCCGATATTCGGAGCAATTGGGCTCGACATCAAGTATGCAATTGGCCGGCCACGCGATACTGCGGGTCGGCGGCTCCTCCGTGTCCGATCGAAAAGGAATATATAAGGGTGAGTATTTGGAGCGGCCGATTTCATCAATAAAATCGGCCTTATAAAAATAAATCGGCTACACGTACCTCGGCGAAAGCTTCCGTCGGGACTAAGCCGGAGAAGAAGGAGGCGGTGTTCGAGCTGCGGAGGTGCCGGTTCCATTCGCCCCACCAACGGTCGAAAAGGCGGGTACTCCGGGCGCCGGGAAAATCCGGTTAAGTCGCCGGTGACGACATCGGCGGTGCGGCCGACGAGCCAATTCCACTGGATGGCGTTGTCGACGATAGATCGCGCCTTTATTTGCCCCACATAGAAGAGGTCGGGAGCAAGCGGCCGAAACCGAGTTGGCGGGCCGCCACCGACGGGTGGTAGAACTCATAGGAGCAGAAAGCCTTGCTCCCGGCAATGAGTCCCGTCGGCGACGGACGAGGGCGGAGGCGGGTGGTGAATATCTTGACCGCTTCCGCGTCGGCCGTCGGGAAGGTGGGGTCAATCGGGAAAGGAGTGTCATACCCCTTCTCGAAGAAATCGATGTACGGGTACCAATCCGTACTTTCATTGTTGAGGCCCTTGTAAAGGGCAGCGAACCGATAAGCCGGGGTGTCATCCGATATGGCCGCCCCTGGAGCCATGGATAGCGCCTCCCCAAAAGAGATACATCGGCTGGATCGGGGGTGGCCGAGTCGGCATAATTGCCGGGGAAAGTGAGGACACCGAGGTCCGGATCTATGGCCTTGGAGGTGTGAAGGGACAACCACATTTGGATGAACCACCAAGGGCCTCCCGGGTTCTTGATCGATCGGCGGAGCGCAACTCCACCGAGACTTGATGAAGAAGGAGGTAGGCCGATCCCGGAAGATACTTGCCCATAGGGAGGGCTTGACTGTCGGCCGATACATCGGCCATCGGCGAGAAATTGTTTGTGGGGCTCACGCCGACCCCGCGAGAAGAAAAAATGGTCGAGCCACATGTTGAGGAAGGCGACATGTTCACGGCGATCGACCGTGCCGTGCCCTTTGTTATAGGTCTGAATATAGCCCTTCCAGCCCTCGGTGTCTTTGGGATTGATCCGGTGGGAAGACTTAATGCGGACGAGCATCCGGAGTGGCCTCCGCCGTGATGTTCAAATCGGCCGGCATGACCGTGTCCGGGAGGGTCATGGTCGGCTGGGCCATGGCCGAACATGAAGCGGTTCAAGGCATCCGACCAAAGATAAGAAGCTGCCACCGGCAACGGTTCGTTCTTGTGGTGGTCGGCCAAAGAGAGTTTGATGGCGTGGGCAATGCCGATATTGGCCCAACCTTGCCGATGGACGGCCGATACTCGGTTATACCAATCGCGCCATCCGAGCAACGGGAGTCGGCCATGACCTAAAGCTATTGGCCCACTCGGCCGGTAAAGGAGGCTGTTGCCGAAACGGGACCCGGTTCGTTTCGGCACGGATGAGATCCGTGGGGTCGGGATCACCCATGGGGCCCAAAAAGAAGTGAGTGGGGGGACATGTGTTGACGCCGGTTTTTGACCAAGGGACCCACTGTCAGCAACTATAGGTCAAAAGAGGGCCGGTGGGCGGAAGGCCGACGGCCGCTGAGCGAGTAAAAGGGGCGTCCCTCCCGAGAATCGTGCGCGGATGCCAACGAGAAGAGCATAACATTGATGGGCCTGGCCCACGTTGTAAAATTAGAAATAATAGTTTAATTTTGGGAAAGATCTTAGTCGGTTAGGAAATCGGCACTGAAGAGGGTCCGAGTAGGATTCTTTGTGCTTGAGTATAAATATGTACTCGGATGTAACATGTAAACTCGATTCACATCCAATACAACTTTCGGCGCATCGCCAAACCCTAATTTTTCGTCAAGTCTTTACTGTTTTCGCGCGGGGATCTTCGGGGCTCCGGTCGACGACACGTTGGCTTGACGAGGTAATTATGTTGTCTAATTCTCGGCGCATTGTTCGTAATTAGATGGCTTAATTGCTAGTTATCCGGCGACTAGATCTGTTTTCGATCGGCGTAGTGAGTATCGGCCGGGATGAGTCAAGTTGACCTGGTCCGGGCTCGTGGTGGAGGTAGTTTGACTTGTCCTGCCTCCCGTTCCAGCCTTTACTCACGGTGCCGATTGGCTCGGATCCGGTCGTTCGAGTCACGATAGCCGCTATGAGAATTCTTCTACATCTTGGCCGATTCGATCGTGCGGATTCGGTTGACGTGTCCTGTGTTTGCCTTTGCGATAGTTGACTTGTCCTAGGCGCATGCAGCCGATTGGCTAGGGTGCAGATTTACTTTCATAGTTAAGACGTTTATGATTGTGCTTGTCCTGAATCGGCCGGGCGTGCGCGGTCGTTAGACCTGGTCCAGCCGCGTGCCATCGATCGACTTGTCCTGTTGGAGCGACTGGTCGATTTGGGATCTGTGTGGTTGTATTTGTCTTACTGTTCTTTCGGAGTGTTTAGCCGATTGCTTATCACGTTCATTAAGCTGTTTTATGTTTAATTAATGCCAAACCTGTTAAAGCTGCTTTTGAACCCGAGTTACTAAGTATGATCTTATTGATCATCATTATACCTTTGGATAGATCTAAATAATTCATCGATATAATCAATGGCAGAATCGACCGCATACCCGATCGGCCGATTCACGGATCTGATTGATGATTAAACTATCCTCTTGCTACCAAACTAATTACATCCTATTAATAATTGCTCTGTTTACATTGTACTCGATAACACATCCTCGCAAAGTCTTAATGATTTGATCGTTTACCGACGAAATCGGCTGCTAGTCACCGATCGCATGTTATAGCATCGGCCGATTTCGTATCGTTTGTACCACGATTCGTTTGCCTAACATTTAATACATAAATGGATGGGCCGTGCTTGTTCTCTGTTCATGGCCGATTTTGTCTGTCTTACGCCGTGATCGGCCATGGCTGCACATCGGTCTATCCGGGCCGATGACCTGGAATTTTACACTCTTTTATTGTCTTTGTTGGTTTGCAGGAAAACCATCCGCACGCACCAGCGCACACGAACATCGGCGAGCTGAGCCGGTCCGTTGGGAGCACAGGATTCTCGCGTCACTGGAATTTCGGTGGACTCTCCGGACGACGGTGTGTCGGCGACTTTTGACGTCAACGGGGCCACACTATGCAAGGTGGAATCCTTGTGAGTGGGTGCCTAAAAGTGTTGTTTCTAAAGTTAAGGGACCCAAGCAAGTTTGGGTGCCCAAATCTTGTGCTTAATTGTGTGTAGGGATACTCCTCGGGCGGTTCAATATGGGTACTCGATACCGGGTGCTCAAATCATATGACCGGGGAGAAGAAGATGTTCTCCACACTTGACAAAGACAATCTACCAAGTGGGAGTATATCTTTTGGAAATGATCAACAAGGAAAGGTAATTGGTCGTGGTGGAATTCAAATCACCCATGACCTTTCAATTAGTAATGTGTTTCTTTTGAAAGGTTTAGGGTACAACTTAATGTCCATATCACAACTTTGTGGAATGGGTTTTAATTGTCTCTTTACCGATGAAGGCGTGACCGTCTTTAGAAAAGCGGATTCCTCAATTGCACTCAAAGGATACTTGGAGGATAAGATCTATCTTATTGATTTCACCAACAAAGAGGGTCCCAATCTAAGTGTTTGTTTGATAGCAAAAACCACCTTGGGTTGGTTATGGCATCGCCGACTAGCTCACGTTGGGATGAGAAATCTACATAAACTTCTAAAAGGTGGCCACGTCGTTGGACTAAAGGATGTTGCCTTTGAACTCTCGGATCTTGCTCAAGCTTTCTCTCACACTCCTCTCCACTCCTCTTGAGATCCAAAGCCATTGGAGTGAGCTCCCATCTTGATTCCAAGCTTGATAGCACCAACCCAACCTAGAGCACATCTTCCCTTAGCAATTAATCTCGTTCTTCACTTGTTACTCTTGGAGATTCGTTCTCCTAGATTGGCTAGGTGTTGCCCTAGAGCTCCCAAGCTTGTGGTGAGCCTTGGAAAGTTTGTGAAGGTTGAGATTCGCCTCCGCAAGGAAAGGAATCCAATGAAGAAGAAGAAAACCAAGTTTGACCTTTGTGGTTGCTTGGGAGGATTAGGGTTGAAAGAAACCCGGCTCTTTGTGAGCTCCTCAACGGAGACGTAGGAACCTCTTTGTGAGGGGTCCGAACTTCGGTGAAAAATCTCCGCGCCTCTCTTGTTTGTTTTTGTTGTGTGTTTGCTTGTTCTTCTCTCCGGTGTGTTTTAGCCCGATCTACTTGTATATTGCGTGTCTATTAAATTCCTGCAGGTATAACACTTTCAAGGCAAAAAGGAAGGTTTCCATTCAAGTGGAATCGTGAGATTTCCTCTCCCTTTCCATTCCCTAGAGTTTTCATCTCATCACCTCGACGGAAGTTCCGTCGGTGGCGAATTTGATCCATTTGCTTTTAAGTGTTGTAATTTCAGGTTTTTATCTAGATTGCCTATTCACCCCCTCTAGGCAACTTTCAAACACGGAAGGTGGTTGTATTTCAATAATCCATAATTCATTCCTTTTCATTTGACGAATACATAGATATTTATACTAGGAGTACATGAAAAGTTATCATTTAACTTTGGTGTTGGCCACCATACCAAGGGTCCCTCTAATTCTTGTGAACCAAAGTGGTCACTAAAGAAATCTTTTCAATCCTCGCGCATCAATAAACTGCATGTATATCTTCCACTAAAACGGCCATAACTCTTAGGTGGAAAGTCCAAATGATGCATCGTTTGTTGCATACGAAACTAGACTTGAATGTCTTTTCTGATGATGTGGAATAAGGCTGTTGAAACATGCCCATGTGATGCAGGAATTGCCATAGATTCATTGAGACATACATGATCAAATTCCAGATTGTGGCTATATACTTGTCCACATCATTCTCCTTTCCTTCAAAACAAGTCGTCCCCGACTCGTGCTTGTAGCAGCAGCAATGGATGGAGATTATTGAGAACTCAACAAATAAAAAAATGGACTTATTTATGATAACTATAAACTCAACCGCAAACTGAAAACAACTCCATCTAGCAAGAATCAAACCGTTGAATTGACCCGACGCAATGAGAGGAAACCAATGTTTAAATCTCTTCTCAAGGCACCCTATCAGCATTCTGGCTCAACTCAACACTATTTCGGAACTGAATACCAATCTACGAAGGAAGCTTGTATGGATAATCAACTCTCACCATGGAAACCAAGACTCTTAAGTACCAAATGATGTGAGCACATGTGCAGATTATACGGATGCGACTTGTGTGGCCCGATCTTTATGGTGGAGTAGATAAAAACTTGATAACTATCGTTGCATGACCTGACGGCGAGGTCGTGCACCACAGGATCTTGCGCCCGTGACAAACTACCGAGACATCCGCCCTTCCATACGCCGATGAAACCCACCCATGCAATCACTCCATTTAGACGTGAAGCACGAACGGGGTGAACCAAAGTTTGGTGTTCTATAATCCCCTAAAGAATCGAAAGAACGATAGTTGCAAAACACTCGTGTCTCACTGAAATTTTCCAAATATTTAATGATGTGAGCACATGTGCATATTACACGGATGTCACTTGTGTGGCCACTACAAGAAAAACGTCATGTAGATACGCTTTATTTGCATACTAGATACACTTTATATCATGTCTATAGGGATATAAGCACGCTTTAGTAAAGCGTGTCCGGAGCGTCTCCACACGGACCGTGTTAAGATGTCTAGATACGCTTTGGTAAAGCATGTCTAGAATGGCAACATATCTTATGCAAACCAACCATCCTGTGCAAACTTTGGAAACTGAAATCAGGATCCTAGGATCTCTAATCAATGGTTAGAGAGATAACTAGCCCAACTTAACACTTAAGTCCTCCCACCATTACCTTTGTTAATTTGTTTTTACAGCTAACCCCTATGCTAATCACGTGAGACAATTGACTTTTCAATCGATCGCGACTACAGCCAAATGAAGATCGACGCCGCGCGCCTGGAAGATCGACGCGCCGCTGCCGGTGCCGCGCGCTCGGAAGATCGACGCGCCGCCGCCGGTGCCGCGCGCCTCCTGGAAGATCGACGCGCCGCCGCCGGTGTCGCGCGCCTCCTCGAAGATCGACGCGCCGCCGCTGGTGCCGCGCGCCTGGAAGATCGACGACGCCGCCCGCTCGGTTCATTAGAGGAACGACGCCGACTGTTGATCGACGACGCCGCGCGTCCTGGTTCATCACAGAACGACGCCGACTGGTTGATCGAGGAACGACGCAATGGTCTCTTGCAGCTACGTGACGAGCGTCGTTTCTATGATGAACCAGGCACGCGACATCGTCGATCAACAGGTCGGCGTCGTTCTGTGATGAACCAGGCAGCAGCGTCGTCGATCTTCCAGGCGTGCGGCACCGGCGGCGGCGCGTCGATCTTCCAGCGCGTGGCGTCGATCTTCGTTTAATCATGAGTCGCGATCGATCGAAAAGTCAATTATCTCACGTGATTAGCATAGGGGTTAGCTGTAAAAACAAATTAACAAAGGTAATGGTGGGAGGGCTTAAGTGTTAAGTTGGGCTAGTTATCTCTCTAACCATTGATTAGAGATCCTAGGATCCTGATTTCAGTTTCCAAAGTTTGCATAGGATGGTTGGTTTGCATAAGATATGTTGCCGTCTAGAATAGGCGAGACGTTTTATAGACACACTCGGATGCATATCTACACAGGTAGAGACGCTTTATGCATATACCATGTTTTTTTTCTTATTTAAGAATATAATCACATTTTGATAAAATTATCATAACAAATACTTTTATATGTATACTCATTTAGAATTAGACAAACATACATGAACTGAAATAGACAATGATTCAAGGGACATCTACAATCACATATTTCATTAAAATATATATCCTTTAACTTCACAGACAAAATCTTAAAAGTTACAATTACAATGATTGCCCGACTATTGATATAAAAATGAAAAACTAATGGTCGGAGCATAATTCATCATTTATCCTCTTCCGTCCGAAGTTCATGCACCGTACTAGTAAGTTCCATAGGTTATGGTTTTCCTGTCGTACATCTATCCGCTTGATCATTCACCCTGTAGAAGAAAATGAAAACAATAATCAAGTAATTAAGTAACCGTGTGTTCATGATATTGAAGACTAAGTGGGTCACTAAGTAAACTACACATACTTAGTAATTACATACTTGCGTATTAAAAGACAGATAGATTTGTGGTGTCGTTGTAGATTTATGGTCTCCTGCCATCACTTCATGTGTAGCTATATATTCATGGACATCTGATTTGACTAGTAATTAACCCACCGCATAATAAAAAAAATAGCTGCATAAATCTTCTCGGATCCGATATTATGTTCAGGAAATATGAGAGAGAAACTCAAAGATAAGACGTTATGCAAAAGAATAACCAAGGGGAAACGGCATTCACATGATCAGCACCGATCACGGCAACGTCATCGGATCACCATAACACGAATGTGTAGGGGGCGTACCTACGCTGCTGATTAAACTGGACGGCCATTACTGGATTCATGGCTGGCGGCGTCGAATGATTAGACTCTACAAGACGTCAGGCTGCTTAGCAACCGCTTCTCGGATCCGACAATCTTCGAACCAGGCAAAAATGGAGAGGCTGTTGTGGGCCGGATGAAGGGAATTCCTGAGATCAACGAGCTGTAGGCCGCACGGCAACGTCGATGGCACGGATCTCCGTTGCATGGAAGGATTCGTGAGGGTGCAGGTGAGAGACGGAGCGGCGGCGGAGAGGAGTTGAGACACGGAAGTCAATTGAGATTAGGTTTCATTTGGAAAATAATTTGAGGTCTCCGTATTAAATAAAAAATAAACAAGAGATTTGGAGAGGGGCACAATTTTAACACGTTTTGTACACAACGTCTCATAAAACGTTTCTACGGGTTCTCTCGGTGTCCGCTTTGATACGCTTTAGGGAGCGTTACAAAGGGACCGTGCCTATGTAGCTATTTTGTTGTAGTGGGCCCGATCTTCATGGTGGAGTAGATGAAAACTTGATAACTATTGTTGCATAACCTCGACGAAGAGGTAGTGCACCACAAGATCTTGCACCCGTGACAAATTACCGAGACATCCGCCCTTCCATACGCCGACGAAATCTGCCCACGCAATCACGCCATATAGATGTGAAGCACGAACGGGGTGAACCGAAGTTCGGTGTTCTACAATCCCCTCAAGAATCGAAAGAACGATAGTCACAAGATGTCGGGGAAAAGATTAACGCTGCCACGTGACGGCGTTCGGACCCACCTAATAGAGGGTTAGCGCAACCACGTCACCACCGGAGGCCGGCCCACGCCCGTGTGGGCTGACCAAGAAACGACCCCGGCGACTCACTCAAGGATGTCCGCCTCGCACGACCTTAACGTCTTGGTCGAGGGGTTCCGTCCCGCACGACCCGGGCGTCTTGGTCGAAGGGCTCCGTCCCGCACGACCTTGGCATCCCTCGCACTCGACCTCATGACTCGACCACCAACCGCATTTAATTCCGGCCGCCTCGGCGCTCACGTGGGCTCGGGTCGGAAATCATTGGAGGGAGGCCCGAGTCCATCCCTCCTGCTGCCACCTGCTCCCGTCGGGGCACGCCGATGGGACGTCCCGTTCTCGTTGAATGGCAGGAGTTGGCGTGGACCGCGGACTCCGGGAGGAGTCGCTGCCCGTCAATGTACGAACGTACTATTCCCCTTCCGGCCCGTCGAACAGGTGTAGCTCAAGGTCGAGCACGAGCTACGCCCGTCTCGCACGACCTTCCCCTGCAAGCTCGACTCGGAAAGACAACCACTTCCGTACCTCGATCGTATCCGAAGCATCATCACGCCCGATAGAGAAGGACGGGTATGGCATGTCCAAATCCAACCACTCGCGAACAGCACCGCCCACGGCTCCCTCCGATTGCGGGACACTCCACCCCGATGCTCGTCGCTACAGGAACGACGCGACCGCCCGATCAACCCCGACGGAACGTACGACGAGGAGGCCGATTGGATAACGCCGAAGCTCGACCATCCCTCTCTTCTCTCTCTCTCTCTCTTGTAACTCGGGTCCCACCCCTATGACTATAAAGGGGTGAAACTCTTCTATGCACGCACGAGACCGCAATCTTCAACACACGCACATTCTCGCACGGGACTTGGAGCACGCTCTTCTCCCATCACATCCGTATTCGCATTTTCGTCTTGGCGCAAGGAACACGACGCCGTGAGACCCCCCCCCGCCGGACGTAGGGAGCTTTCCCAAACCAGCCTAAACCCTTCGTGTCTTCCCTTGTGCATCATCCGACCTAAAACGCGCAATCCCGGGACAAATTCTACAGATCGGTGGTTCGAACACCGACACAAGACACTCGTGTCTCACTAAAATTTTCCAAACATTCTCTTCATGATAGGAGAGGAACACAAAGAAGGTGGTTGTATTTCAATAATCCATAATTCATTCCCTTACGTTTGACGAATACGTAGATATTCATACTAGGAGTACATGAAAAGTTGTCATTTAACTTTGGTTTTGGCCACCATACCAAGAGTCCCTCTAATTCTTGTGAACTGAAGTGGCCACTCAAGAAATCTTTTCAATCCTCGCGCATCAATAAACTACATGTATATCTTCCACTAAGAAAGCCATAACTCTTAGGTGGGAAGTCCAAATGATGCACCGTTTGTTGCATACGAAACTAGACTTGAATGTATTTCTGATGATGTGGAATAAGGCTGTTGAAACGTGCCCATGTGATGCAGGAATTGTCATAGATTCATCGAGACATACATGATCAAATTCTAGATTGTGCTTATATACTTGTCCACATCACCTGTCGACGATCCCTTCTATCGCCTCCACCGACTTGGCACTTAAGGTTGTAGAGCCCGGAGCCGTAAATCTCGTAGATCCTTCACCGAGGCTCAAGCGTAGTAAGCTTAGAAGACGCCTCATTATTGAATCCGAGGAGCTCGGACGGAGCTCAACACGAACGGTGGAGGTGTTGAGAGAGAGGAGGTACCTTATGCGATTGGGATTGTCCAACATGAGAAAACCATTACCTTGCTTCCGGGACGTGTTTGGATTTTGGGTGGAGTTCGGCAGCTCTACCGTCAATGGAGAAACGGGGATACCCTCACTTGGCCTAACGATAATGGGCTGATAAGCATAATCGGGCCGAGGGCACCTCCGCGGCGGCGCCATGAGTGCGTGCCTCGTGGCCCACAAAGACTAGTGTGAGTAGACCGGTGGCTCCACTATCGCGGTGCGGGCAAGTGGGAAGGTGCGGGTGGGGCACGACGACGGAGGTCGCCGCGGCGAGGGTGCCCGTGCTAACGTGGCCGTGCTCGCGGAACGGATCTACAACAAGGCGCGGGGTTGTGAGCACCGCCATGTCGTGGGAGCCGAGCGCGGGTATTTGTGGGGCGACGAGGCGGCACACGGCGTGGTCGTGGGGAAGGAGGCGCTAGTGGAGTGGGTGCATGCCTAGGCGGGGAGGCGGAGGAGGGATCGTCCGGGGCCGGCGCCACCAAATCCGGGTTCGGGCTCGCCGGATCCGACATGGGTTGGATGGACACCGTGGGAGAAGGTGGCCCAATCGAGAGATGGGGAGGAGGACAAGGGGCGACCACGAGCAATCGGTTCTATAAAAAAATTAACGGGTCTGAAAAAATTTAAATACATTAGATTTGATTTGAAGCTCAAAAATTTTGTAGGGTTACGCGTTTTTGTATAAGATACATTATAATTTTTTGTCACGTATTTCTATAAAAAATATATTTATTATTTGTTTGCACTATTTTCTCTTATCGGGTCTGAAAATGTAGGAAATCCGAAATCCAAGTGACCACAAGTTGCTTCAATTTTGAATCGACTGAAAAATATAAGCCCCAAATTTCAATCACGTGTCATCTCCAAAACCTTTTTTTTTTGAACAGTCGTCTCCAAAACCTAGCGAACATGATTTCATCAGCACTAGAAAGATCCGTATCCACCTTCCCTTTTCAAAAACTTATTAACGGACTCATAATTTCCGCCAGCTCACCGATGACATGGCATATATTATAGAAGTCGGTTGCTATCAACCGCACCACGTTATACTCGCTAGCCCGAACCGGGTAGCAAGCCGAAAAGGAAAACGCATCCTTCGATCGAGTACATACAGGTGCACGGGCCACGGCCAGCGGTTGCCAGCGCGGCGAGAGAAGTGGCGACTGCACCAAGCAACCGGGCGGCGGAAAAGATAGCGAGACCCAACGAGAACAAGTCCTGCGAGAGACAGAAAATAAACAAATAAAAAAAAAGAAGCGAAAAGCGGAGCCCGCCCCCGATCCCCGCCTCCCGTCGTCGTCGTCCCCTCCCCACCGGCCGCCGGCGATCGCCGCCGCGGCGGATGCGATGTGCTCGCCCTCCGGCGGCCGCAGCGGCACCAGGAGCAGCAGCAGCGTAGTGGCCCGCTAGGCAGGACCGCAAGGGATCCACCGCCGGCGGTTGCCCGCCGTCGCCGACCTCGAGTCCGAGCTCGATTTCCGCGCCGTCGACGGGGGCGCCGTGGAGCGAAGCGGATTCGCCGACATGTGGCTCTTCTGGCGCACGAGGAACCGCTTCTCTCTCGAAGAGCTCCGGTGAGTCCTGTCCCCTACCCTCCTTTGCCCTGCCCCGCGGCTCAACCCATTGCGGTAGTGTGAGGTCTCCGGAGGGAGATGCTTGGAGATCTGCGCGGCTGCTTCGGCCGGATTGGTTTGCGGACCTAGCGAAATCTTGTTAATTTGGTCGTAATCAGTTTGGTGGCTAGCTACTTCCAAATTTCGTGCTACATAGGATTCATGTTTGCATTGTTTTACTGATACGCGAAATACGTATTATTTTGTGAGACACAATAGTCATCCCTGGCTTGCTGTATAGTTAACTGTTAACATACTGATGATTCTTCCTACGCCTATCATTGCTTCACTAGATAGAAGTCTAGAAGCATGCTTAGTTATGCTTGCTCAAAGAGTGGAATAGCTATCCTTCCCCAAAGAGCGGAGAGTAAAGAAGTGGTTAAACCCTGCCATCTTAAAACCATGCGATTTTCAGTAAAGTTTTGTCTTTATAAAAGATAAAAAGGCGATATACTTTTTTGCCCAACAGAGAACTAGAAGGCATCTGATGTCATTTAGTTGATTACCTTCCTGATGATGCCCTTATACCATGAGCGGTAGCTTCTAAATTGTCTTTTCAAATTTTCTTCACCCTTTTAGTGTTTCTATTTTCCATTAACAAATGGATTGGGAAACATTGGGATCAACTGCCAATGATGTTGTGGAGCTTTTGTCACAGTGAATTTGGAAGTTTTGTCGCAGTGTAGCTTTTCTTAAGCGTTTATATTGTACCATCTACGGCTCAATGCAACATATAACAGTTCGGGCTTCTACAAGAAAGAGATGGTGCTATATATTTGTCCCTAGTTTCAAGTCTTTGTCTGTAAGGTCCTTTGACACAGACCAAGGATGTAATAAGTTTAAGAAAATGAGAAGTGACCACACACCCCTACCAAATTTAAAACAATCAGTTCATCTTTTTTTCAACTCAATATTGTATTGTTTAAATGGATTATTGCAAGACCTACATACTGTTATTTTCAAGTGCACTTAATCTCTTGCAACTCGGTAGTGTATGGGTAGAGAATGGATTAATGCAACAACTACACTATTATTTTCGTCGCTCGCCATGGAACCACAGTATTTCAAATTGAAATGACACTTAGTGCTTCCACTTCTTGAGCGGTTGAGCCACCTTTCATCAATATATCTTCATATTCAATGACTATGTGAGAGGATTCATTTATGTCTAGTGTTCACCTGCCCTTAATGTGATGACATCGAAAATTCTTACCACCTGACTCGGTATTTTTGTTACGAGTATGAGAGTATGAAGTTTCCTTTCTTCATGCCTGTATTTTTTTTCATATTTGTACTAAGGCAGATCTCTTGCTGCAGGTATCTAACAGAACAACTGCAAAAGGTTCACCTTGTCAATGAAGCTAATAAGGTAGGAAGGTCTGGCCATCCTGATGTTTTTCTGAATTTCAGTTGGGCTAATTGCTTATATTGTGTACAGGATTTTGTGATTGAAGCATTGAGATCAATTGCAGAACTGATGATATATGGTGACCAGCATGATCCGTCTTTTTTGAGTAAGTGTTAAGCAATCAAGTGTTGTATGTAGACAGGAGCCAGGTGTGAGCCAATTAATCTAGTTGTTTTCTCTTTCAGATACTTCATGGAGAAACAAATAATGGGTGAATTTGCTCGTATATTGAGGATTTCTAAGCTGTCAAGAGTGTCACTCCAATTGCTTCAGACAATGGGTATCATGATTCAAAATTTAAGGAGTGAACATTCTATTTGTAAGTTCTCCAATATTGGGCCATTCATCTTATATTTTCCATGTGAATTTTATCTCAGGATCTAATCTGTATGTTGTTTTGTTTTCTGCAGATTATATTTTTAGCAATGAGCACATTAACTTCTTGATAACATACCCATTTGATTTTCGAATTGAAGAGATGCTATCATACTATATATCCTTTCTACGGTTTGTAATGCTATCTGAAACTACAGTTGCACATTCATCTTTATTACCGACTATTATTGCTCACTGGCTTACATGTTACTGTTTTATGAAGGGCGATAAGTGGGAAATTGAACAAGAATACAATTTCCTTGCTCGTGAAGACAAAAAATGTACATATCTAGTTCCTTCATCTACATTCCAGGGCAGACAAAAATACTCTTTTAACTTGCTTCTTGCATTTTTTTCCTTGGACTGCTGAATTAAATTTATGTTTTTAAATCAAATACTTCCTGGTTTTATTTTTGTACAGAAAAAGATTAGTAATCAAGTTTTCTATCACCAAACACAAGAAACAGTTATTACTCTGAATTGTAGCCTAGTTGTTGGATCTAAACTATCTTGATCACTTTAATATATTTTGTACTAAAGCAAAAAATATGAAAAATAATAGCTATATTCTGTACATATTCCAGTTGTTGTGTGAGGCACCTTGCAAATTTATAAACACGTATTTAATGATCTTATGAGCATAAGCAAATAATTTGTAAAACAGTAGTTGGCTGCATGAAATCACAATACTACAATAGTCCCGGTCAACCATAAAATTAATTTGGTACATGGCCAAAATTTCCAACACTAATAAAATAACATTTTCCCCCTGAAGATGATTGCTGGGCTCGGCTGGTTATTTTAATTGTTAGTTTCCATTAGCATAGCAGGTTGTTCATGGATCACAGATTCGTTGCTTACCAGCCTCTTCATTATACGCAGGATGAGGTCACTTCCTTTCCCCTTTATGCTGAGGCCTTAAAATTTGCATTTCACGAGGATAGCATGATTAGAGTTGCTATACGTACCTTGACACTCAATGTCTATCATGGTAAGTTGGTGAGCCCTTTATTGGCATGTTGTGCCATTATCGATCATTGTCCTGTTTTTTTCTCTTCTGCTGCTCATTTGAAAACCTTTTGTTTTCAGTTGGTGATGAATCTGTCAACAGATTTGTTTCTCGTGTGCCACTGTCTGATTATTTTTCAGACATGGTCAAGCATTTTCAGAAGCAGTGTATTGACTTGGATAAGTTGGTTGTGCGTTCTTCACGGTAATTTCAATCATTATGAGAATGACGTTTATGATATAAATTTGAAAGAAATTTATACACTGTTCCCATTTCTTTTTTCAGAAATGCAGATTCCTCTCTGCCAGTGGCGTCCATTGAAGATGCCATTGTGCAAATTGAAGATACACTCTATTATTTCAGTGATGTTATGTCTTCCGGTATTCCTGATCTCGAGAGATTCATCACTGAAAATATATTAGAAGTTTTGGTATTTCGACTTTTACTCCCATCATTGCAGCGGCAGAGCATGGTAAGTGTGTTGAAAACTAGTTTTCAACAATATTTCACACTATTGTGTCTCCAATTTCTTACTTATAATGTTATATATATATATTTTTTCTCTAGGATTCGGAAATAAGTGTCACTACTTCCATGTATTTGCTTTGCTGCATACTCCACATTTTTAAGAACAAGGATATGTCAAGTACTGTAGCAGCCTCTCTTTTTCATCAACCTGATTACCCTGATAGGAAGCAAGGGATTCCCAATGGTCATAGCTCCGAGCATGATAATTGCATACCTGAGAATGAAGGCAGTAATGCTTCTGTTGTTGAGCAATCTAATAACTCCAAGCCTGATTGTGCATCTCCTGTCTTGGATGATCATTTGTTACCAAGTGATTGCTGCCAAGGCAACACACCAAGGTATATTACTGTTGCTGAATGTGCTTTTATTCTGCATATTCTGACAAATTCATTCATGGATAGGCTGGTTTATTCGTTACTATACAAAGTGTTCTTATGGAAGGGGTTGTGGTGGGCATGAATAGGGTGAATGGTACTGTTGCATTTGGTTGTTAGGGGGCTGGAAAAAAGAGAAAATAATGGCTATAGCTGTGCTCTTTGCCATCAGGGCCTGTCCATATGGCATGAGGCTCAGACATGCAATCCGTTAGTAAATTTGACCTATTCTTTGCTTACATGGATACTGGATGGCTCAACATGTCATCAATATTCATTCCTATGTATAGATCTAAACAAATAAGTCTAATTCTGACCAAGGGCACTAATATAATTATTCCATAAAGTAGCTGAAGGTAACTGAAATATCTACTCCCTCCGTCCAGAAATATAAACATTCGTTGACTTTCAGACCTCTCATTTGACCACTTGTCTTATTCAAAATATTTGTAAAATATTTATTTATTTTATGATAATTTGATTTATTCTTATATATATTTTAAGTATGACATCTTTATTTTTGTATTTGCACAAATTTTTTGAATAAGATGAGTGGTCAAACGTGATCTCTGAAAGTCAACAAATGCTTATATTTCTGGAGTAATACATATGGAAAGAGCTTCTTTGTTCTACAGTACCTTGTTGAACACAATGCTGGATGAGAACTTTTTTCCATTCCATTGAGTGACAGTTGTGTCAGTGCATCTCGTACATGCATTGTGCCACATAATTCATTATCTTTATCATTAGCATGTACTTTGCTGATTTTTCAGTAGATAGATGGCTTGGGTGGACTACAAAGTAGTACCTCCAGATTTAAATTATGGACGTTCTGACAGCTGCTTTGAACTAATTTCATAATAAAATTTCTGTAATTTTGTCTGAACGTCAACAAAAGAAATACAGATGGAGTAGATGTTATGACATGCTCGTGTCATGATTAATGGTTGTTGTTGGTTCCCCAATATAAAAATACAAGAAAATAACTTTCTGCTGTAAAATTGCAATTTAGTCAGTTACTTACATATTTTTTTGATATTTACATTAATTATGTCCTCAACCTGACATATAAGCTTAGGGAAACGAGTGACGTCTTTATATTGATGTAGAGTTCCCATGTCCATTGACTACTGATCCACACTATTACATATTCTAAGAATCTATATTAGAATTTGAAAAGCGATGAATTGCTGTAAAACCATTGGGATCTACTTCTATAAATTCTCAAAAAGGTCTTTAAAGTAGAGGCAGTTTGTGTACATGACTTCTTGAATATAATTTCTTACTAGGTTTTAAAAGCTTTTAAAGCTGCACATTTGTTAGATGTTGAAGAATACCACAGTTAATATTCTGGATGATTGTAAGTAATGATTCCATCCTTTACTTTCAGGGAACATTTGCTGTCCTATATCACAGGCGGGGATGATTCACAAGCTCTTGGTTCGCTATGCTTATTGGCTACATTATTGCAGACGAAAGGTGCATTTGACAGTTTATTGGGTTTCCTTTTCTCTGTTGCTTTCCCTGAAAATAAATTTTCTAGTACACATGGTCTTTACAGAACTTGATGAGTCGATGCTAGATGCACTTGGAATACTACCTCAAAGAAAGCAGCACAAAAAGCTTCTTTTAGTAAGTACCATCCGCTCCTAGAGAAACTCCCATTCTTCTGATTAGGTTAATTGTTAATTCCTCTTGATGGGATTGATTATTCATGGGATGCATTCATATTTCTACAAACATCAGTAGAGTAGACTATTACTGATACTGTACACAAAAGTTTTTATGTGTTCTGTAAATATCAGCGTAAAATGTAATGCTGTGGTATTCATATTTGTTTTCTAATAGCATAGTTCGTTTGCATGCCATGCACTTAAATTACATAATGCAGCTGCGTATTTGAAGAATTAATCAATTGTACGAATTCTCAAAGACATGGTTACAGAACTAGATTCGGAATGTGTATTGCCCCCCCCCCCCCACACACACACACACACAGTGACTTGTTACCATTGGTTTGTTCTAATTGTAGGTCATGGTATTAACACTGCTTTCTGAGTTCTGATACCTATCTTCTCTACCTCTAGCAAGCTTTGGTTGGTGAAGACCTTGCTGAAAGACGGTTATTTGCATCCAGTAGTGGTGTCACTGATGACAGCATTTGCAGTGATTTTGATATTTATGTAAGGAAACTTCAGGTACAATGCTGATCTTTATCCTCAAGTTTGACAGAATACAGTTCTAGACTTGTTGCTGTTCCCTGCTTAATACTCTTCTCGATTTGGATCTCAACATGGTCTCAAGTATAAGCATCATAATGTGCGTAGTAGTATCTGTAAAAGGTTGACTGCTCACCTTCTATCTAGTACATATAAAAACACAAGGAATGGGTAAATTCCAACATCTTTTACATTTTGTGTAGCACAACATGCCCATGTAAGACACTAAACACATTCTTTTATAAGCGATTAAGGAAGATAATACAGTAAATGTTATAAAAAGTGCAAATATCTGCTCAATTTGTTTGACTTTTGTACTGCAAAGGACAATTGCTTTATTCATTGAATTTGAATATCGAAATATCAGATAGGTCCTTCTATGAAAAAACCTAAACCATAACTGCATCTACATTTTGTTGAAAATGCGAATATGAATGAGGCATAAAATACTCTTCGGCTACGAGCACATGGCCATGTACAAATCATATCGAGTAGGGTAGCCTGATATTATTGTTTATGTCCCATAACATTTAGGGAAATGTTGTGATGAGGCACATTATATTTTTTTAAATGTATTCTTTAATTCATTTCACATTGTGTGTATGTTATTACTACCATTTCTCTTTGCATTTGCACAGGATAAATATGGGCTACATTGTTGCCATCCACTGCAAATGACTTCTAAAGTTCACAGATACCAGGTACATTTACGAGTCCATAAATATTACCAGTCCAATTCTTTACTTGTAAATTATTTTTCTTGACTTGATGATTGTTTCATTGGGTTATGTACCATGATGCCATATATTAGCTTCTATTTGCATACTGAATACATGAGTTGTTTTGCTTTATTTTGTTTGCTGAAAACTTTAGGCACTCCAATTAAGTATATGCGTGGTGTTTGAATGACACGTCTCAAGTTATTCCTAATTCACGTCTGGATTAACATTGTGGTCTAACCAGTGAGATTTATTGCGAATGAGTTACCTTACATCTTGAAAAGTTATTTTGGGTAGTGGTGCTCAACTGGTTTGAGGCAAAGTAGTTTGCCAAACAGGCAAACGGATGAGCTGATATATGAAAGTAACTAGTTCCTGTGAACAGCAACACACGGTCCTCTCCTGTCATTTCCTGTTCGACTAAGACGTGGTTGAACAGTTCTAATATTTCATCACCCGTTATAATTTTTATTTTATATTTGGGGGTGATTTGTTACACTGTTGTCAACTTCAAACGTTCGAGCCCACATCTGGAAATTAATTATTGTATACTTCCATTTGTGTTCATGCTTTCTGATATAATGAGGAATGCTTACATTTCTTTGCCTTGTTTGTACTAACTGTTTGTAGGTGCTCGATGCCTTAGTCGCCCTTTTCTGCAGATCAAATATATCTGCAGACGTTCGTTTGGTTGGTGGCTGGCTTTTCCGGCAACTGCTGCCTCACGGAGAGGACGAGTTCACTGCCTTTCATCTAAGGCGTTTAAAGGTACACCCATTGTGCATCATTATTCGTTTTACATTTTTTCATGGAGTTAAGAGGAAATAATTAGCAATCTCTTTCCTCGTTTTATTTTATTTCCATATCACAGGAATTTAATATTTATATGATATAATGTTAGGTTAAGAAGAATTGTACACATGTGGCAGTAGACTAAGTGTTCTTTAATTTCTGACTAAGTAACATTTTACATGAATCCCGGAGCCATTCTTTCTTTCAAGGAAAAAAAAATGAAGGGAAAGAACTACAACTTTTTTACTTGTCAAATGTTATTATGAGAAGTTTTTTCTTGAATCACTCGAATCAGCCACCTCAGCAAAATGCTTTAGCTATCTGGTATTTTTGTTCCCAATGGTTATTATAGTGTTGTGGTGCTAAATATTTGTTGAATACATCCATCACCATTTCTAGAATACCATGAAATTCTTACTTGGAAGAAGCTGAATATAGAAATCTTTTGTGGATGGTTTTTCATGTTGCTGTTTTCCTGTCAGTTTTTTTGTTCTCAGACTTATAATTGTTTATTAGTGAATGATTCTGTTAACAAAGACATGTATGAATTATGAATAAAAAGTACAAGTAGCGCCCGATTTGAATTTCTCATGCAGCTTCATGTAAAACCGTTTGTATATTTTTATCCTAGGATTCACACAAGGACTGCAGTGCAAAGCTTTCGGAGGAATCTGGAGGATGCTGGTGTGATATGCTTCTTCCTATTGTTAAAGAGGGTTGGAGGAACTGCAAGAAAGGTAGATCTCACTCTTGATGTATTTTTCTTAATCTGTTCTGCAAATTACATTCCTTCCTAATATTCACGTTTTCTTTCTTTGGAGTTAGCAATTGAGGCATGTTCTCCACCAAAAGGATCCAAGTCTATTATTGTACCCTTGGATTCATGTTCGTTTGGAGGTTAGAACTTAGAACTAATTGGCCATACTTCATATTTGACTGCTATATGCCCAGTGCCCAAATGCACAGTGCCGAGTTCCCATAAACGTACAATGTGCTGAGTCATTGCATTGTATTTCAGGTGATTCTTCTATTGCTATTGCAGAGAGAATCTATGAGATGGTTAAGGTATGTATGAAATCTTCTTAGTTGGCTCTCCCACATACTGGTTTTTGTGATTATATAAGTGTGCTCTTCTGAATGTCAAACTTCTGTGCATGAAAGCTGTAGTTTATTTCTGGATTCGGATTATCAAACAAGTTACACCTTATTTTCAATAACATTAGCTGTTAAGGTACACTATCTGATTTGTTCTGAAACTATCGCAACTTATTCCTGTTTGTTGTGCTCAGAAAAACTGATTGCGCAAACCTTATCTGTTGCGTTATAAGTGCAAACCTCTGTATGACACGGCCCTTCACTGTTCGGCTAGGAATGAGGTGGTGGATTTATAATGGGGCGCTTTTTCTCTATATTAATACAATGATACGCTTGAGAAAATTAAAATGATAAACTGATTGCATTGTTGTCTGTGTCCATTTCAACACCAACTTTTTTTCATGAGAAAAAGATGCACAGTTCTCCTACGCGTAAAAAACGACTTTAATTCGAGAAAAAAAAGACTTTACATCACTGCCATGTCTGATAAGTTCATTCTACATAGTTGTTTGTTTATTACATTTCATTCTGCAGTTTGTCATGTTTCTAGGATAGTGATGTGTATTCTGTGGTCTTGTTTGGACTTTGCTATAGTTGTCAGCATGTCATTTTTGGTCCATTTGTTTTCAATAAGAGACGAAGGAAATTGCTTTGAACTTTTTAGGTTCTCGTTTTTTTACCTTGTTATCTCCCATAACTTCTCTTTTAGAGATCCCTGCACAATTTGCCACTGTGGGACCATCACTAAAAATTCTTAGAGCATTACATGCAGCAGGGCAATAGGCACCTAGCTTCTGCATTGTGAATGTTGCAGAAGGTAGTTTTGTCTAGTTTGACCAAGCGCTCATCTCAAGTTTCAGGTCCACTGGATTTTTCTAGAGATTAAGATGAAACATAGAAGTTTATGCAATTCTTAGAATGGATTAAGGCACATGATTAATTGAATTTCTTAGCTTGTTAAATGCTCAGAAACAGTTTTATCTGCTTTATTATCTCCTATTGAGACAAGCGGTATGGAATGCTTAATATTTTTATGCATGCAGTGTTCTGCTCTTGCTAGTTGTAGGACTACAAAAAACAGTGAAGATTGCGAAGCCCGAAATCCACACAATTACCTAGAATGTCCTCCATGGATATCTAAGAACGTAGACACATCTAACTCCCGCAATCATCGTAGGGGGCCAGGAGAAAACAATGATAATATAAGGGTGGAAGACTCGCACAGTCACTCTGAAATGCTGATGTCATCTCATGAGATGAAAAGAGGTCATGGAAGGTCTGCGTATCACAGCTATGAGCTTCAACAGCTTAATGTGCTTCACACTTGACTTCAGTGTTTGTGGAACTACATAAGTGGATGCCAATGATGTTGCTTGAAGAGGCTATGGAACTTGAGTTCTTGAACTTCAGTATTGGCTTGTTTCTTTCAAGAAGAACATTACTTGGATAATTCAAATCATACGGAGGGCGGATTCATGAGATGGATTATGATAGGCAACCTTGCCCTGAATGCGATTATGATGGACAAGTTTGCTTGGTTATACGATTTCTGCATATTAGCTGAATCCGACTTCCAACTATTTGGATGCGAAACTGTGACCCAAACAAGTTTCTGTACCAGATTTTTAAATTACAGATACTACCATGCCTGATATATTAGTCATAAAAAACTTTGGGTGAATAGAAAACTAACTGTGGTCATGAATCAGGGCCAAGCCAAATCTCCTTGTCATGATTTATGGTGTCATGTCAATGTGCATGGTTTAATAAAGGTTCATATTTGGCATACCTGGATGTTGTTGAGGTGTTGTGTTCCATTCCATTAGTCACTACATATTTCTCATAGTTCGGCGTGTTGAAATGTATTATGAAAGTAAATTAAATAAAAAAATGAGACACTAATGGTTTCCTGAAATCTGCTTAATTTCTGAAGAAAATCTATGAGGGATAATTAACTTGGTTTGCAGAAAAGACATGCACCAAAGTTACATTTGCTGACTTAGTGGCTTCTCTACATGAATCTATTGACAGCAAACAATGATCCACTTGCATTGTCTGACCAACTACCTGTGATTCTCATTTGTTTTATTTGGTGCTTTGACATTCCATGATACTCCAATTTTTTGAACACTTGTATGCTACTCGACCTAAATCTGTTGCATCCAGTTTTAAGTTTGTTGATATAAAAACTCAATAGCGATGCGCCTGCATTATTAATCACTCACGTTATTTTTAATGAACAGCAAGCTTACACCTGTGCTCATGTGTTAAGAAAAAGGCACTAGATAATCCATCATACAAATGCGCCTATTGCTAACTTTGCTTTACTCTTGAAAATCACGATCTTTATCCCTCCTTTGCTTTGACATATAAATATGATGTGTTCAACTTGTAAAATGAGATCATGTTTTGTTCAGGATCCGATGCCTACTCTAAATGTTTTTTGTATAGTAAAATGTATCAACTAGCACCTGATGTGTTAGTTAATTGGTGATGTCAAAATAGACCAAATGTTTTAGAATGACACCTCAATATATTCAATAAACTCTAATTTTGATATGGTAGCCTGTCCATTAGACTGGTGCAAGTTCAATCAGTAACCCATTGGCTGCAAACGATCTTAAAACCAAATGAATTTAAGACACTACTTTAGTCCAAAATAGGCAAAGTTGATATGAAAGTATGACTAAACTAAAGCAGTGGACCTATTCTTTTTGCCATTTCCAAAATAACAACTTTACAATTGAATATAATTCACTGTTTACATTAAATATTTTGTTGAAACTTCATAGCTATCGGTTGGTGTGGCAGACAGCAGGGTTGACAGTTTAGCATGCTATATGTACCACAGCTGCTCAGTTACACTGGCATGTAGATATGGCAAGTTGGCAGTGGTGGATGTGTTAGTGTATGTTTTTGCAATTACAATGCAGTCTGATCGCTCAGGACCATGGCAGGTTGATGGCTGGCTCATGTGAACACATGGGTTCCAGTAACTGTTTTTTTTAAAACCTATGGTAGCAGACTACTGTGGTATATGTGTTGTAGGAGCAGTGCCTTTAACCCATCTGCATGTGAGCCTGCAAGACTTGGTCGTAGTAAAGAAACATATAGGTCATGGTGGCTGCCTGCAACCTGAGTTTGATGATGGATGTATGACATTGGCGGCTTCAAAGGCAATTGTAGTGGCATGAGTTCATGTAGAGATAAGTGATGGAGGTTGGGCAGTTTTACAAAAAAACAAAAGGTTTGCTATTGTCTTCTGAAAATTTAGCAGGGGGCCAGCAGGTGCATTTTTTTCAACTGAGTTCTAAAACCATGGTTTACGTAATTTTCCAAAGTCACAAGGCCATGGCCATCTTTGGCCATCACTATGCTCCGTCTCTACGGAGACATTGAAGCCTTCATAAGGAGCAAACAATTCAAGCACCAAGAACAGCTAACTTTGGGGTGCAAGTTGCTTCTCTTATTTTGAATTTGCTTGTACTTGTATATGCTTGTGGGAAAAATATGTTACATGCACTCAGCCACTCACATAAATTGAATTGAAACTCCTGTGGTTTTGGTTCTTGTTGAGTTAATTAGACTTGTCTGCTTGATTTCTAGATGTAAGGAGTTGTCTTATTGATTTTTATCTTATTTTTGAAGCTGATTTCTTCAAATTTGTATTCTTTTATGTAGCTGAATTGTGACGATTTTTTCCAGGGTTTTGTGCTACAGCATCAAGTTCTACTCTTTTGCCTTGGAGAAACTTTCTCTGAGCAGCCTCCCATTTACTCACCAGTGGATTTACCTGCAAATACTAGAGCAATTGCCGCAAACTTTGATGGTTCAGTTCCCAAGCCTGGGTTTGAAATCAACTTAGGTGCGAGTTTACTTGGAACTATTTATTCTGAATATATGAGAAGTTCAAAGGCTCCTAAGTTTCACTACAGATCTAACATTAAGTTATTTGACATTTTATTCTTGCAGTTGATGCTGTTCCTTGTCGGATAGCATTTGAAAGGGGCAAAGAACGCCACTTCTGCTTTTTAGCCATATCTAATGGAACTTTTGGGTGGATTCTTCTTCTTGAAGAACTACCTCCTAAGCAAGAACGTGGAATTGTACGAGTCATTGCTCCTTTGGCAGGATCTGATGTATGTATCAACGTGTCATGATAGCATGGCATATCTTTATATTTGGTGCTCTTTTGCTGTACTGTTATTAAAACTCATCTACATTTTTTGAACAATGGCATATGTGAAAAGTCTTCTTTTCTCTTAATTTTAGTATATCTGATGTTCAAATCCTTGATTTTACTTTCTTTCAGCCAAGAATAGACGAGAAACATATGAAATGGTTGCATTTACGCATTCGTCCTTCTACAGTACCGTTTTTGGATCCTGAAAAGTATAAAGGGAAGACACAGAAGTATCTTGTTGATGGCAGATGGACCCTGGCTTTTGTTGATGAGCAATCATGCAAGGCAGCAGAGACCATGGTCATTGAAGAAATGAAGCTCCAGCAAAATGCTATTGGGAAACAATTGAAGCCACTGGTTGAATTTGAAATGCCAGAGGATGGATTGCAGAATCCTCAGACTTTGCATGAAACCACTTCTGATGATGGCTCATAACTAAACCAGAGATTCCGTCAAAGTGCAGTGTTGAATTTCAAAGCCGTGACTGGAAGGCATCTTGCCACCATCTCGGGAGTAAGTCACCAAGCTCTGTACATTACATTGGCAGATTAGAGAGGCCTCCGTGGTAGTACACTGTAGAGTTTTGGCCATCTTGAGTCAAATTAGTTTGATAGAATTCTTTGTACAATAGCTTGTATTTGCCCTTTGCCCCTTGTAATCTTATAGATGTTGAAATCCATTCTTTGATAAGCTTTTAGGGCAGAGCTATGCCTTGTACACTAATTGTTCAAAGAAGTTTACACATAAAGTTGTAGAAAGTTGAAACAAGCCATGCCTATAGTTATAAAGATGAGCTGCTCTTAATTTTTCCCTGCCAATATTACTGATGCATGAACTATCATGTTCCCGCTTCTTAGCATCATTGCCATGACAGTCAGGACCTTCAGCTGTATGGAAACTAGATGCTTGTTATTCTGTTCACCGGTGTTTATTGAGCTCGCCTTGGACTGACATTTGATATGGGGTCTGTGATGTGCAAACAATGTGAGATGTTTTCCCCTTTACACATTGTGGGATGCTATGTAAGATTAAACACAACAGTGATATTTGAATTTGAAGGTGTAAAACATCCAGAAGAAAACAGGGCTTCCACTTCCAGCGGGTGAAACTATGTTTCTCCTTTAGCAGTCAGGTGTATGTTTTTTTTCCCTTATGAATTTAAAGGGCAGGAGTTCTGTTGGTGCGTTGGAGAATCAAGGAAAGTAATTGCTGACTGGACACCTATATTCCAAGAACTGTAGGGAGCCTAGGTGTTTTGTCCCGGTCCGAACAAAGAATGTTTTCATTTTTCTCTTCTTTATGGAATATGCAGGAGAAGGGTCAAACGCATGTCTCACTGAAAAAGGATAAACCATTCCAGTCACAATATTAAGCCTGTATGTCTTCTTACAGCGATAAAACAACCTGAAAAATTAAGATAGCTTCAATATCTGCATCATAAATATTAGGACTGGGACTGCCGGCATAAACCTGGGTTACATCATCCTTCGTGCAGCAGCTTCTGCATTTGGTTGATTCCATGTTTTGGTACGAGGACTGGGACTTCGGGCAAACCTTGCTTGTTAAAGTTTGTGGTACATACCTAAAGGGTTAAAAGGCGTCTTTTGATTGGCCTCTTGTCATCACATTGCTGTTAATGCACGCGTTAAAATGGAACTGCAAAAGGGTAAAAGGGAAAGGCGATGCGATCGATCTCTTTAGTCTTTACCGTGTTTGCTGACTATCAGACACGCCGAGATCGATCCATCGATGTTGGTCTAACCAGCGCCGTAAAAGGCTCAAAAGTACTGCAAAAAGAGCATAAAAAGCCTCCGCTGCAAATAAAAATGGATAGGACATGTTTCAAACTGCTTCTAATTCAGTGTAAGGTGCTCTTTTCTTTTGTCCTTCTACGGGTAAAAATCATTTGGTTTTCTAAACCCAGTAAATTCACATGGCCGGTATGAGAAGACAAGGGGGCAAAAACAAAGTTGGTTCTTACGATTCGGCATTGACGCCGTCAGCCAGTGCAATTATGGATTACAAACTAGTATTGCCTTGGGTCGGGTGTTGAAAATAGTTTTGGTCTTTTGATTCTGCGTCATCGCATAATGGTTAATGCACGCGTTAAAATCAAACTGCAAAAAGGAACATGAAAAGCTGATCCTTGGTTGAGCTAGTAGATCTTTTCGCTTTACCGTGCTTAGCAACATTCACACACGCGGAGATGGACCGATCAATGGATCCATCCTCATCCTCAGATCGAAGTGCCCTAAAAGGGCCAAAAGTTCATGCAAAAGAGCGTGAAAACTGCAAAGTCATGAGAAGCTCTGCAGGAGATAAGAACAGGTACTTTTTTTTTTTTGTTTGGGACACTCGTGTTTTTTATTTTTCATTTTCAAATATATATTTTTTGGAGAAAATGAAAGGTAACTCGATCATATTCCTTATGAACTCGAGATTTTTTTATTTGCAAATATATAAGTGCCAACGACCATCGTGCGTGATGCTGTTGTGCGGCCACTTGTTCCCTTCTCAACGATCAAAGGATCAACAGTATTCTTTTTTGTGAGGGTTTTATCTAAAAAATCATTCCTCTGAATTTCTCAATGCTTAGTGGCTGTGCCAAAATCATCACCGTAGATTATTGGATAAGCTAACAAAAAATGTGATAAGTGAAGTTGTGTTTTGGGTCGATTAGCCAACCAAAAAATGTGATAAAATAATAATAATTTTTTTGTCTTCAGTGTAAACAATACTAATTGAAGCCATGTATGAGTTACATACTTTATTGTATGAGCATTATGAAGGATCAATTCCCTCAGTGTCTTGTAATTTTTTCTCTCTTTTTTCTCGAACGCGTAGGAGAGTTGTGTGTCATTGTATTAAGGAGAAAAAAGCCACGACGTGGTTGAAGTTACAGGTTACAATGTGGCTATCACATTCGCGCTTTGTTAGCAGTACAACCCACTATTCTACGTCAGCCGGACTAACAGAGGAACCCGTTCTCCGGCCATGCGCCAGAGCGAGGCCTCCTCCTCCACATGCCGGATCACAGTCTGAACCGTAGGCGGGATTTTGTCGAAGACACAACGATTTCTATGTTTCCACACACTCCATATCACAAAGATCACTAGGGAATTAAAGCCCTTTCTGCCTTCCCTCGACATGCGCCGGTGCGCCGTTCGCCACCATTCCTGAAGCCTGCCATCCGCGTGTGGCACGAGGACATGCAAATTGATCTTGCTCAGCACTCGAAACCACACCTCGCGTGCCAAAACGCATTGAATCGATATGTGTTCGATGCTCTCGCCATGTTGACCGCGGAAAGGGCAGGCCTCCGGATGTTATAGGTTCCTTTTAGCCAGGCGATCTGCTGTCCAACACCGGTCCGTCAATGCCATCCAGAGGAACAGCTTGGCACGTGGCGGTGCCGGCGCGCCACAGCCGGCAGTGTGTTTCATACGAGGTGCTACTAGTGAAGCAGGAGCGGTGCCATGCAATTTTGCATTAGTGCTGCTCACGTTGAAGCGAAAACAGCTAGCAAAATCATGCATTCAGGCGGGAGAAGCGCATCCACAATTTTTGAAATGAAGGAAATGGAATCAGGGACAGTGGGAAGAAGGGCAGGGTTGTTGGCTGTGGCTAGTGCAAGGTCTGGTGTCCCACAAAGCAGTGCAAGGGCACCGGCGGCAGCTTGCCCAAGGCAGTGGTGGGCGGTCTTTTCCAGCGCGCATGCCGCCAAAGCAAGGAAAAGGCGCCCGTCTATTCTCCGACGACGACGACGCGGCCGGCGAGAGAGGAGAGGAGAGGGTGGTGCTGAGCTCAGCGCGTGAATCCGAGGCCGGCCAAAAGCAAAGGGAAAAAGGTGAAAGGAAGCTTTGTCCCTCTCGCCGCCGTCTCGGAACCAGCGATTTCATATTCCTTCCCGCCGTCGCCATCCAAGCTCATTCTCTCTCTCTCTCTCTCTCTTGTTTTGTGTTGTTTCCTCTGTTTTGAATCGATCACGTGTTGTGTTAACATCGTCATCAGTTGACACATGATACCCTATCGGGCTGGCATCATTAGCTAATTGTGATGGAGAGTTTGCTCCAAATGGGCGCTCCATATTTTAGGAGCTAAGTAGGTTCCACATTGCTGCTGCCAAGTACTATCCTAGTAGTTGCATAACATGAGTTGGGAATGTAAGCAACACCTTGGCCTCCAATTCCTACACTTCTAATCCCCCCACCCCCACTCCTTTTACATACTTGTTGCACATTGTACGTACAATAATAATAGTCACGGTCCGACCAAAAAGGGGAGCAAAATCCTTGCTCATCCATCAGTCCACGTGGAGCCTACTTGGAAGCGCCGAGCCCATGAAGCCCTGCCCCGGGGCCCCACCCACGCCGAGCACCACCACGTCCCCTTCTTTCCCGCCGTCCGTTGCCGCCGCCACTGCCGGCCGGAGCACCTCCGCCGCCCACCTCTCCATGGTGTCCTCGAGGAAGCGCCCCGACGCCGCGGCCAGCGCCTCCACCGCCTCGTCCTCCACGCGCGCTGCCGTGCCGAGCGCCCGGGCGAGCACGGCGCGGAGGTGGCCGCGGATGGCGCGTTCGTCGTCGTCGTCGTCGAGGGTGACCACGGCCGCGATGGACTCGAGCCGGCGGTGGCCGTGCTCCTCCTCCTCCTCGTCGTCGTCGACGCTGCTGCTGCTGCCTTCGTGGGTGAGGTCGCTCGGGTCGTCGTCGTCGGTGGCGCTCAGGTCGATGTTGAGGTCGAAGCCACTGGCGTCGTGGTCGTGGCGCTGCCGCTTGCTGCGCTCGGTCGGTGACGGCTCGGCGTCCGGCTTCCTCTTGCGATCACCCTCCGACCAGAGCCGCAGGCTCACCACCTCGTCGCCGACGGTGCTGAGCTTCGCCGTGGCGAGGATGACGACGGAGCCGGCGAGGTCGAGCTCCCGGCCCGTGGAGGCGTCCGTGATCGAGCCGCTGCCCGACGCGGCGACGAGCCAGGCCACGACGTCCTCCGCCGCGCGCTCCACGTCGCCGAGCACGAGCACGAGCTTTTCCCCCCGGCGGCGACCTTGCACGCCCTCGACACCGCGTCGGAGCAGAGCTCCGCGGCGCAGCCGAACCTGCTGCTCGCGTCGCCGCACACGACGACGGCGCGGCCCGCCTCCGCCGCGACCACGGCCGCCGCGCGCAGCACGGCGGCGCGGTCACCGCCCTTCACGTACAGCCACGCCGCGCGGTTCCCGTCCGGGCCCTCGACCGCCTCCGCGATCGCCGCGGCCACGGCGGCGGGCTGCCACGGGACGTTCCTCCTGAGCCGCCGCTCCAGCGCGCCGTCGCCGCCGCTCCCCGCCGGGTGACCGCCGGACGACGCCGTGTCGGAGAGCGGGAGGAGGAGGCGGTCGCCGCCGAGGGCCAGCGCCGGCTCCCCCAGCGGCAGGCCCCACCGAGCAGGCGGCGTTGACCAGTCGGCGGCGCTGTTGCCGTGCGGCGCCATGAGGCCCTCCAGGCCCAGCAGCCCCGCGATGGTCGGTGGTGGCATGCACGGCCACCATGGAGAAGCAGCGGGTGAGAGGTGGAGCTTCCGGCACAGCCGGCTCCATTTCCGCCGCAGCTCCACCAGATACTTGCCATCCTAACAAAACCACAAATAAAGATTAGCCATTGGAGATTATGCGTAGTACATCTGGAGACCAAAAAAAATAAAAAATCGGTTACCTTGGGTTGTGATTGCTCAGGCGGCAGGAGCCAGGCAGGGAGACCAGCACCCTGTGAAGATTTGTTGGCGAGCGACGCCTCCCTCTGGAAGTTCCTGCTGCACTCGGAGCAGAGCACCAGGTTCTCTGCGTCGTCCATGGCGAAAGGGCTGCTCTGCATCATTGCCGGCTGCGCTCCTGCTGCCGCGCTTGTTGCACTGGACATGGACACACACAGTCGCCGTAAGCAACAGCGCAGGACAAGGAATCAAACACTACTGTTCTGCAACAGCTGTACTACTCCTTATCATCATACTGTATGCTTGTACTAGTACACAAGTAGACTACTTGCAAATGTGATTTTTTTTTCAATCAGAGTCAGAGAGTATAGTTAATGAGTTATTTGTTCACCATCCAAGAACAAGAATGCAAGGAACGCGAAATGCCAAGGAGGTAATGAAAGGATGCATCATTGCAAGGAAAAGGAGAGCACGATCTGATCTACGGCTGCGCCTGACGCATCCAGAGCAGGTAGGTGCATGCCAAAAGGAGGAAGCCAGCTAACAGTGCTCCTGCATCAGATGAAGGCCCCTTTTCCGTCATCGCAGGCAGGAGCTGATCGTCGCAGACGGAATCTCTGCAGCCTGAGCAGAGGGGAAAAGGCTACCACCCCATTCCCTAACAACAACGCATTTCTTTCTTATCCCTCCCGAAGCAACAAACGACTCCTACTTTGAGCAAAGTGGTGGTTCAGGTGACAAAACGGCCGTCATTAATGCCTAACCAGGAATAGACAATGGCGCGATTTGGTTTGTCGTTTTGCTTGTGCTAGGACCGAGAACGCTAATGGACAGTGGCAGAGTTACCTTGGATTCTGGTGGAGGTTGTTGAGCGCGAGCCCGGTGCCGCCGGCGGTGGGCACGAGGACGGCCTGCAGCGCCCACGCGGCCGGGCGCCGGCGCCAGCGCATGTAGGTCTGGTAGCTGGCGGTGGCGACGAGCCACGCGCGGCCCCCTGCGGCGCGCACGTCGTCCACGAGCCGGCCCAGCTCCGCCGCCATGTGCTCCACGGGGCAGTAGGCCGGTTCGTCGTGCCGGTGGGCCTCGTCGTCGCGGACGGCCCAGCGCAGGTCGCCCACGAAGACGACGAGGCCGGCGCCGCGGTGCGCGGCGGCCGCGGCGGCGGCGGACGAGGAGGACGGCTGGACGGCGTCGACGGCGCGGCGGAGCTCGGCGGCGCGCGCGGCCACGTCGGCGCGCGTCATGAGGCGCACGTGGACGTACGAGAGCTGCAGCTTGAGGATGTGCGCGCCGGCGAGGCCCTCGGGCGCGTCGCCGCGCTCGAGCCGGCGCAGCAGCTCCCCCGCCACGGACTCGGCCGCCCACGCCGAGTCGCCCACCACCACCGGGCTGCCGCCGCCGCGCTTCCGGAGCATCACGTCCGTCACGGCGCGCACGTCGTCGTCCAGGAGGAAGAGGCTGGGTTGCGGAGGAGGAGGAGGAGAGGACGAGGAGGAGGGGTTGAGGAGGAGCGCGGAGGAGTCGTCCTCGATGTTGGCCTTGACGGTGGCGGAGGAGAAGCCGGCCTCGCGCATGACGCGGCTCACGGTGGGGTCGTCGAGGATGGAGACGAGCAGCTGCTCCAGCTCCACCTTCATGGGCTGCTGCTGCTGCTGCTGCGGCGTGGCGGCCTGTTGGAGCTCGACGCAGCCGCGGCGCTGGCTGGCCTGCGCGCGCTTGAGCGCGGCGACGAGCGCGTTGGAGAGCGTGGGGCAGGGCTGGATGAGCGACGACGAGCCCACCGGCGAGCTGGGCTGCCGGTTCAGCGCCACGTTGAAGCACAGCTCCAGCGCGCGGCACTGCAGCGGGCCCGGCTGCGACCGCTGGCACGCGCGCCGCAGCAGGTCCGCCGGCGCCGTCAGCAGCGCGAACGCGACGTGCAGCGGCGTCACCTGCGCGTGCCCGCGACGCCGCGCCACGCCCAGCGCCAGGTTCACCACCGCCGCCGCGTCCGCGGCCAGGGACTGATGGATCGTGTACCCGCCCGCGCGCATCGATCCCCTTGCTTCGTCTACCTCCTTCCAGGTCACTGGACTTGCTTGCTTGCTTCTTCTACCTCTTGTAGCAGCAGCAGCAGAGCAGAGTGGCAATGGATGCTGCCCCTTTTATGGCCACCTTTAGAGCAAAGCTAATAGTTTCGCTAGCAGCAGACGAAATGCCACCGAGCTGTGGTGGAGGGCCCCACGCTCTTTAATGTCTGAGCATGACGTGTAGAGATTTCACAGGAGCCGGAGTGTTTATCTGAATAAAAAACATCTCTTCGCTCGCTCGCACCGGCGACTCGCGAGTCGCTCGCTGCATTCTCTCTCATACTTTCTCTCACTCTCCCATTGGATTTCGCCGGCAAAAACGCTTCCATTATACTTGCTCTTATGGGCTCTTCCTTGTGGCTGGCTATCTCTCCCATTCCATGGGCCCTCCGCTCTATAGCATGTTTTTGCTTTGGGGCCTAGCAGTAGAATTGGGTTTGTCTGTGTTATCGAGGACGGACGGGTCATGGGTGATGCTTTGCCAGGCTTTGCTTCTCCTCTCTCTCGGTCACCGTGTCGCGTACCTGCCACTGCCAATGCCATGCACCCCTTTCCCTTTTCCTTTTGCGCGCCCTCGCTGCCTCCCTTTCCACACATGCTCGCCAATGCCAATGCTGCCTCCTCGGCTGCGTCCAACAAAAATCACCTCATCACCACCGTTTTCATTACGATTTGAACTCAACTTTGATTCAAACAAACCGCGGCCGCACAAACAAAATCATGGCTTAACTAGTACTAGTAATCGAATCGGGACTTGGGAGATGCCATCATTATTATTACTAATCTATCCTTCACCTGGAATCATGCAGCAATAAGCTTCGACGAATGCAACAAAATCAGAGCCGCATCATCGCGGTGATGTGATCCTTCCATCCTGCGAGCACACCCATGCAACGCGACCTTCACATCATCACATGCGCGCTCACGGGTGCATCTCCAACACCTGCAGGCTGCGGTGAACCAACCAACCTAATATTGTCGGTAAAACATTCGTTCCAAAAAAAACTACGGCGGTAAAAAACCATTAGCTGCCCTTCAGTCAGAAACTTCATTCGCAGTTTATGCCTGTTCGTTTCCAGCTATATAATTTTTAGAGGGGTCAAATCAAAGGGAATTTTATCATTTTGGAGTATTAAATAAAGTCTAATCTCGAAACTAATTGCAGACCCTCCTATCTAATTCACGAGACGAATCCAACGAGGGTAATTATGGTGTTATTAGAAGATGTTTACTGTAGCATCACTGTAGCAAAACATAGATTAATTATGATCATTAGATTCGTCTCGCAAATTAGAGGGGGTCGCGACATAGGTTTTGTTATTAAATTAATAAAAGTATTACTAAATAGTAAGATTCTCTTTGATGTAACAGTATATAAATTTTAGAGGGTGGAAACGAACGGGGCCTATATCTTCGGACTCCGCGTGTTATAGTAGTATGTGACACCTCGCTATCCGCTTAAATGCAGGCGCTTATTTCACCACTACAGTACAGTGTACAGGCTGCCGCCGTACGCGTGTACGTATGAGCTCCTGTACGTGCCTCCTCTATCTCTCGCCCTTTTGCCAGTCCTACTCGATCATGCCTTCCAACTTCCTTCTTTATTTATCAGAGAAAGAGAAAGAGGGTTAAAAAGAAGAGCTGCGCGTGATCGGGGATCAGGCCTTTCAAACCTCCCAACTTTAAACAAACGCCTGAAAAATACGCGAGCTTTCTGTTCCAGGCTACTCATCTCATCTCATCTCTCTCTCTGCTTTATTAACCTAGCTATTATGCGACGTGTCTTTTCTTGTGCAAAGGGATTTCGATCATGGATTGCATTCATCTTTACTCATGATTTTGTATTTGTATTTTCCAAGCTTTATTATATCTAATAATGGGTCTCGAGCCTGCCTATAAAATATCTTTTTAGAGTCAGCAAGTTTTCGACTTGGAATGGGAATCACATTACTTAGCTTTATGTTGAACAATGCAATGCATGACCTCAATAATTGAAACTTATTTCTTTTCTTCACATGTGTATTTACACACAACACATGAATAAGTGGCATAACAATCCTTTTTTTTTCATAACAGGTTTTACCCTAGAATTTCATTAGTGGGGGGCAATGAAATTACAAGTGTTCCAATTGAGTTTAAGCAAAGTAATCCGAAAAAATGAGATATGCTTGTTCACACAGCCTTGCATTGACTACTTGGAGATTCTATTTTTTTTCTAGCATCGTCCTACATAGAAGAAGATCAATATTACGTACATAAATAATCACCGGTGGAGCCAAAAATCAATACGAGGAGAGGGCCCAATTCGATTTTTTAGTTAAATTACATGGTGAAAATTTATGTTCAACTATGAAGGGCATGGAGCATGAGCCCCCTTTCGCCAGTGTATATGATGGCCTATCATGTAGACTACCCTGTGGATCACTTCTCTATTTGCGCTCTCAATGCCTCGTATTGTGTTTGCTACAATTGCTGCACCATGAATAGTCCGAGCGGTCATCAATTGTAATTACACCCCCAACAGTGGTATGATAGATCTATCAGGCAATACACAACCATCATCGAGCTCCTCATCCATTGCATCTATTTTGATGCTATTCATGCCAATTTCTTTGTCATTCATGTCTATCCAACTGCCCCTGTCTTGCCCTCCATGCCTCAACTCGGAGGAGCATCTCATAGGTGGCAGATCAAGTTCATCTTCCTCCCTTGCAACGATGTAGGTCCTAGATCTAGCGGCGGTGGAACAATGACAGTGGGTGATGGGGCCAATTGTGATTTTACATTTATTTAATTATTACATGTATTTGTAGTAGCAAGTCCAAAGGAACCGTTGCTAATAGCTGATTTCCAGTTGGAGATGCACACCTTTTTCGAGAAAATTCCAAAAATCTACAACTACTTTGATAGTCGTTGCAGGAAACTACTCCCGCCATCCCATTGGAAGTGTTGTTATTGAATTTTTCATATTTCACGTTGACCTCATTTGTCTTATTCAAAAATTTTATAAAAGTACTGAAATAAAGGAGATGAATAAAGTATAAATTATTAAAGTACCACTAATGATGAATTAAATTAAAAAAATAATAGTATTCACATAAATTATTTAAAGAAGACGAATAATCAAACAACAATGTATGTCTAAATGACACTTTCAATGGGACGGAGGGAGTACAACTTTGGTTGACAATTGCAGAAACCTACAACTTTTTAAAAATTTATTGCACAAAACTACAACTTTCTCACCATGAATCCACCTGATATCCTCTACAATATGGAGCAGTGGGGAGCCACATGTCATCCACTACCTTTTTTAAAGAAAGCTGTAGGTTCTTGCAACTATGTGTCAAAATAGTTGTAGTTTTCCTCAACATGCACAAGAAGTTTTAGTTTTCTGCAATATGTTTCAAAATACTTATAGGTTTTTGGAATTTACTAAAAAATCAGGTCCCAATACAAATTTTACGAACCATTTCATGTTGTCTTCTGACCTCCAAAGATTTTCAGAAATTGTTTTGCGACATAACCACACAAGTGCATTACTCTCCGCAAAGTAATAAATTTAATCTTTGTTAAAGAATTATAATATGGAATTAAAATAGAGCAGCTAAGCTTGTTCCATTCCTTCAAGCCTGGGGGAGGGTTCATTATTAAATATACCACTGGATTCATATCTAGGAAAAAGACGAAGTAACCTCAAGATCATCTGTTAATAATCGAATACCAAAGTAAAAAAAAACAATTAGCCTTTTGCTCGTCAATGTCCGCTATATGCTGATGCACACATCGTCGACGGAAGCAGCATCTTACTGTGCCAATACAGCCGGCAAATTCTATTTGCATTAATAATTGTCTACAAGTAATAATCTTAATTTTCAATTCACATTTTACATATCATAAAGCTCTGTCTGCTTTTTTTTTCACCTACCCTTTCCACCAGTCACCATTGGAGTTTGTGTGTGAGTACTTCTTCCGTATGCATTCTGCTTTTTACAGCTCTCCTATCCGTGCCGTATGGCGGTAACGTACAGTGCTCTCTCTTTTGCGTCTGTACTCAGTCGTGCTGTCGCCTTTTTCGGGAGGTTAAAAAGAAGAGCAGCGCGTGATCGATCGGCCATCAGACCTTTAAACCACTCGAGCTTAAACGCCTCAAAATCAGATGAGCTTTGTGTGCAACATGCCTTTATATTTTGAAAAGTTATTTGGTCCATGCATATTATCTGTGTATTAAATTTAATTTGCTGTGGGGTAGTGTCACGTTATAAATTGACTTGGAACGCGCCACCCAGTTTTTCTTTTTCTTATTATAAGTTCGAAACAGTTTTAGGAACTTATTAAGTTAGGTATACAATATCAGCAGAAATTCACAATATATCAGAAATTAGCTTCAACCAAACCATGCTTTTTTTCGACATGTTAGAAAATTTGACGATAGTACTGCAGTAAAAATTAGTAGATTGGAACTTTATTGCCTACCTACACGGCACTAATGATAGTAAAAAGTAAAAATATTGATTGACCTTACCCCAAATCCTGATAAACATGTAGGACATCAGCCTTTTAATCTGTGACAGCTCCTCTCCTATCTTTACGTTCAATATGTAGGACGCGGTTGGAGAGATAGCATGTACCATCACTCATTTCCCAAGAGTTGCCGAATTTGACGTTTTGATGGAATGTATCTTTTTTGTTCCCCTCAGAAGTTTGGGTCCCCAACATCTTATAATTAACTAGTCTTTAGTGGCAGACACTGCCACATTAGTGAGATTCAATAAGATAAACTTAGAACAACTCAATGCCTCCTTCTTCGGTGTCTCTTGCATCCCCATAAAAAGAAAATTGAAGTACTCATGATCTATAGATGAACAATTGGCTAGTAATACTTTACCTTATGAGGTTTATAAAAAATGGATTATGAGTTTTTAAGAAACCCATAATGCTAGTTTTTGTCTAAAAATGATCATTAACACTGGTTTATAGTTCCTAGAAACTAGGATCCAAATAGGGTCACCAAGTTTACATTTATAAACCGACTTCTAGAAGATAGCTTTGAAAACAATTTTTAAAAAAACTGGAAGGGATCCAAACAGGATTTAGGGTGTGTTCGTTTCCTGGGGTCTAAATTTTATAGCTGTCACATAAAAAAGAATCTTACTATTTAAGAGTACTAAATAAAGTTTAACTATAAAATAAATTACCGGCCCCTAGACTAATTTACGAGACGAATCTAATAAGGTTAATTAAGTCATGATTAGAAGACGATTACTCGTAGCATCACTTTAGCAAAATCTAAATTAATTAAGCTCATTAGATTCATCTCGAAAATTACCACCAATCTTTCAATAGGGTTTTGTCATTAAATTGATCGAAATATTCATAAATAGTAAGATTCTCTTTGATGTGATAGTGCTAAATTTTAGAGGGCAGGAAACGAACAGGGCCTTAATGAAATAAGCATGTCCAATTTTACATCTGTACAACTATCCACAGATTATAACCAAGATCAATGCATGTTTGAAATCTTCCAAGCATTGCTTAGAGAATACTAGCTTTCTTGATTCATGCAGATTGTTGATTGCCACGTGGCTTTTACCCCAAATGCACCAGGCAGCATCAAGCCAACAAATGCCGTCAAAAAGGCAAGAAAAGAGGGGAGAGGGAAAGTACCTAGGTTGAAGCGCCCGTGTGCCTTTCTAGCAGATCGAATGGGGGAAAGGGAAAAAGGGCAGCAAAGAATCTCTCGTTTGTCACTGCGGCAGTACCTCCACTGCACCTTTTCTTTGGTGAATGACCATTGAAAGGCTCAATTAATCATGATCACCATTAGTTTAATAATTAAACATGTTGTACTCATTTCAGTTAGCATACACTTCCTCCTCGGTCTCTGCTGCTTTTCATACTCAGATACCGTTTTATAGCTACATCTCGTGGTGGCAATAAAACTATTGTGTGTTCCCTTCTTGATTTTTCACTCCGACTTCTAATTATTGGACCACTAGACCGCATTGTCCAGACTTGTTTAGTTGGTTATAAATAATTTTGCACCACCATCACCGTACCTGGTGATACTTCTTTAGAACATAATCGTAATTCAAGGTTAAGCTTGAAATAAACAAACAATTTATTCTCTACTGCTAGAGTTCAGCCTTTCCTTATGCCATTTATATTTAAATAACGAAAACAAAATCTGTCCAGCCTTGCCATTTGATTACGTCAATGCAACACCTCCATCTATGCGCTCTCATGATACTAAAAGAAAGGGCCAACACCATATAGTCAATTTGATTATAAAAGAAAAGTAAGTAATTATAGTGCTAGAAACCTCCTTCCATGGTGGGCAATATTATGCATGACAAAATCCTCCAAAGTTTGACGTGCGTCCTTTATTAATTGGTCATCTTATTCATGCCGTTGCAGCTGCGTCTAGAACTCAGTAGACCCCCTCCCCTCTATATAGTACATGCAAATAAGTTTTAATATGATATTTGTCGAACACACATCATTGGTACTAAACCATATTACCTAGCATAAAGTAGTTGAACTAGTTAAAAATTTAGATTTTAAATTTCCACCTATAAGCATAAGGTAACCAATGAACATATGAGTGACACTAAGAGGTACGGTGGATGTAAATCAAAGCGTACAGGATAACTCTCCATATAGGAAATTTACATGATGGAATTATCACGTTATAAATATTTCTTAGCTTAATTCTCTTTGTCTACTTAATGCAAAGCATGCTATGCATGTTCTAGAAAAAAAATCTTAGCTATACTATCAATATATATAGACGAGGGACATGATGTGCATTAGGTATATGAAGTAGTACATAATAGCAAGCAGCATACGGCATGATTTCCTTTGAACTATATATGAACTACATAATATACGCTAGCACTACGGTGGTTGCTTACAAAGCTATATGCAAATCTCATCCTCAGCAAGGTCCGTGAGTATGTTTCGTTCTGTTCATTGTCAATCCTTGTTCATGCAATTTATCTTAAAGGTCTCTAAAGTTTTCCAATCATTATGTCCCAGATGTTGTAAACTACTCTATTTCAAATGAAACATTGATAGAAATGTGATACCGAATTTCTTCACATACTTTTCTTATCCTCCACGTGACACATTTGATTAGTTGTGATACAACCAATCCATATAGCAACCACATATCATCCACCTTCGATTTTCTCTTTTTTTTACGAGGGCATGTACCTTTGGTGTTGTTTGCAACAACAGTTTTTGAATAATGCAGCTATTTTTTAGATAAAGAAATAATGCACCTGTTTTCCTATGGAACAGCGATCATTCTTTTTGTCAAAGGCTGTGAATGCTGCGCGTAAAGCCTGTGTACATACGGATTACACTGACTACACAAGAGCCCACCTGTTGAGCCCCTTTCATCCTTTTTTTTTTCAGTTGGAAGGAGCCAATTGCTGACTCAGACGATGAATGCCACCTTTTTTGCATTTTCGAAATGGTGGTAGTGTATACATTGACACAGTTTTTTTATAAGAAAGTAACATGCATCTAATTGCAGACGAAGATTTAACACCAAATTCGAGTCTTGCTACATTTACTTCCATTTTGCACTAACTACAGTTTTGGGGCACATTCGGTTGATTCTGGAGTGTGGTATTACCAAATGTAGTGTTGCATGAGCCGGGTGAAACCGCAGGCATCAAACCAAACACGCTCATCGAAATTGCTCTTCAATAGGCTCGATCGCCAAAATTGTTAATTTTTTTACTTCCGATATCCTTATGGATGCCTAGAATAACGCTCACAGTAAATGGGGCGGTCGAAAAAAGGTCTCAATTAAGTATACATGGTAATTATGCCAACAAGTAATAATGTGTTCATCAACAATAATGTGTTCATCATTCCAGCGAATGGCAATCAGATATGCAGGATCTTGTACAAGCCCATGGCACTACCAGCCAGGAGAGATGGACTAGCACTAGCAGTAAGAAGAAATGATGAATCTTCCAAATACCATGGCTTTCCATTCGCTGTTCCCCCTTTCCCCTCACTTTGTGCAGTAGTATCTCTTGCTGCTGCTGCCTTTTTTGACCAGTTTCTTTCTCTTAAAAAGCAGTGAAAGCCCCCATCATTTGCTCCCCTTTAGCCTTGTTTCAGAAATTACCCATTGGAGTGGATCGGAACCCAGTTTGCAAAGGCAACTGTGAGATTCCATCCAATCTACAGTGTCGTTTCCCCTCAGCACAACTAGCTGCATTTGAACTCTCTCTCTCTCTCTACACTTAGTACGTCATCAGGTAGCCTCATCACCTTCAATTAGAAGTTTCTTGAGGACCTTGACGACAGGACCACCACGGGTTTTCATGGAACTTCACAAGCAAAGGATAGTGTCTACACAAGAATACTTTTGGCAATATAAGACAAGACGGGAAGTTCGAAATAATCAATAAACGTAATCCAATATATAAAAGAACCATCTTTAATTGTTATGTTGTTCTTACCCATGGAAAACTCATTTACACCACGGAGTGAGATTATGTCACGTATAAACACATATTTGAGATTGGATAAATTTCCGATTTGCTGAGAGGATTAGCAAATTTGTAGCTGTCACATAATAGCATAAACTTCGCTCTTGGAACCTTTTTGTTGCAAAATACAGTCAAGCTATCGCATTTTGCTTTGATGCACGTATGTGCTAGGATAAGTGCTGCATTAGCACGTATGGCCCATGGGCCATACCACATCTCGGCCCGTCAAATTTTCTGGAACCAGCTTATCATGAGTCATGAGGTACCTGCACGACATGACAAGGCTGCACAACATGAGGTGCCTCTTCTTTTATTTTTTTGTTCTTATAATTAGGACAAGACACTAGCTTAATTGCGAAGCAATCTGTTCTCTAATAGCAACATAATAAAAGATAATGCTAAAATATACGCCCCCTCTTTTATATACGACACCTGTTGGTCTCAACTAAACTAACCAGCGTCAAATATAAAAGAACAAGTCCCTTGCAAAAAAAAACAAGTGAAGTATATGTTTACACACAAGATATTATAACTGTTTATGGAATGATAAAGAAATGATAAGTCTCTTGCAAAAAAAAGTGAAGTATATATATGTTTACACACAAGATGATATAAAAGAACAAGTCCTTTGCAAAAAAAAGTGAAGTACATAAGATGAGTAGTACTTCCTTTGGAACTCAAGATTTTCAAAATGGAGGAATAGGGAAAACTCAGAATTTGAGGTGCATAGCATATGCAATTCTTAGGAATTTAAACCGCAGGATAATTTCCCATGGGGTGTTTGGATGCAACACATGAATGCCTAGGAATTAATTAAGGAGAGAGAATGACAAAGGAAAATTGTCAAGAGGTTGAGCCTCTTGCTAGTCCTCCAAAGGCATTCCATAGGAGTTTGACAGGAAGGCATTCCATAGGAGTTTGATAGGATTTGCTAGAGGTCAATCCTTTATTTCATAAAGAATTTCATAGAAACGTTCCCTATAGGATTTTCCCTTGTTCCAAAAGAGGCCTCAGTTGTTTTTGAAACCAATTTCTCTTTGTTCCTGCTTAAATATTTTCCTTTATTGATACATACTTTTTTTGGGAATTTTCAATACCACAAAATGGTAAAATGCATGTATAACCAGGTGCTTATTGTTATATCGAAGTTTCACAACTAAGAGAAATTTTGGTGACCAACTATGTTCATTGCAAAATGGATGCAAATGTTATTGTTATCCCTGTTAAAGTGTCAATTAATTTTCATCTTTAAAACATAGTAGGTCATACATGTGGAGCACTCGTACCATGAATAAGCACCAGCATGGATAGGAAAACTGCCTAAATCAGGATGTCGCAGTCGCAGGTCTAACTTACAAGGTTGAGTTGCCCATGGTCCAAGATAGTAGGACGCGCAAACCAAGCAAAACTCAAAGAAGATGTCTCCTAACTCAGATGACAACAAGATGATTCGGAATATTTCGCAAGGCAAGAAGAGATACATTTCCATATGTTTAGCTTGATGTAATTTAATAGGAAATGATACTGTATAAATCGTCACCTCTGGATATACATACGGTGGGCAAGTACCACGTCCTTATAAAAAAGTCACATGCGCCAATTGCGCAACCCCATCATCAAAATACATGGATAACAGGGCTATTTGAAGGGGCAGATGCTACATGGATAATAGGGCTGTTCACTGATGGGTTCACTAAGTGCCGAAGTTAGTGAACAGTAACTCACAGTTATACAGGCGGCTTGCGGTTTTGATCAACCTGCAGTTGAACATATGTGGATAAGAAGCCATCAATGGATGAATACTTGAGGGGATGCCAAGCAAAACTGAAAACTGTAGGAGGCAAAGAGAAATGCCAAAATATTTTGATTGGAAGCTTAGGGTAGCAAAAATGGAATCAGCCAGTTTATAAATAAAGTAAAACATAGCGTAGATTGCCACTTACTCCTTTTTGTCAACGAAAGAAATCTTAATTCATCAACATTTTTATATAATGCAATTGCACTATTTGTTAGATCACATGCTTGTGGAGCTATGTTTTATACGTTTAGAGAAGTATATAATGGCATACTTATAGATATATAATATCTATGTAAAACTAAACAGCTTAAAGCAGTAGATTGAATTGTGATCGGTGATGTGCATGCTCTTGAGAGGTTGTGGTATGGGTTTAACGCCCGTTAGTCTTCAAGAATGACTTATGATTGGTCTTTCATGTCAATTTTATTACTGAAACCTGCAACACAGAGGGATAAGAAGATATGTTTCCATAAAATTAAAGAATGGCTATACTGTATTTTGTAATCTTTATTTTCTAATATTTGTACATATCTATTTTGTAGTCGTATATCTTAACTAGTAGGGACTGCGCCCCTCCTGTTTCCTAATAACATACATAATAATTACTTGAACTAGCTTGGTTACTTATTACTCCCTCTGTCCCCTAGTAAGTGTCGTTCTGGGCCAAAAATCAAGTCCCGCGATAAGTGTCGTTTTGGCCCGATGGCCCACATCCACCGACAGCCGATCTAATCGCCTCTTCTCCACACGCTTTCTTCCTCCTCGTGTCTCCGCCCGGGAGCAGTGGAGCACATCGCTCGCCCCTCCACGCCCTTGAATCCATGGCAGAGCAATGTAGCGGCAACCGTGAGAGGTCGTCCCCTCCCTCGTCCCCCCAATCCCCATCCCTTTTGGTGACGGATCTGCTCTCTCGTCCACTCTCGAGGTTCCCCCAAAACGCTCCTCTCTCCTCCATGGCAGGCGCCCGCCACAGCTGCTCTGCTGCCTCGCGCCCCCCCCCAATCCCCACTCCATTTGCCAGCAGATCTGGTCTCTCCCCCACTCCCGAGGTTGTCCCACAGCGCACCACTTTCCTCCATGGCAGGCGGCAGCGTCCCCGTTCGTCATCGTTGTTCTGCTCTACGATTGGGGGCGTGCAGCGGTGATAGCGGGCTGCGGATGTCGTGGCCGTCGTCGACCTCCACCAGGATGCGTCGTGATGCCCGACTCCGCGGTTGTGAGCAGCGTCGTGGCATCTGGTGGCATCGGGTGGAGCAACGGGAGCTAAAGCTTGGTGTCGATATTGTTCCGGACACTGAAGGCGGCACCGACGAGGAGGTGGAGTTCATCCCTGCCTCAGATGAAGAAGGTGGAGTGGTCGGGTTGGACTCGGCTGCCGAAGACAGCGAGGTCGTCCGAGAGACAGATCCGCAAGACCCTGTGGGCTTGAACGCCAACCAAGCAACAGGTTGTGCCGAAGACAGCTAGCTAGGAACTGTTTATTAGTAGCTAGCTAGGAACTGTGAAGACATATAAATGAACAAGCAACAGTGGTTTAGATTAACTGACGATGAATCAACTTAATGCCAATTTGCTAGCAGTTCAAATTTTTTTTGAAAAACTCTACTGTTACTAAAATATAATATATAGGTCCCGAAGACAGTCACCTGCTGGGCAACTTGGGTTATCAATGTGTCTGCTCAACTTTTATAAAGCCTAGTATATTTTTGCCTAGCTTACTACAAGGCCTTCACTGCACACACATGACGTTCGTACAGGTATAACTTGATATCAATCCTGGATAATCCAAGCTCGTCATCTGGCTCTTTTTTTTTCGGGTAGAATATTATTCATGACGTTCGTACAGGAAACAAAAGGCTCCAAAGTAGTAGTATCGAACGCCTTTTATGTGATCTCCACTAGCTAGGCTAACGTGTGATTGACGTGGGTATTGCTGGTTGATTGCGAAAATTTTCTTTGCCAAGTGATCAAGACCGTACTAGCGTCTTCTCGTCCCGTCCCATTTTTTGAAGGTCTCCACGCGCTGGACCAAACTTCAAATTCCAAGGGTTGTACGTACGTGGTGAAAACCTGATTTATAGATTGAAATTCCAAGTTTCGCCCTAACTCTCGGTTGCCAAGATTTTTAACGTTAGATGGACTGAGGGCAATAATGCAAAACATGACTTCTTTTTTACATATTCGTTAGTACAAAATAAACTATGCAATCCTTTGCAAAGGTGTCAAATATATTTCTTGAGGAATTTCCTACAAAAAGAGAATTTTAATTGGTGGTTATTCGTACGGGCATCTTTTAACACTGGAAAAAAAAATAGTCCTAGATACAAACAAAAGACAAGCACCAATTAACATTCCCTTGTCCGTCCACTGCCCTACAAACTCCTGCGCCCACAGAGGAAAAGGTTGAACCCTAGCACGGCTCTAGCAGTCTAGCTATAGGGCCTCGACAACCTGACGAAGCCATGCCCCAACGACACCCCTACCGCTGGGTAGCTCACCGTGCTCAGAAGGTGGAGATCGACACGCATTCAGACCACTGGTACGTGAGAGCGACGAGTGATGGAACCGATGCGCGTGGCATGGCATGCATGGCATCTCGGAGCGGGCGGGAAAACGCCATGCGCATATAGCGCCACCCAGGCTTCACATCGTTCTGCCGCCTGCCTGCATTCTCGCGGATCGGAACCCGAGGCGCGTGGCATTCTCTCGCGAAACTCGAGGCGTGGCAGAAGCTGCTGGGGTTGTGAATTCTCGACAACGGTGGCCGCCCGGCTTGGCCATGGCCTTCTCTGATGATCTTCAGTTGGTGGTGGGTGATCAGGCATAGATCGAAGACCACCGGTATGCATCAGACAGAGACTGCTAACTGAGCCGGCTCTGGTGCCTGGTTCATAATACTATGGGCTTTTCGGTTTACGCTTTTGTTTTGAATTGGAGCAGGGGTGGTAAAAAGGGGAACAGTCATATGATTCATGTCTTGTTGGCAGAGCTGTAAAAAGTTGGTTCTTTTAGTAGGACTCTAGTTCTCAAAGAAATGAAAGTTTTAGACTTTCATTTGGGTCCAATAATTACTTGGGCAAAGCTTTACTATGATCATAGTTTTTTTTTTGTTTTGCAAAACTACTATTATCATAGATGATTATAAATCTCAACTCCAAGGATGAAATTAAAAAAAAACGATGCTTTGGACTTTTTATAATACATTAAACCTTGAGTAGCTTCTATGTAGTACTCCTTTCGTCCCATAGTGTAGCGTAATGCAACTTTCTTCCAATATGTCTCTATCGTCCTCATTTACTGCTCATCTATCTTTTTTATTTCTCCTAAATTCTCATGTTGAGAGCTCAAAGTACAGGTAATTCAGGATGAAGGGAGTAGTAATTTCAATATATGAGGTCTAGTAGTGAAGGTATGAGATAGTACCATATGAATTGCTTAGATGGATAAAGGTCACTGAATAACCTTTGTTGTTTCAAGAACCGTTTTACTACCTTTTTACATGAAGTTGGGACGAATGGATAAGATATGTGCTATGCGTGTGTGTGTGCGCGCGCGTTTTTGCGATGAAAGATATGTGCTATGTGTGGAGGATGAGAGTGGAGGTGTCGTGGCAAGCAGATTTTTGGACGTTGTGCACTAGTACTCTCTACCCATCATCCTTTTTAACGTACACGTTAAATCTGAACATTGGACACTGTGAATGCTTAACCTAATGTGACCAGTGACTAATTAGCCTTTCACATCATCTAGACTTTGAAGTACAAATAACTCTTCTGCTAAAAAGAATCTTCACTATATTGACCTTTGTCAACGGAAGAATTATAACACTTGAAATGCGATGATATTCTTAAGTTTCCTAGGGTGCTTGCAAAATGGCCTAGATCAGATGGTTAGGCTCCTTATGGTGGAACAAATAGACCCAAGTTCAATGCACAGATTTGATACACTAATTACGTCTATTCTTTTAGTGGAATGACAAATTTAGCTATCATAATCCATTAAACATGAGGACACTCCAAAGGTGTGATGATCTATATATATGTACAAGAACACAAATAGTACTCTATACATTACAGTACAAAGTTACAAATTCGTATATCTTGAGGGATCCAAAAAAAGTATATTACAAGACATGTTTACATTCGCACGAAGCCCAATGCACATGTCTTATCTCCATCCGATGGCAACTTCTTGGCGGGGTCCGTTCGTTTTCAGGCATCTAATTTTTAGAGGGTCACATCAAAGAGAATTTTGTTATTTTGGAGATCTTAAATAAAGTCTAATCTCAAAACTAATTGCAGACTCCCTATCTAATTCGCGAGACGAATCCAACGAGTGTAATTAAGGTGTGATTAGAAGATGTTTACTGTAGCATTACTGTAGCAAAACATAGATTAATTATGACCATTAGATTCGTCTCGCAAATTAGAGGGAGGGTCGTGACATAGGTTTTGTCATTAAATTAATAAAAGTAGTACTTAAATAGTAAGATTCTTTTTGATGTGACCCGTCTAATTTTTAGAGGCCTGAAAACGAACGGGCCCCAAGTTGAGCCCCTCCTGCTGTCCTGTGTACCCCGTGTTGGGTTGCATTCCATCCATCGTTTTGTGTGCATCATTCCGATTCCTGAACAACTTCTGAAACTGAGAGCTAGACTAGCTGCATGCTCTGGTCGATTAGCAGGAGACGTCTCTGGACCAGCCGCATTCGGATGAGCTAAGAATTAGGCTTTGCTTCTGAAATCTGAATCCTGCAGTGGCAAAAAAGCTAGCGGTAAAAGTGGCAGCTAACAGTACATTTTCCAGCGCGGTAATTAAAAGCTGAGTACTACTTCCTACTGCGACAAAAAGATGAAATAAGCTCGGACAACTGTTGATGGTTGATGCCAGGAACCGATGCGCACGCAGAAAGTTGGCTCTGCCTGTGTGTACGCGTGAAGCTGTGGAAGGGCACGACATGGAGCAAACGGGCACGATCGTGGTTGCAGACTTGCTGCCAACAGTTTTATTGGATTATTGCTGCATGTGGATGCACGCCCTGTAAAGGCAGAATGGAAAAGATTCCACAGAAGAGCACTGAGCGGAGGAGGATATATATTGTTTCTGCACGAGCCAAAAAATACAAATGGGTTGATGCCCTTATACCACATAGTACTAGAATTGATTCTATATATTAAAATAAATGTAAATAGAACAGAAATGTATAGATGTTAGACAAATATAGTACTATAGGGGCTATATACATAGTATTTAATACAAGAAGTATGCAGAGAGAGAGAGAGAGAGAGAGAGAGAGAGAGAGAGAGAGAGAGAGAGAGAGAGAGAGAGCATGGCATTACACAGCATCCTTTGTTGGGCTCCATTGATCCAGGCCATTGTCTTCACTCTTCACACGACATTCCCTGTTGGATTGATTGTAGGAACGAGGGACCCAAGCTAAAATGTGCGTGAAGAAGCTCGATCGATACATATATTTGCCATGCCCCTCTCTTGCCGGACCACAAACCGACCGGCCGCAGCTCTACATGTGCCATTGTATGTTCATTTACCCGTCCGTTTTTTTGTCCAACCCTTTTCGCTGCCTGCAAGATCAGCAAGCTTGCTCTCCATTATCTGCGAAGTCTATGTAGCATAGCCCTACAAGCTCTAGCTCCGAGGTAAGGGGCCAAGAGCAGAAAGTGATAGAAGACGTTATGGTATTATGGTATTATTAGAAGATGTTTACTGTAGCATCACTGTAGCTAAACATAGATTAATTAGGATCATTAGATTCGTCTCGCAAATTAGAGGGGGTCGCGACATAGGTTTTGTTATTAAATTAATAAAAGTACTACTAAATAGTAAGATTCTCTTTGATGTGACAGTATATAAATTTTAGAGGGTGGAAACGAACGGGGCCAGAGTGACCGAGTGAGCAAATTCAACTTGGGAACATTGTGATGGCTACATCTCAGAGCCTCTCGCTATCTATGGAAAAACTAGTTGGAATAAGGGCCTGTTCGTTTCCCCTATCTAATTTTTAGAGGGATCAAATCAAAGAGAATTTTATTATTTTGGAGTACTAAATAAAGTCTAATCTCGAAACTAATTGCAGACCCCCTATCTAATTCACGAGACGAATCCAACGAGGGTAATTATGGTATTATTAGAAGATGTTTACTGTAGCATCACTGTAGCAAAATATAGATTAATTAGGATCATTAGATTCGTCTCGCAAATTAGAGGGGGTCGCGACATAGGTTTGGTTATTAAATTAATAAAAGTACTACTAAATAGTAAGATTCTCTTTGATGTGACAGTATCTAAATTTTAGAGGGTGGAAACGAACGGGGCCTAAGGCCCTATTCGTTTCCAGGTATATAATTTTTAGAGGGGTCAAATCAAAGAGAATTTTATCATTTTGGAGTACTAAATAAAGTCTAATCTCGAAACTAATTGCAGACCCCCTATCTAACTCACGAGACGAATCCAACGAGGGTAATTATGGTGTTATTAGAAGATGTTTACTGTAGCATCACCGTAGCAAAACATAGATTAATTAGGATCATTAGATTCGTCTCACAAATTAGAGGGGGTCGTGACATAGGTTTTGTTATTAAATTAATAAAAGTACTACTAAATAGTAAGATTCTCTTTGATGTGATGGGTCTAATTTTTAGAGGGCAGGAAACGAACAGGGCCTAAGCCCATCTTGTATTCGGCTTGCCCGTGAAGATACTACTATTAAAATGTTTGACATTCTAGGCTCATATATTTTTCCTAAACTGTTTGGCATTCTCACTTTCCGAGACACATTTCTCTCTTTCCAATACACCTCTATCTCTATCTCTTTCCTCATCGTTTCCTGTGCATCTATTTTGTTCATTTTCGTCTTAATCTCTAGAGAGATCTCTAATCTATGTCCAGAGCTAGAATGCTACCTCTGTTTAGCACTGGGCACAAAACATGAAACCCAAAGACCGAACCCAAAAAACCCGACCCCGAACATAAAAAACCTGAAACCCGATGTCCGAAATGTATTTTCGGGTTACCAGACTGAAAACCCAAATTTATTTCGGAAAAATCAGGTTTGCAACTACGGTACCAAAAATACCCGAGGAACGCGAAATATAAGCAACGAGAAAAAGGAAAGCACAAGAATCTAAATGGGAAAAGGAAAGCACAAGGATCTACTGCAACCTCCACTTCAAAAGACACATCTCACACAAACAGAAAGGAACTCCAGCTCACATATGAGACGCCATATTTAAATGTTTTTGGTGGCTGTGAACTTGAATAATATAATGTGTGGCTTGAGACAATCATTCTGCTTTTACAGCTGAAATGATATTGAATGACTGCTATTTTTTTTTGCGTAAATTGCAGTTCTTCTCTACCTTTTGGTCTTTGTTCGGGTTAGTTCGGGTTACCCGAAACCCGAACCCGATTTAGCAGGTATCCAAAATGTCGGGTTGTTAATTTTTCGTCTAATTCGGGTTCAATTTTCTGAAACCCGAAATTTAAAGACCCGAACAACACGACCCGAATTTTTCGGATAAAACCAAACGCTCAGTGCTTCCAATTTATAAGTATTTTTTTACCTTTTATTCATCATATTTGACCACTTGTCTTATTCAAAAATTTTATTAAATATAAAAATAATTAAGTCATACATAAAGTATCCTTATTGATAAAATAAGTAATACAGAATAAAGTAAAAATTCTACAAAATTTTGAATAAGACGAGCAGTCAAACACGATGGATAAAAGTCAACAAATGCTTGTAAATTGGAACAAAGGAAGTCTGTCCTGCCGTGGACAAGGACCTTACTGCCGCCGTGTTGGCTCCAAAATCTACTAACTTGATTAGAGTGGGCCTGAAGGGGCATGCATATTGTTCGACAATATTTTTTTTGTTGCCACCTCGTAATTTTTTCTAGATAATGTAATAAAATTCTCTCGGCCTTCTGCAGAGTTCCGCATACAGCCTTAGTCACGACCTTATTACAACATATACATAAAACAGCTTCCAAGCTGCGTCCAAAGCAACTTAAATTTTTGGAGACCACATAACCTAGTAGGACTATGAGCAAAGCCTAGAAGATTGTGGCCATCCACTTGGCAAATATACCCATCGCCATGCTCTCGAACATCTGGCATATGTTGAGAATAGCTCCTTAGTGCCTCTCTTTTTGTAGCATTCTCCAAAACCTGAATCAATGAGTAGCCCGAAAGATTACCTGTATTAGAGAAACAATACACTTTTTATGAAAAACAATATCATTGTGGCATAACCAGATTGACCAAAACATGGCTGCCACTCCAACTAAAATGATTTTTCTCTCGATTAACCCCCAACCATTAAACCAATCTCCTGTGATATGTCTCACGTTATTTGGTTTTTTGAATTCCAGTGGATATATTAATGATGCGCCAAACATTGTTACCTATATGACATTGAAAGAAACGATGATCATCGATTCATTCTCGTTGCAAAACACACACTTTTTTGGCCCCTCAATTTTTTCTTGAGTAAGTTATCCATAGTAAGATTAATTCCTCATGCCATGTTTCATAAGAAAATTTTCATTTTTACGGGGATCTTAATTTTCCAAATACCGAACAAATATGATTTTGGCTGCAATAACATTGTAGTATACATCGAACGGATCAGTTGCCGCTACTATGTAATCTCCATACGAACGTGTCTCGTTCGGTTCCAAGTTGAACATGATTCAATTTGGATGTCATCATATTCCACTGGTTGAGCTTCTCATTTATTAACGGCCTCCTAAAATTGAGATTAAATGGCTTAGTTCGTAGGACGTCCTTCACTATTATATTCTTCCACCCTGTTATATTGTAGAGTGCTAGAAATTGTTCACTCGGTGGTGTACCTTCCTGATGAGAACATCACACCCTCGGATATAACCAACACTCCTCCAATACATATACATAATTCAAGGACAAAAACTAGAGCACGACAATTGAATTTACGGGTGAGCATGTTCCTAATGATCTCTTTATTTATATTTGAAAATATATTACTACCTAATGAGTTAATTATTGTTAGGAACCATGGAGATGATGATAATATGGTTAAGGAGGAGGTTGGAGGCGTGGAGGGCCAGCAAGGGCGTCCATGTCAAGTTGGAGGCCCAAACAAAGTCGACTTCGAGTCTGTTTCGGAGTCCAGAAACAGCTCTGCACCAAAACGGATGCCCCGGTCGTATACGAAGTCTGTTTGGGACGTTCTTTATATGGATGGAAATATAATTTGATAGCCTTTCCATTGGCGCCGGTATCATATCCATGTTCCTACCAAGTCGATGGAAATTGCCGAAATAAGAAGACGTCCAGAAACTGTCCCGATGTTGCACCATCGTCTTTTGGCCTTTGTGTCGTGTATTTTATTGAGCCCACTTAGGGCTGCATCCAGGAGGGGGATGGATGACCCTAGGAACTTCATAAGTAGACTCTGTCCCTTCCTTAGGGTTTGAGGTTTTGCTTAGATTATTCTGTTAAGAACAGTTTCGCCGTTTTGTTGGTTTGTGAGACCTCAAGTCGTGAGTTTAATCATATATTTACAATTTGGTTGCTTCTATCTTGTTCTTACTTGTGTTCTTCGATTCACAGAGCGAGGATTAGCCTTCTTGGCGAGGTCAATCGTGCTTGCACGGTTGATGAAGTGGTGCTGCGATTGCGGGGTTCGGAACGTGTTGTTCGGAAGCCGGATCGATTTGTGTCATGCCTCCGCCAAATCGTTGTTTATCGGAATCTTTCGGAAGATCGGGACCCTAGTCCATATCACATCCAACCAAGTGTCCTTCCGAACCTTATTTGGCTACCATCAGGCATATAAAAGGTGCCCCATTTAAAGAATTCCTCTCATATTTAGAAGGTCCGACCAAAATTGAGAGTCACCCGATTTGCGCTGAACATGGGTAATGTATATATTTATTCTTTAGCATATTTTGCCACATGCCCTCCTCATTAAGTAGCCTAAAAGCCATTTACTCGAGTAGGTTGATCTTTCCTATCCCACCTTGTTCTTTCGGTTGGCATAGTATTTCCCACTTTGTAAGATGGTACTTTTTCTTTATGACCGTCACCTTCCCAAAAGAATTTGGAACAAATAGTATCCAATTTCTTTAGTACATCGAGTAGATATTTCGAAGAAAGACATGAATATAGGTAAATTGCTGAGGACCGCATTTAAGAGTATTAACACCCCCCCCCCCCAAGGATAGCAATTTTCCTTTCCATCTATTTATTTATTTTTTCAAATCTCTCAATTACATCACGCCATTCATTATTTTGGAGTCTTCAATGGACCATTACCTAAATATTTGAATGGCATTACACCCACCGAACAACCAAGTAACTCAGTATATACACTACCACAAATCGCGACTATAGCGGCGACACCGAAAATCACGTAGCGGCGCTAGTTATCATGATCCGTCGCTAGGCCGTCGCTACAAAAAGGCTCAGCCCACTTTTCTCAAACCCTACTTTGCACCAAATAAAAGGAACTCTTCCCACACACCCCGATCTCTCCCTGCCTTGCAAGCCGTCGCCACCACCCACGCGTCCCTCATCTCTCTCTCTCTTGGCCCCCCACCAACCCTCATCCCGCCGCCCATCCTCCCGTCGGCCGCCGGCCCTCGTCCCACCACCGGAAGCCCATCCTCTTGACGGTCGCCGACCCTCCTCCCGCCATCGGCAACCCCTCCTCTCGTCGGTCGACCTCTTGCTGGGCACCGCCCTTGCTACCGCCGACCCTCCTCTCACTAGCTCCAATGGTGACGGAGCAGCGCAGGGCCGTGGTTCCGGCCTCCCCCACTAGCGGAGGCGGCGGTGCGACGCGAGGGTGCGGATCCAACGCTCCCCGTCCACCGGCAGCGACGGAGCAACGAGAGGGCGCGGATCTGGCCCACCCCCTCCGGCGGTGGCGGCAGCGTGACGCGGTGGCGTGGATCCGGCTCTCCCCGTCCAGCGGCGGTGACGGCGTGACGTGGGGGTGCGGATTCGGCTCTCCCCCATCTAGTCGCGGCGGCGTGACGTGGTGGCGTGGATCCGGTCCTCCATCCTTGCGTCGGCGATGACGTGTAGGTCGGCCTCCATCCTCGCGGCGTCGACGACGTGAAGCAGGGTGGCCGCGGATCCGCCCTCTCCGGCGGCACTCGAGCGGCGGATCCGTCGCCTCTCCGGTGTTGTGATGTGGGCCCGACGGGGGCCTATTTTTTTTGTTTTGCTATTTTAGCGTAGCGGCGGGTGGATTTTGGCGGGTGGATTTTGAATCTCGAAGATCCGCCGCTACAGCCATTTCTTTGTAGCTGCGCACACGTAGCGGCGGGTGGCCATACCCGCCGCTGCAGTGCGTTTCCAACCGTAGCTATAGAAGGTCTTTGTAGTAGTGATATATCCTCAAATGTTTTAGCGTTGTCAAAACAAAATATTTCACTTTTGTCAAAGTTTATCTTAAGGCCAGACAGTTGTTCAAAGATAGGCAAAAGAAATTTCATGTCCTTTGCCTGCTGAAAGTCTTGTTCCATAAAGATAACCGTATCATCTAGATATTGCAATGTTGACAATCCATCATCAACCATGTTGTGGATGATCCTGGATATCTGACCATCTGTTTTTGATCTTGCGATTAGTATTGCGAGCATATCCACGACCAAGTTGAATAAGATGGGAGATAATAGGTCCCCTTGCCCGAGCCCTTTATGAGTGTGGAAGTAAGGTCTAGTGTCGTTATTGACTTTAATTCCTACGTGACCCCTATCTATGAAACTCCGTATCCAGTCACACCATTGTTTTAGAAGCCTTTCATTCACATGGCCTGTTGTAGAAAAGGCCACCGAACTTTGTCATATGATTTCTCAAAGTCCAATTTAAGAATAATTCCGCTCATTCGTCTTCGGTGCAGCTCATTAATGGTCTCGTGTAGGACTAATACACCTTCCATTATGTTACGCGACGACATGAGCACTGTTTGTGAAGGGCGAATTATTTTCGCAGCATGTTCAAGAATAAGCTTAGATAAAAACAATTCCTAATGTGTTTTTTTTATCGAAGTGAGCTGGAAGACCCCTACTTGTATTTTTGCATTGATAAAGTAACGTTTATTTACAGGTTATAAAGTCCCAGGCTGAACAATGACCCTACACAGATTACACTAGTATATATTAAGTAAAAAAAATGATCTAACAAGGCCTTCAAACTTGGTTTAGATTTTAAAAGCTACCAAGGCAAACTCTACTTTGAAACATTATTTCCATTGGACTAAATATTTTGTTTTATAGTCGAAGATATGCTATTTTGTGGCACCAAATTTTCTAGCATCCCACAATTAGCAGTTCTCTGAAAATCTCAATAACATGGCATCTGGCTGAACCTAGAAATTCCAATGAATGTTTAGAAATCTAAAACACCATTCACTAAAGCTGCACTCAAAGAAAAGATGTAGGATTGTGTAAACCACATTTGCTGAGACAGTACACAATCATAAGAATCCAACTGTTAGTTCCTTCTTCGTAGCAAATTTCTTGTGTTTAATCCAGCTGCAACAACCCCCCCCCCCCCAAAAAAAAACGAAATTTCAGATGGCTCTTGCAACATGAATTTTGCATCCACTTGAACAATGGCGGAATGATAGTGTTACAAATCAATTTTAGATAAGCATTTTTTGACTGAAAATGCCTGATTTCCCAAATGTAACTCCAAACATCATTTTCCTCCAAATTAAATATGCGTCAATGAATGTTCCCTTGTGGTTCCGCAAGTAGATTTGAAGTGGTCATTGTGGGGGGCAACGAAAGAACATTTTCAATATCTGCCTGCCAAGAAAGCCTTAACTGTGATGTCTTTGTTCAACTCAAAAGTATGCAAATCCAGGATACTTCCATTTGAGTACTCCAAATTTTCAAGTGTCATTCCAGAAACTAACAATATATCAACTTAACTATATCCAAATGGGCGGACAAATATAATGCTCCTAGACTTGCTAATCGTGATTGTTGGTATTTCTTACGTCACGAATAAATCCGCAAGCGCACGGAATACCGTTGTAGCACTTCACCCGGGAGTATTCCAAGGTATCGTATTTATATCCGCAGGGAACAGAGTATTTCTGCAACAAGGTTAGTTTACCCAAGGACAACCAAGACAACGTAGCAAAATAGGGTCGAGAGGGTGACTCTTATCTATTTATCCTTTAAAGGTAGACGAACGCAAGCTAGACTTGTTTACTTCGGGCACCGTCTTAGGCTTGGTCTGCCAAGCCACTCCGGTCTACGAAAGCTCTACTATGTACCCGAACGTGGAGGGTTCCTTTGGATGACAGGGCTGTCACTTCCTGCCACCTACCTCTACAAACCGTGGGGCACACAGCAAACAAAGGCGATCTCCAGCCCTAGACACCACGTCTATGCTATTGACCACTACTCTAGCCTTGGCCTAGAACCGAGTTCGAAAGCTAGAGTACTTCTTGCGAAGCGATGATCCCGTAAACAAGTATAACAAGAATTACGTCTAACACAAAGATATGTCACGATAGATAAGTAGATCACCACGTATAAATCACCAAAAAGAGTGTTTACACGCCAAGGTAAAAGAAAAGGAAATACTACTCCACTTTACAAAAGGGAGAAACACTCCTTCCTCTTCCTTGCCCTCTCTCCTATTCTACTAAAATACAAGAGGCCCTTGGCCTAAGGATGAGAGTTTTGTCTTGTATCTTGATGTTGGTGGTGTCTTGAGAGAGGGGGTGTAGCCCTTTATTTATAGCCTTGGAAGGTCGGCAACTTCGAGGCGGTTCCGCACGTCGGTGGCATTAATTGCAGGTGGAACCGACCTCCGGACGTCGGTGACAAACCGCCGAGAGAAAGATGGGCCAGGGGGCCCACCGTCGGCTCGGCCGAACCCACTAGGGTGGTTCGGCCGAACCGGCCTCGGACTCCCCGGGCTTGATTCTTCTCTCGGTGCCTTCCCCTGGCTGTGTACTCGGCCCAATCCACTTGCTTGGTTTGATGTTTAGGCTCTGTTTTGTGGTTTTGGGCTTTTGGACTATATTCTTTAGTCCTGGGAAAATCCGTCGATTGCAAAGTCCATGTTTCGTGCATGTTTTCCCCTCGTTTTCATATGAATTGCACCTGCATTCATAATTTCACCAAGACTAGTGGAATTTGTTAGAAATAATCCCTATATCTATTCTTGGTGATGGTGTTTGATTCAAAAAGATGCAACATGTTGACGGTAAAATTGGACCATAAGGACCGTCAACAAGACCCCCACACTTAGCTCTTTGCTCGTCCTCGAGTAAAGGTGGGAGCGTAAGTTGAGAGATCTCTCCCCTTAGAGACCTGCACACATGTTATTACAAGCCACACCGTTTTACTTGTGAACATGACGGTGGCTAACATGCATTCTTGGATGATTGATAAGTGGAACGAGCTCATGACTCAAGTCACTATACTTTTGCTCACTAAGCACCTTGGGTTTTTGAAAGTTTTGAAAATAAACAACATGACTCCCGCTCCTCTTCGATTCTCTTGAATCGCTCAAAAAGTGTTTTCCTCACCAAGGCATTGTGTTGCCTCTCTTTTTCCTACTTCTTAGGCTTGTATGTGGAGCTTGGTAGGGAATGAGAGAGGCATACTTGTATCACAAATATTGCTAAGCCAAAAGAAAGGATCCATGGAGAAGCCAAGTCATGCAACCTTGATCAAGAAGTGCGTGTGTGTATGGATATGAAAAAGTGACAACTCCTATTGCAATTGACCTCTCTTTATTTTGCATTTTCGAGACATGGCTATCTTTTTATTTTCTTTCTTTTCTTTTCTTGCTCTATGCTTGAGCATCTCTTTTCTTCTCTCTTTTTCATTGCTCATCTTTGTGAGCTTTCTTTTCATTGCTCATCTCGTGTGAGCTTTTCTTTTTTTTTTACATAGCCATGTCTCGTTTATGCGTGATTGAGAGAGAGAGAGAGAGGTAAAAAGAGGTGCAAACGAGGAGTGTCTTTATTTTGGTGGGGTGTACGTGATCTTGATCAAGAGAGCATGACAAGTTTCTCTCTAGGGTCACTCGATTTTGGTAAAGCTCATTGCAATCACAAGCAGCATATGTATGTAAGTTTTGCAAGGTATGATCATCATATGGCATTGGTAGGCATTTTTGTATCAAGAGAGGAGCATGAAGCCATGGTATTTTTGTTTTGTGAAATAAAATTCCCAAGGACTCGGTAAGCTAAGCATAAGATCATTTCGTCGAGCCATATCACACTTGCCAATAATCTAGAGAAACATGGGTCCTATGGATTTGATTATTTGTTCACAGGCAAGTGGTGATGAAGCGAGTAATAAAAAGTGTGCAAGATCATCATGAGAGCATTAGGGAGAGACTTGGGAAAAGGTATTCAAAAGAAATCTTCCCAAGTTTTAGTTGGTCAAGTTTTAGTAATTGTTTTTCGCGTCTCGTAATGAACTTGACAAATAAAGTAGGCGAAAAGGAAGTGTGGGAAACAAACTCAAGTGCCATGAGGAAGCAGGGGCTGAGTGGGACCCACCAGGGTTCGGCCGAACCACCCTTGTGGGTTCGGCCGAACCGGCCTCGGGCCCCACCGGTGCTCTGTTTCGCAGGTTGTGTTTGTGTTGTTTTCCTCGTGATGTTTCTGCGCGCTACGCGTGTGTTTGTCTTTGCTTTCCGCGATGTCCCCCCCACACTTGCCTTTTTGCCTCGTTTTCTTCAAAATAGACAAAGATATTTCGAAACAAAACTTGCTCTACCGGTAAGGGAAGACCGGGGAGCACTAATATGATTAAAAATTTAAAAGAGCAGGCGCATTACAATCTTGAGGAATTGAAAAAATGATAAAAATGTGCTCGCGGGAAATGATGAACGCGGGAAGGTTCATTTTAAACGTCGTATTCGTCCTCCTTCCCCGCGTCCTTGAAGAGACGCTTGATCTTGGAGTTGGTGCTGCGGCGATGGCTCGCCCGGGCATCCTTCAAGTCTTCAATAGCGTCTTTGATCTCTCGCGACATTATCACGTAGGCGTTCATGGGCTTCGCGGAGATCAACGTGTTTAGCGAGGAGGATTTGGTAGGGGCTTTTTTTAGGAGTTTTCTCCTCCTCGCTTTCATACATTCCCCCTGCCCTCTTGATGGGAGAGGGAGAGAGACGCCTCCTTATCCTCTTAGGAGGAGTGTCGCCCACGGATTCGCGGGCGTCTCTCTTTTCCGCCGAGGTGAGCGGCGGGATGAGCTGCTTTCCGCCACCGCGGATTCCCTTGATCTTGAACCTCTCGTCGGGCTTCTTGATGGGGCTAGGCAGGTTGCGCCCTCATATTGATGGTGCACCACCTGCCCGCTCTTGGTAGCGAGGGTGCCGACGTACTTCTCTCCAGGAAGGAGAGCGTTGTCGGCGGCGTCGGCGCTCTTCTTCTTGGGGGTAGATTTTCCCTTCTTTTGGCGAGGTGCCACAGCAGCGGGAGAGCTCTTGGAGGGTGTTCTTGCTGCTGTGGGTGGAGGTTCAATAGCGAGCGGTAGATCATGGATCATCAAGGCTTGCTCGCCGGGAATGGAGACATGATCAAGGATGTCTTCGAGGCCGACTTGGCGGCAAAGCTCGCCGGTGGTGACGGAGACGTCGAGGCTTGGGATGCTGCTGTCCATGGTGCTGGGCAAAAGCTTTTTTTTTTTTGTGCGAAATGGACAAGGTGGAAGAAAGGTGCAAGGGAAAATGAAAGAAAACACCTTCATTTATAGATAAAAGCATGGAAAGAATTAATTTGATTTTTCCCGCAGCATGGAAGGCACTAAGCAGGGAGATTTGATCTTGTGACCGTTGGAGACAAAAGATGAAAGAAAAAAGTGACCGTTTGGGGTTCAGTACTGGTTCGGCCGAACCAGCAAGGGGGTTCGGCCGAACCGTAGTGGGCCCCTCTCGGTCCCCTTCTTTTTCTCGGTTGATTGCTTGCTAAAATTATTTCAGTGGAAAGAGCTACTACGGGATATAGATAAGAAAGAGCTATCATGAGAGAAAATTTAAATTAATCAAGTGCATGACATCAAATTCTTTATCTTTATCGGGCTCGAAATAAATTTTAAGGCGCTGACCATTTACCTTAAATATTTTACCTTCGTCGTCTTGAAGTGTGATTGCTCCATGTGACGAGGTGTCAATAACCGTGTATGGTCCGTCCCATTTACTTCTTAATTTTCCATGCCCGAAGAGTTTCACCCGTGAATTGAATAGCAAGACCTTATCTCCAACCTTAAATACCTTTATCTTTATCTTTTTGTCGTGCCACCTTTTTGTCCTTTCTTTGTATATAGCTGAGTTGTGGTAAGCTTTGTCTCTCCATTCTTCTAACTCAGCTATCTCCATTTTTCTTTTGTGTCCGGCACCATTAAAGTCCATGTTCCATTTCCGGATGGCCCAATACGCTCGGTGTTCCATCTCGACGGGTAAATGACATGTTTTCCCGTACACGAGCTGGTATGGGGACATGCCTATGGGTGTCTTGTATGCTGTACGGTATGCCCATAGTGCATCGGGTAGCTTGTCCTTCCATCCCTTCCCCATTTCTGTTACGGTCTTTTGCAGGATCCGCTTGATTTGCTTGTTTGAGGTCTCGGCCTGCCCACCGGTTTGAGGGTGGTATGGAGTAGCGATATTATGCCTTGATCCAAGTTCTCTTAGGAAGCTTCGGAAGGTCTTATCAATGAAGTGAGACCCTCCGTCTCTTATCACTAGCTTCGGTGTTCCAAACCTTGGGAAGATAATTTCGTGGAACATCCGGCGAGCATGCTTGGCATTTGCGGCCCCGCAAGGCATTGCTTCCACCCACTTAGACACGTAGTCTACCGCCACCAAGATGTATTCGCAGTCATGTGACTTGGTGAACGGTCCCATGAAGTCAATGCCCCATACGTCGAAGAGCTCGACTTGTAAATTGTAGTTGAGGGGCATTGCATCTCTTGCCGTGATGCCTCCAACTTTTTGACATTCCGGGCATCGCCCGACAAATTCCTTTGTGTCTTCGTACATGGCTGGCCAAAAGAAGCCACTTTGCCATATCTTGGCCTCGTGTACGAAACACGCCGTAGTGTCCCCCGTATGGCGATGCATGGCACTTCTCAATGATTCGTGTGCTCTCGGGTATGGGCACACATCGCCTTAGCAATCCATCGGCGCAGACACGGTAAAGGAAGGGCTCTTCCCATAAGTGACGGCGACTCTCATAGATGAGTCGTTTCTTGCTCTTTCCAGGTGGTACGTACTCCGTTGCCATGAAGTTCACAATGTCGGCGTACCATGGATGTGAGTCCCTCACTAGGAGCAGCATGTCATCGCGTAGGAAATCATTGATGGGTAATTCCTGCAGGTTAGTGAATTGTATACGCGACAAATGATCTGCCACGGAATTTTCTACTCCTTTCTTATCACGGATTTCTACATCAAACTCTTGGAGTAGAAGAACCCATCGTATCAAATGAGGTTTAGCATCCTTCTTATTGAGCAAAAACTTTAAAGCAGCATGATCGGTGTAAACAATGACTTTTGCTCCAGTCAAGTAGGATCTAAACTTATCAAAAGCAAAAACAACAGCAAGGAGCTCTTTTTCAGTGGTAGTGTAATTTAACCGAGCTCCAGCCAAGGTTTTGCTTGCATAGGAGATTGCATGATGCTTTTTATCTCTAGTTTGGCCAAGAACAGCCCCCACAAAGCAAAATCACTAGCATCACACATTATCTCAAAAGGCAGCGTCCAATCGTGGGGTTGGATAATTGGCGCCGAGATGAGTGCATTCTTAAGGGTAGTGAAAGCAGTCATGCATTCATCAAGAAACTCAAAGGGTGCATCCTTCGCAAGCAGATTTGTAAGGGGTCTAGCAATTTGAGAGAAATCTTTGATAAACCGACGATAGAACCCCGCATGTCCCGTAAAGCTGCGAATGCCCCTAACATTCACAGGAGGTGGAAGCTTTTCTATAACTTCTAATTTAGCTTTGTCCACCTCTATCCCCCTTTCGTAAATCAAATGCCCCGTAACTATGCCTTCTCTAACCACGAAATGGCATTTCTCCCAATTGAGCACTAAATCATTTTCTTGACAACGTTGCAAGACTTTGTCTAAATTTTCTAAACAATGATCGAAGGTTTTTCCATAAACAGAGAAATCATCCATGAATACTTCCATAATCTCTTCGATCATGTCGAAAAGATAGACATCATGCAACGTTGAAAAGAAGCAGGTGCATTGCAAAGCCCAAAAGACATTCGTCGATAGGCGTAAGTTCCATAGGGGCATGTGAAAGTGGTTTTACTTTGATCGTCGGGATGGATGGGGATTTGATGATATCCTGAATACCCATCAAGGAAACAAAAGAAAGAATTATTTGCCAGCCTGCTCCAACATCTCATCGATGAAGGGCAGCGGAAAATGATCCTTCTTTGTAGCCTTGTTAAGTTTTCGGTAATCTATGCACATCCTCCATCCCGTGACTGGTGCGTTGAGGGATCAACTCATTTTTGTCATTATGGACGACCGTCATTCCTCCTTTCTTGGGTACAACCTGCACCGGACTCACCCACTCGCTGTGTAGAACAGATAGATAATGCCAGCATGTAAAAGTTTTAAGACCTCCTTTTTAACGACCTCCCGCATCGCATTGTTCAACCTCCTTTGAGGTTCCCTAGATGGTGTACTATCGGGGTCTATGGGAATGCGATGGGTGCAAAGAGCAGTGGCTGATTCCCTTGAGGTCTCCAAGCGAGTACCCAAAAACGGAGTGATGTTTTTCTAGCACGGCTAAGAGTTTTGCAGCTTTCCTCCTCCGAAAGCTTGTCACTTATGATGACAGGGGTTTCGGGATTTCCGTGAAGAAAACGTTGCGCAAGCCTCGGTGGAAGAGTTTTGAGCTCTACGGGAGGTGGCGTAGGTGTAAAAGTTTCGGGCAGCTCAAAAGTTTCCGCCGAATCATCCTCTTCTAAAATGAAATCAAGAGCATCTTCATCCAAGGATGATTCGGGGTTTTCATGAGGAAAAATTGCCATAACCTCCTCCATGCATTCTTCTTCCACAAGCGGCTCCTCGGCAAAAGAGTTTTGTGCATGAATGATAGGAAGAGAAAAAGTTTTCTTGCCGAGGGTGAAGTCTAAGGTTCCTCGAAGGTGATATCCCTAAGAAAAGCTTTTCTATGGGATGACCGACCAAAACATCGAAATCCAGGATTCCGAAAACGTGAAAGTCCAAGGAAACCTCTACTTCATTACGCTTAATGCAAACATCTCTAATGATCCCCAAACTCTCAAAAATTGCCCCGGTGGGGCTTTAAGGAGTTTGTCGAAGGTGCCCATGTCTCGTTTCCAAATAAAGTTGAAGCAAAAGATTCGGACATGATGTTGGCACCTACTAGAGGATTATAGAGAACATCTACCATTACTCCCCGAATTGAGCCACGAATGGTTGATCTAGGATGATCAAGTCGAAGAACTTCCGAAGAAAGTTCGTTTTCCATCAACCATTCATCGCTCATAATTGCTGTCAACTTCCGAACAGTTTTTAAGAGAAGAGATTTTTCAATAGGTTCGGGGTTGGTGCAGGGAGTGCTGGTTTCTTTTGATAGGAGTAGTTCAAGGTGTTTCCAAAATCTTCAAAAATTTCTTCCTTGAACTCAAATGGGAAATCAAGAGGTTCATCTTCCTCTATCATTGTTCTTGTGTTAGATGAGGACTCGAGTGCTAGGTGCTCCATCATGGGCACCAAGTGTTGTGTCTCTTGCACAACGAGTTCCTCATCTTCTCGACTCCGCTCTACGAGTAAGTCAGCGGAAAAAGGTGTGTTTTCCACAATTCGATCCAAAAGTTCGTGTGCTTCCGCTATGGTCTTATGAGAAAAAGATCCACCCGCGGCCGTGTCAAGATAAAGTGCGGTATCGTTGCTCAATCCCGAATAAAAGTGTTGTAATAAAACGGGTTCGGGGAGCAATAATTCTGGTCCTGAGTCCGTTAGAGAACAGAACCGAATCCATGACGCACTTAAGGTTTCCTTTTCTTCTTGTCGAAAGCCTATTATTTCCGCTCGTAGAGAAGTGATACGAGATACGGGGAAGAATGCTAGACAAAATTTGTCTCGCAATTCTTTCCAATCACCGTTCACTCTCTTAGCGGTGTAAGTGTACCATTGCTTCGCCTTCTCATTGAGAGAGAAGGGAAACAACTTCCACTTCAATGTTTCTTGTGTCATGCCATGGATCAATCGGCATGAACACAAATGTTCAAACTCTCGCAAGTGTTCATACGGATTTTCATGTTTAAAACCCGAAAAGGATAAACCTCTAATCATCGAGATGTAATCGGGGAGAACTCATAGCCAGGTGAAGAAATAGGTTGTGATGATGATGGTGGCTCTAAGAGTTCACCCCGTGGAGTGGAGAAAGATTGGATGGTTGGGTGTGACTCCATGATATGTTTTTGTGAAATTTTGAATGTAAGGAAAAAAATAAAAACAGAACGGTAAGTAAGATAGATTACGAGGGCAAACCTGATTCGTTACAAAGATAACAACCGTTCCCCGGCAACGGCGCCGTAAATGCTTGTTGGTATCTCTTACGTCACGAATAAATCCGCAAGCGCACGGAATACCGTTGTAGCACTTCACCCGGGAGTATTCCAAGGTATCGTATTTATATCCGCAGGGAACAGAGTATTTCTGCAACAAGGTTAGTTTACCCAAGGACAACCAAGACAACGTAGCAAAATAGGGTCGAGAGGGTGACTCTTATCTATTTATCCTTTAAAGGTAGACGAACGCAAGCTAGACTTGTTTACTTCGGGCACCGTCTTAGGCTTGGTCTCGCCAAGCCACTCCGGTCTACGAAAGCTCTACTATGTACCCGAACGTGGAGGGTTCCTTTGGATGACAGGGCTGTCACTTCCTGCCACCTACCTCTACAAACCGTGGGGCACACAGCAAACAAAGGCGATCTCCAGCCTAGACACCACGTCTATGCTATTGACCACTACTCTAGCCTCGGCCTAGAACCGAGTTCGTAAAGCTAGAGTACTTCTTGCGAAGCGATGATCCCGTAAACAAGTATAACAAGAATTACGTCTAACACAAAGATATGTCACGATAGATAAGTAGATCACCACGTATAAATCACCAAAAAGAGTGTTTACACGCCAAGGTAAAAGAAAAGGAAATACTACTCCACTTTACAAAAGGGAGAAACACTCCTTCCTCTTCCTTGCCCTCTCTCCTATTCTACTAAAATACAAGAGGCCCTTGGCCTAAGGATGAGAGTTTTGTCTTGTATCTTGATGTTGGTGGTGTCTTGAGAGAGGGGGTGTAGCCCTTTATTTATAGCCTTGGAAGGTCGGCAACTTGGAGGCGGTTCCGTACGTCGGTGGCATTAATTGCAGTGTGGAACCGACCTCCGTACGTCCGTGACAAACCGCCGGAGAAAGATGGGCCAGGGGGCCCACTGTCGGCTCGGCCGAACCCACTAGGGTGGTTCGCCCGAACCGGCCCGGACTCCCCGGGCTTGATTCTTCTCTCGGTGCCTTCCCCGGCTGTGTACTCGGCCCAATCCACTTGCTTGGTTTGATGTTGAGGCTCTGTTTTGTGGTTTTGGGCTTTTGGACTATATTCTTTAGTCCGGGAAAATCCGTCGATTGCAAAGTCCATGTTTCGTGCATGTTTTCCCTCGTTTTCATATGAATTGCACCTGCATTCATAATTTCACCAAGACTAGTGGAATTTGTTAGAAATAATCCCTATGTCTATTCTTGGTGATGGTGTTTGATTCAAAAAGATGCAACATGTTGACGGTAAAATTGGACCATAAGGACCGTCAACGAGTGATGAACCTAATGTTTCGACATTGTTACACTACCACAATCCGACACTCGTAGCGGCGCGGTCCGAAGTGGCCCGCCGCTACAGTCCTGGACCGGCCACCTGGCCAAGCCAACCGCCGCTATAGAGGTCTTATTGCGGCGGTTAGCTTTACCAACTGCCGGTACAAATTGCACGCATTAGTACCGGTGGTTCACATTGTCAACCGCCATTAAAAAAAGATTTTTATGGGTGATTGACAATGTGAACCGCTGGTACAATTAGGTCGGGTATAAATAGCCGCGTTCGGATAGCACAGGGAGCTACTTCACCGTGGGCAGCCCGAAAATTCAGGCAAAAATTGGAAAACAAGGGGGGGGGGGAGGTTTTGAGTTCGTTTTTTTTGGATAGATTTGTTCCCTATGGTAAGGGAAATCTATCCCATGTATTTTTTTCTTCCTATCATGTTGGAATCTAGTAGGATTTTGGGTTTGTAATTTTTTTTATTCCTATTTGTCACAGTTCTCTTGATTTGTAGAGCTATGATTGGTTTTTATCCATCCTATTTTTATCTTGAGTCTTTTCCATAGAGAAAAATTGTATCTCTAGCCTTCTCCATGGAGGAAAATTATAGATCTAGGTTTCTCATGATAGAGAGAGAGAGCTAGGTTAGGTAAAGGAAATTTATATTTTTCATTAAAAATAATTTATGTATCTAGTTGGTCACTTTATTTGTAGCTCACAAAATTTGATCCTATGAGATATATTGTCTCATGTTTTGTTGAACTATTTTTTTTATTTTTTTATGTGTAGAGCTAGGGAGATGGATAAATCTTGGATGTATGAGGTGTCAAGAATGGGAAGTTATTTTCGAGGACAAGTCAAGGCATTTGTCACGTGGGCCGCACAACATGCTAAGCGAGAAGGAAGGGCGGAAATACATTGTCCATGTCGTGATTGAAAAAAATGAGAAGTTGTGGAAAGATACGGTTATAATCAATTAACATATAATAATGAGAGGTTTTGTTAAGGACTACACCAGGTGGACAAAGCATGGTGAAGAGCTGGTGGAGGCAATGCCCGAGCAATCTGTTGATGTTGACGATGACGTTGATATTCACGATCATGTCAATGTTGAAGAGGAGGAGCCTGTTCGAGCCGAGGAAGTAGCAGGACAGTCTTGTGATTTCGATGTTGAGGAAATGTTGCAACACGTTGAACCGCAAGTGTTATTCAATGGAGGGATGATGAGAGGGTTGAGCAACTTTGCAACATTGGAGAAAGCAACGAATGATCCATTGTACGAGGAATCTAAAGGATGTGAAAAATGGTGTACTCTTCTACGTAAGATACTTGAGCCGATGAAATTAAAGGCGATCCATGGTTGGTCGGATGCCGGTTTCACGGATTTGTTGGAACTCATTTCAGACATTCTCGTCGAAGCCCAACTTGTTGCCAAAAAGCACCTATTTTTCTAATAAGTTCATAACCCCACTTTCGTTGGGTGTGCAAAAGATTCACGTGTGCCCGAATCATTGCGTATTGTATCGAGGGGATGACAAGGACGCCGTGAGACGCCCAAGATGCAAGCGTAGTCGCTACAAGAGCAAGGACAACTATGATGTAGACACATCAGCTTGTTAGTGGAAAGAAGAGCAACAAAATGTGAGATCGAGGAAGAAAAGCATTACCGTCGATGACAGCGAACGCACGAAGATTCCTGTCTTGGTCATGTGGTACCTATCGGTTGTCGATGGGATCGGATGCTTGTTTGCCAACCCCAAGGATGTTGAACTAATGACGTGGCATTCGCGCTCGAGAGACCCTAAGATGCTTAGTCATCCAGGTGATGGAACTCAGTGGAAAAAGTTCGATTCTAACCATCCAGAATTCTCTAAAGAGACAAGGAACATACGGTTTACTCCGAGTATAGACGGGATGAATCCTCATGGTCAATTGAGGAACCCACCCAACACTTGGCCGGTGATATTGTTAATATACAACCTTCCACCATGGTTGTGTCACAAGAGAAAGTACTTACTGTTAACAATCCTCATATCTAGTCCGAAAGAATCTAGTAATGACATAGAAAGACATGCAGAATCTGTGGTTACAAGGGGTTAGTTTATGGGATGAGCACCGGAGAGAGCCATTCACGCTCAAAGCTATCATTTTTGTGACGATAAGTGATTCACCGGCACTAAGGGTGCTAACGGGACAACTCAAAGAAAAGTATGGATGTTTTGTATGCATTGATGATACATCCTATGTGTATCTTCCATCGTCCCAAAAGATAGTACACACGAAACCGCCGATTCTTAGCACGAAATCACAAGTATCGCTTGTTGAAGAGACAGTTTGATGGCACTATTGAGAAAGGTGAAGAACCTCAACATTGGACCCCTAGGGTCGTGTTCAAGACGGTAAAGAACATTAAAGTTGTGTTTGGCAAACCGGTGAAGGGAGTTCCAAAGTGCAAAGCCCATACGCCCTTTAATAAGAAGCAATCTATTTTCTTCGAGATACCTCGATTATCGGGCGGAATTTGAAGTAACTCATGCCTTCGATTGGATGCACATTGGGAAGGGCGTATATGACAGCGAGTAGCAGACTTATTCTTTTTTTTTGAAAGAAATGGGAGGGACTGTCGCCTCTACAATACTTTTATTAAAACACCAAAGTTAAGGATTAAAGAATTCACATATAAAAAAACAACAAAAAGAAAGAGAGAAAGAACTAAAACATTTCTGGCTAAGAAAGAGCTTGAATCCATTCATTGATTTGATCCACATCCTAGCCTTGGCCCTATGAACAACCATAGTCATCTCCTTGATGAACTTTTGCTCTGTAACATTGATGTGGCTCCTTACTTTACTGGCCTCACTGGGTTTTCTTCTTGGTATATGCTGTACAAACTCGACCCTTAGAATTCCATTTTAGTTCTGTCAAAATCAGTTGACAGCTCATGTGCAGTGGGTTGTTGGTCATGACTAAAGTATTGGAGGCACTGGCTATTTGAGATAGAATTAAGTTAGAAAATGATGCAGCTCTTTGAAGCACAAAAAAGTTTGTGCTTCATGTGTGTTTCATATCTTTCCCTGGTCAAGCCTGCTAGATGCTTTAATTAGTGATGCCTATTCTGAATTAGTCGGGTTGCCGTTATGTTTGCTGGGAGATAAACTTTGGAGCCAAACTCCCAACATCTCACATTGCTTATGGAACTGCATATATCTTGTTGGAGACGGTAGAATAAAGTATTCTTACCATCCTAAGATTTGCTTATATTCTTGCTATTGGTCATTTTGAATATCTACCTACTCCAGTATTCATTTTGAAAAGGATGGGCCATACAAGTACTCTCGTGTTCAATAGTTGAACTATGAATATGTAATGTGTGATTTAGGAGTTTCTTTCTGATAATTGGCTGGATAAATAAGCATCTCGATCCTAGAAGATGACCATATAGTTTTTTTATATAAAGGAGAACATTCCAGCCTCTGTGTCATGAGATGAGCAAATGGTAAAGATGTTTAATTTTCCTCGCTGTGAAATTGCTCATCTTTCATGAAACCCATCGGCTTTCTCTGTATTAATTAATATGTGATTGCTTTGTTTGTTAAATATCTGCATTTTCCCTTACCCTTGTATATAAAGACGCCTTGTTCAATTATAAAATCAGGGTTAGATTTTTCTTCTCATAATAATTAATTTATGCTGTGTAAAATGTTAAAACCTGTACCAAAATTACTTATTCCGTGCATAGAGTTGACATGCGAACCCTCATGAAAATATCTGTTGGTTAGGTACATGTTTCTGAATTTTTTTACTTTCATGCTTTGTCTGTGTAATAATTAATAGTTTATTATTAGCACATCCATCTGGACTGTTTTCTGATTGAGCGAAGTAATTGTTCTGTGTGCATTTGTGTCTTACACAGACCCTGTTTCCTTGTTCATTAGCCTATATTGTGCTGTCATTTTAGGTTATTGTCTTTTATAATGTGCTGGGAGATTGGTATATTATTTCTAATATCAATATTTATTGTGTATGCATCTGCTCGTTGATCGGCAGATAGCTAAACTGATGGTATAAAGTAGACCACCTATCTGTCGTGCCTATCTGAAAATTATGCATTGGCCACCTATCTGAATTACATTGGCCACCTCTCTTCCTCTCTTTTCTACTCTATTTCCTCTCTTTGCTCTCCTTTCTCCTCTCTTTCCTCTCCCTCTCCTTGGTCTAGCCATGCTCGATGATGAAAGTGGGCAAAGTGAGATGACTGTGGCAACATGGACCGCATCCTCACATGTTGGAAACATTAAATCTGAGAGAACTTGAACTAATAGGGAGTCAGTTTAATTATGCTATGATTCCTACATATGAACAGTTAGATCGTATTTTAGTCAGCACGGAATGGGAATCAAAATTTCCGCTAGCTACTGTTCAAGCTCTAACAAGAGAGATTTCGGATCATACTCCTTTGTTTCGGGACATCAATCGCATGGAGGTAACAGTGGCATTTTTAGATTTGAATTAGGATGGTTTTTTAAGGAAGGCTTTCATGATTTAGTCGCGAGAATCTGGCAAATGGATAATCTAGGTGATACCCCTTTAGCAAGATGGCAGAATAAAATTAGAAGATTACGGGATTTCTTAAGAGGGTGGGCTCGAAATATGGCCTCTCAAAATAGATCAAACAAACGTGTCTTGTTAGCAAAATTGGATGAGTTTGATAGAAAAGTAGAGAGTTCAGTGCTCTCCCTTCAGGAAAATGAGGAAAGATGTTCTCTTAAGAATCAGCTAACAAAGCTATTACGGGAAGAAGAGATTTACTGGTTACAACATACCATAGCAACTAAGGTGTTACATGGGGACGAGAATAAAAAGTATGTTCAGTTGTTGGCCAATGGAAGACGTAGGAAAACACAAATTTTGCAGCTAGAACAAGAAGAAGGGGTAATAGTAGGCAACCACAATTTAAAACATTTCACAATAGATTTTTATAAAAAATTACTTGCCGGACACCGTAAATAACTTTTCCCTTAATTATGTTCCACAAGTTACAGAGCAGGAGAATGAGTTTCTCACTTCCCCGTTCACAGAGAAGGAAATTAGAGATGTTGTGTTCCAAATGGAACACAACAAGGCACCAGGTCCAGATGGATTCCCAGCTGAGTTTACCAAGTGTTTTGGGATTTAATTAAGCAGGACCTCATTGATATGTTCAATGATTTCCAAAGAGGCAACCTGCCTATTCATAGTCTTAACTTTGGAAGAATTACATTATTGCCAAAAAAATCGGATGCTACGTGTATCCAACAATACCGACCAATTTGTCTTTTGAACGTCAGCTTTAAAACTTTCACTAAGGTTCTGAATAATAGGCTTTCGATGGTAGTAGAGAGGCTGATTGCACCTACACAATCAGCTTTCTTACCAGGTCGTTTCATTCTTGATGGTGTAGTAACTTTACATGAAACCTTGCATGAGTTGGATAGAAGAAACCTTAATGCGGTTGTGTTGAAGCTAGATTTTGAAAAAGTGTATGACATGGTTAAATGGCCCTTTTTACAACAATCTCTATGAATCAAATGATTCTCATCTACGTGGTGTGAATGGGTTCGAAGAGTTATGTCAAGGGGCAGTGTGGCGGTTAAAGTGGATGAGGAAATAGGGCATTATTTTTAGACAAAAAAGGTGTGAGACAAGGTGACCCTCTCTCACCAATACTTTTTAACCTAGTTGTTGATGATTTACCCATCCTTATTTCTCGTGCGAAAAGGGATGGACAAATCGTTGGTGTTGTTCCACATCTAGTGGAGGATGGTTTGTCCATCCTTCAGTATGCGGATGATACAATTCTTTTATTGGACCATAATCTACAAGATGCTAGAAATTTAAAATTAATCTTGTGCACTTTTGAATAGTTATCTGGGCTTAAAATTAACTTTCAAAAGACTGAGATGTTTTGTTACAGCGAGGCTAAAATTGTGAATCGTATTATTCCCAGATATTTGGATGTCAGCTAGGTGCTCTACCATTTCGATATCTAGGAATACCGATGCATCATAAGTGGTTGGCAAGCAGATTGGAAACAAGTAGAGGAACGCTTTCAGAAACGACTAAGTTCTTGGAAAAGTAAGATGCTATTTGTCGTGGGTAGGCTTACTTTAATCAATTCAGTCCTAAGCAGCCTTCCTATGTATATGTTCTCTTTCTTTGAGGTCCCAAAAGGGGTGCTAGAAAAATTAGATTATTATAGGTCACGATTTTGTTTTTGCAAAATGAGGGACATAAAAAGAAATATCGTTTGACAATGGGGAATCCTATGTTTACCAAAAGACCAAGGAGGATTGGGTATCCTCAACTTAGAGGTCCAAAATAAATGTCTTTTGAGTAAATGGCTCTTTAGACTGTTAAATTCTGAAGGTCAATGGCAAACAATACTTAAAAGTATATATTTGAGAAGTAAAACCCTTTCACAAGTAGAACATATCGCTGGAGACTCTCATTTCTGGAGTTGCTTACTGCAGGTTGATTTCTTACAACTAGGGTCTTTTCAACTAGGCTGTGAATCCCAAAAAAAGTTTTGGGAGATTGTTGGTTAGGTAGCCAAAGTTTCAAAGATAGATTCCCAAATTTGTACAATATAGTAAGGAGCAAAAACGGAGCAGTGCGATCGGTTTTGTCATCGACTCCTTTAAGTGTTTCTTTTAGAAGAGCACTCATGGGTGTTAATCTTACCATGTGGGACCATGTAGTTCGGTTAGTTTCAAATGTAAATCTGTCTAACCAACAAGATAAGTTTAAATGGGCGCTGCACCAAAATGGAATATTCTCAGTGAAATCCTTGTACAGAGCTCAATTACTAATACAACATTTGCCTTTCACAATGAATATTTGGATAATAAAAGTCCACTCAAGATAAAGGTGTTACCTTAACCAAAGATATCTTACAACCGAAAAATGTTGTTTGGGTGGAACTATTCAACATCTATTTTTTGGTTGCTATCTAGTAAGATTTATCTAGCGCATACCACATATTTCGTTTTGAATTTCTCTTCCTAATATGTTCACTGATTGGTTGGGAGGCACAGAGAAAAAACCGAAAATTTTGATTTGGACAGGGTCTGCGCGATGTGTTGGGCAATATGATTGTATCGAAATAATATGGTCTTTGACAGAGTAATCAACCTTCTTTTATGCAGGTAATTTTCAGGGGAATGTACTGGGCCCGCTTGTGGTCCATACTACAAAAGGAGATGGACTGCCCCGTGATGATGATGGCATGCACAGACAAATTGAAACTGCTACCATGGAGATCTTGGCAAATAATGGTTGGTGATTTTACAATCGTATTACGAGTTAGATTTTCAGTTATGATAAATCCTTAGTTTCTAATGATCAGACATTTATCTTTGTGATTCCTTGGTAACTCGTTTCGTGCGAGAGTTTGTAATAATGAATGGCTATATGCATTGATCGATGCAGTGGCTGGAATATTAATATATTCCCTTTTCTAAAAAAAATCACTCATCTCATAGAAACGTGTTGTCCCTTGAATATGTGGCAAAGAAGCAAGACTCAGAATAACATGCATTTGCAACTTGAAAAAAGCTGTGTCATCATTGGGTTTAATTAAACGGATAAGATGTCTATCAGATAATGTATGCAACTGAAACATGTTTCAGGGTAGATAGTAGAGATTTTCATTACTATATATAGATATTTCTCATTTACTTTTTCCACTGTTGATATTTCTTTATTTCATAAAACATGGAACATTTAATGATGCATGGTAAAGTTTGCACCAGAATAGCAAAATACAATGTTAGAATGTCAATTTGGCTCATAACTGTAATCATCTAATAAGTGCAGTAAGATTCCTTACACTTCATATATCAACTGTATTTTTGAAAACATGTAGCTATATTATTCTTACACTAGAATGTAAATTCATGAAATAAAATCACATTCTAATTTGCAAATAAGTGTCACTCTGTAATAAGGCTGCTGCTCTATGCTTCCTCTTATGCCTTCATGCTTTTTGTAATATAACTTTTATTATATAAAAAAGCTTCCTCTTTTATGCCTTTTGAAATATTCAACAAACATGAATTCCAAAATCAGTTTTGAGCATTTGTTTTTCTAAAATTGCTAGCTCGCGTGTCGCATCTTGCACGGGTTGATAGACTAGCATGGTTAATGGTCAAAACGTGAGAACCTCTATTGTGGGAGCCTGTGGTTCCCTTCTTATAGCACGGATCAGGCCTGAGATCAAGCCGTGGTTGGTTAGGAAAGTGTCCCCGATCAAGAAACAATTAGTGGGCCATTAAACTCTCAATTAGTGGAAGACTAGGTCTCTTTTTTTTTGCGACAAAGAGACTAGGTCATATTCACCAAGTCTACAGATGAAACCCACACCGTCGACATGTGTCATATTTTTTTAGATTATGGAATAAATATCCCGACCTTTCCCTCGAAAGGGTACAAGCTCCAATTATTACAACCTTGTGCAAATATCACACGCAATCCAAATAGCAAATAACACCAAACTTAGTTTGAATGGATTTATTACAATGCCATACTATTGTTGAATCTCCATCTGTAATTGACGAAAAGTTGCATGACCGTCCTCTCTAGGTCGCGGCATGCATCCTTGAGAAGTTTGGCTTCATCATCCCGCTTTTGGAGTTGTGTCCAGAACCGGCACCAGTGTGTCGCCCTATAGAGTACCTGCATATAAGTCATCATGGATTTTTTTGTCAAACACGATGTCATTCCTACTAAGCAATATGGACCAGCAGAATGCAGTCATCCCTACTAGAATTTTTTATTTGAGTTTAGCGTCATGTGCATTTATCCAATCATTAAATAAATGATTAATACTATGCGGCATATCCAAACCAAAAGTCATCTAGACGACTCTCCACAAAAAACGTGTTACATGACAATGAATAAAAAGATGGTTAACCGTTTCTGGTAGGGAGCAAAAAACACATTGCTCATTACCGTACCAATTCCGTCTAACCAACTTATCCTTAGTTAAGACTACCTCCCTACGTATATACCATATAAATTTTTTTAAAAGGTAATTTCAATTTCCATATATATTTGTAGTGACAAACATGTCCATTGAAAATCATAGCATTATACATTGAACGACTAGAAAAAAGATTAGTTTGATTTAAGGTCCACTTAAAAACATGCTTACTACTGTTCAATCTAATATGTGCAATTCTAGCTATCAACGCTTGGCATTGAACCACATTGTTATCTACCAGTCCTCGACGGAAAGAAACATTTAGTGGTATGGTGCTAAAGGGGCCAATTGGATTCTTACCACCCTTTAGTGGTGGCATCTTAAAAATAAGGCCCGTAACCAGTGCAACTTAGGAATGCCACCCTTGAGTAGCTTCTACACCTCTTACACACCACACTCAGCATTATCTCCTTTTTTCTTTATTTTTTAATGGAAAACAAGGTTGGATTGACTCTTTTGCCCCTATGGCATCTGTCAACGTTTCGTTGCATGCCTATTATAGGAGAAAGTAAAAATAAAATATTTCTTTTATTCATAATATGATAAATTGCAAATAAATCTTAAAAATCAGGAAAAATGTTTAAAATTGAAAAAAGTTCAAAATTCACGCCTGGTACAGGAGAAAACAAAAATAAAATATTTCTTTTATTCATAATATGAAAAATTGCAAATAAATCTTGAAAATCAGGAAAAATGTTTAAAATTGAAAAAAGTTCAAATTTTCAACATTTTTCAATTTTAAACATTTTTCCTGATTTTTAAGATTTATTTGCAATTTTTCATATTATGAATAAAAGAAATATTTTATTTTCGTTTTCTCCTGTAACATGCGTGCAACGAAACGTTGACAGATGCCATAGGGGCAAAAGAGTCAATCCAACCTTGTTTTCCGTTAAAAAATAAAGAAAAGAGAAGATAATGCCGAGTGTGGTGTGGGAGAGACGTAGAAGCTAGTCAAGGGTGGCATTTCTAAGCTTCGCTGGTTACGGGCCTTATTTTTAAGATGCCACCACTAAGGGGTGGTAAGAATCCAATTGGCCCGTGCTAAAGACACTAGCAATGGAAGCATTTTTCCTTCTCATTATATTGTATAAAGAAGGATATTGCTGTTGAAAGTGATAGTTCCCACCCATCTGTCCTCCCAAAACCACACATTTGGCCATTGTTTACTAGGAACGACCCAAATGATAGAAACTGGTCCTTGACTTTCATCAAGCCGGACCAAAAATGAGAATCACGAGGTTTCCTATATGCTTGGCCAATTGTTTTATTACTTAAATATTTCCTTGTTAACATAGTTTGCCACGTACCATCCTCGTTAATAAGCTTGAACAACCATTTACTTAGGAGGCATTGGTTCTGTACATCAAAGTTCATAATACCTAAACCCCCTTGGCATTTTGGCTGGCACATTACACTCCAACGTGCCAATCTATATTTCTTTTTATGTTCTTCGGCTTGCCAAAAAAATGAGATCTATAATATTCTAGCTTTTCTAAGCCACCCCGAGGAACTTCAAAAAAAGAGAGCATAAACATTGCTAGGCTAGTTAAAACGAGTTAACTAGCACAAGTCGCCCTCCTACTCGATAAATGTTTTCCTTTCCAACTACTCATTTTTTTTTCTCAAATCTTTGTTCAATGATTTTCCAGTCTGCGGTACTTAATTTTCTAAAATGCATAGGAATTCCTAGGTACTTGAATGGAAGATTAATTTGTCCGGCGGACACTCATAAAATGTGGTTTTGTGTGTCGGACACTCGACTCGTTGAATTTGCCCGGCGGGCACCGCGAAAATCTGGTTTTGTTTGGAGGACACTGCGTGCCCTTTTCCAGCCCGATGGCGAGAGAGACAAATTTGATAATGCCGGTTCTGCCCCTGCCTTATCCGCTCTTCCCATCCCTCGCTCTCGTTTCTCGTTCGTCTTCCCCGCTCACTCGTAACCAGCCGGCCCGCCAACGCCGTAACCCTACCCCGAACCCGACACCGCCAAGCACTACTCCATTTGTGGTCCTCTAGACGGTTAGGCGTTACCCGGCGAGCTCCCAAGCTTGTGGTTGAGACTCGGGTCGTTTGTATTGCCCCTCCCTTCGTGGAGTTTCGTTTTAGTGGATTTTAAGCCGGCCTTTGTGGTGGCTTGAAGAGGTTTAGGGTTGAGAGCAACCCGGTCCTTGGTGGACTCCTCAACGGAGACGTAGGCTTCTTGGTGGAGCGGAACTTCGGTGAAAAATCGTGTGTCTTTTTGTTTCCCCTTTTATTTCTTGCAATTGGTGTGCTATAGCTCTAGGACGCTCTTGCTTAAATTCCTAGATTAACTTGCTTAAGTGGCTTGCTTGCTTGTGCCCTTGTTGCCCTAGCTTTCTAGTGTTGCTAGCTACTTGCTTGTTGTTTATTTACCGTGGATTTGTCCAGCTTGGCTGCCGATCTACTTTCCGCACGAGGCGGTCGGACTTTGTCCTACTCTAGTCGGATATTTGTCCATAGTCGGACTTTGTCCTACTATAGTCGGACATTGAGTCGGACAAATCTTTCCTGCGTATTTAATTTGTTAAATTAAGTGATTTTCAGGATTATCGCCTATTCACCCCCCTCTAGGCGACTTTCAATTGGTATCGGAGCAGGTATCTTCGTTGAAGCCTCACCGCTTGAAGATTAAAGATGACAAATGGGAAAGATGCAACGGCTAGTGGTAGTGGTGAAGCACCACCTAAAGCAGCTGGTGAAGTAGGTCGGGAGAACTCACCGGTTGATGCTAGAAATGGAAGTGGAAAAGGAATTGCCAAGGATGGAGATGTGCCTAGTGCTTTGCCAATAAGCTACAACAAAACACCATACTCCTATAGTGATGGAAGGGATGAGCACATTGGACTCGGCTCCGGAAGATTACCCTATTTCGATGGTCAATACTTTGATCATTGAAAAACAAAGATGCTCCTACACTTGGATTCCATGCACCAAAATGTGAGGAATGTGACTCAAAATGGATTCATATGGGAATGTAGAAGCAAGTCAACCGCACAAGACTTGTTCAATGTAAGGTGCAATGTGGCGGCGGCAAGTGCCCTTGTGTCCGCACTTAGTCCCGCCGAGTATGAGAATATAGCCGGATTGGAGGATGCTCATCAAATTTGGTTGAAGCTTGAGTTAGTTCATGAGGGCATTGATAGTGTAAAGGAGTCTAAGCTAGAAGGGCTTAGAGAAGATTTTAACTACTTTGTCATGAGGTCGGATGAAGGGCCAAGGGAAGCCCATGACAGAATGATGAGGATAGTGAACAAGAGAAGCGTACTTGGAGAGAAGGTGTTGGACTTGGATGTGAATAGAAGGTTGCTACAAGCCTTGCAAGCATGTGATGCCAACATAGTGTCCAACATAAGAGACAAAGATGGTTTTAGATACTTCACCACCGATGAAGTAATTGGAAAGGTGCTCTCAATGCCGAACAAGAAAAGAAAAAGAAGGTGGTTGAGGAGAGTGATGATGATAGTGATGATGAAATGGCTCTTTTTGTGAAAAGATTCAACAAGCTCATGTCAAAAAGAAGCTTCAAAAAAAATGATCAAGACAAGAGCAAATCAAGAAAAGCCAAAAGCAAGTGCTACATTTGTGGAGACAAAGGTCATTTCATGGCGGAGTGTCCGGAGAATTACAAGAACAAGCAAAACAAGAAGGGTGACAAGAAGTACAAGAAGCATAGAAAGTACCGTCGGGGTGAAGCACACATTGGACAAGAATGGAACTCCGATGGATCATCTTCCTCCTCCGAGTCGGAATCCGATGAAGAGAAGGGAGGCATTGCATCACTTGCTATTGGACTCACACCAACCAACTCCTCCTTGTTTGGAAGCTTGACCGATAATGAAGATGACACCGGACACAAATGTATGATGGCCAAGGGCTCCAAGGTAAATGCTAATGAAAGTTCTCAAATTCCTAACATGTTTGACTTGTTGGATATTATTGAGCAGGAAAAGGAGACTAATGAGAGGCAAGAGGAGCTTCTTGAGAAACAAGAGGAAATGCTTGTTCAAGAGAAGCAAAGGGTGCTTGAACTTGAGAAGCTCCTAGAAGTTGAGAGGAAGAAAAATGAGAACTTAGTGAAGTCCCTCAAAATAGTTGAAAAAGATAGTGAGACACTTAAAGTCACAAATGTGTCACTTCAAGAGAAGTGTGATGACTTGCAAAAGGATCACAATTCACTTAAAGTGCAATTTGAGGAAATTAAGTGTAACACTACTTCCTCTCAATCTTTGTCTTGCCCCTCATCTAGCAATGAGTGTACTAGGTGTCACAAGATTGATGTTGAAGCTTGTACAAGAAACATCAGGACCATTGATGATTTGAAGAAACAAGTGTAAGAACTTCAACAACAAGCACAAAAGAAGGTGAAGGCCATCGATGATGCCAAGGCCGAGTATGCAAGGGGCGCATACATCAATGTGAGGCGGCCACATGTGAAGGATGGCATTGGGTACAAGCAAGGTGACAAGTACAATGCAAGAATTAACAAGAACGGCACCGAATTCATCAAGTTCACCAATGAGAGTGGACACCAAAAGAAGCAAGTCAAGACGGAGAAGCAAATCAAGAACACTAACAAATCTTCTCTTATTTGTGATTTGCGTACTAATGTGCCTAACCCCACTTGTGCTCTCTTTAATGATTTCGATGCAACCTACGTGCTAATGAGGAACAAGCATGGCCGTGTCTATGCAAAATATGTTGGGCCACGCAACAAGACCCACAAATCTTGTGTGTGGGTGCCCATGGCACTTGTTACTAATGTGAGAGGACCCAAACAAATTTGGGTACCTAAAAACAAAGCATAAATTGTTTTGTAGGAATACTCCTCCGGTGGCTCATCATGGGTGGTGGATGGTGGATGCACCAATCATATGACCGGAGACAAGAAAATGTTCGAATCATTCGAGCCAAGCAAAGAAAGAAATGAGTATATCACCTTCGGAGACAATGGAAAGGGATATGTGTTGGGTTATGGTAACATTCCTTTAACTTTTCCGCATTCACTTTCGAAGGTTATGCTTGTGGATAACGTTGACTTCAATTTGTTGTCTATCTCACAACTTTGTGGAATGGGCTACAATTGCTTGTTCAACGACAAGGGTGTGATTGTCGCAAGGAGAAGTGATGGCTCGATTGCTTTTGAGGGTGTGCTCAAAGGAAAGCTTTATGTTGTGAATTTTACCGCGGATAAAGCAAAACTTGACACATGCTTAGTTCCAAAGTCCGACATGGGATGGTTGTGGCATAGACGACTAGCCCATGTCGGTATGAGAAATCTTCACAAACTCCAAAAGGGCGGTCATATTCTTGGACTAACGGATGTTTGCTTTGAGAAAAATAAAATTTGTAGTGCATGTCAAGCCGGAAAACAAGTTGGAACACCACATCCATCCAAGAACATTGTGACAACTACAAGACCGTTGGAGATGCTACACATGGACCTCTTCGGTCCCATTGCCTACATTAGCATCGGTGGTAACAAATATGGACTTGTTATTGTTGATGATTATTCTCGCTTCACGTGGGTATTCTTTTTGTGTGACAAAGGTGAAGTGAAGGATGTACTCAAGACTTTCTTGAAAAGAGCACAAAATGAATTTGAAGTGAAGATCAAGGCAATAAGAAGTGACAACGATACCGAGTTCAAGAACACTCAAGTTGAAGAGTACCTTGATGAGGAAGGCATCATGCAAGCATGAGTTTTTGGCACCCTACACACCTCAACAAAATGGAGTGGCCGAAAGAAAGAACCGCACTCTCATAGAGATGGCAAGAACCATGCTTGATGAGTACAAGACCTCCGATCGTTTTTGGGCCGAAGCAATCAACACCGCATGCCATGCCTCCAACCGGTTGTATCTCCATCGACTCTTAAGGAAAACACCATACGAGCTACTAACCGGTAAAAAGCCTAACATCTCGTATTTTCGAGTTTTTGGGAGCAAATGCTTCATGCTCAACAAGAAACCCAAGACTTCAAAGTTCTCCCCTAAGGTTGATGAAGGTTTCTTGCTTGGGTATGGTTCAAAGTGTCACGCCTATCGTGTCTTTAACAAAACCACCGGTTGTGTTGAAGTTTCACGGGACGTGACGTTTGATGAATCTAACGGCTCTCAAGGAGAGCAAGTTGTTGTTGACAATGCGGACATCGAGGCTCCCGGACAAGCAATCAAGAGAATGGCACTCGGTGATGTGAGACCGCGAGAACCGGAAAATGATCAAGATCAACCTCCTCCCTCAAGTCAAGACCAACCATGCACAAATCATGATCAAGTTGATCAAGATAAAGAAGTTGGTAATGAAGATCATGCTCAAGCATAAGATGATGAACCTACAACGTATGATCAAGAGGTTGAACAAGATGGCGGTCAAACAAGCTCACACCCACCACACCCAAGAGTGCACCAAAGTGTGCAACGTGATCACCCCGTGGAACAAATTCTTGGAGACATAGAAAAAGGGGTAATCACTCGTTCTCGTGTTTGCAATTTTTGTGAACATTACTCGTTTGTCTCTTCTTTGGAGCCATTTAGAGTAGAAGAAGCACTCGAGGACTCGGATTGGGTGATGGCCATGCAAGAGGAATTGAACAACTTCACAAGAAATAAAGTTTGGACGTTGGAAGAAAGACCAAGAGGCAAAAATGTTGTGGGCACCAAGTGGGTGTTCCGCAATAAACAAAATGAAGACGATGTTGTAACAAGGAACAAAGCAAGATTGGTGGCAAAAGTATATTCACAAGTAGAAGGATTGGACTTTGATGAAACCTATGCCCCCGTGGCAAGGCTTGAATCAATAAGAATACTACTTGCCTTTGCCACTCACCACAACTTCAAGTTGTACCAAATAGACGTGAAGAGTGCATTCCTAAACGGGCCAATCAAGGAAGAAGTATACATGGAGCAACCACCGGGCTTTGAAGACCCCAAGTATCCTAACCACGTGTACAAACTCCATAAGGCGCTCTATGGGCTTAAACAAGCACCAAGAGCATGGTATGAATGCATTAGGGACTTCCTTTTGAAAAAGGGTTTTGAAATGGGCAAGGCCGATGCAACCCTCTTCACAAAGCGTTTTGATCATGATATATTTGTGTGCCAAATTTATGTCGATGACATAATATTTGGTTCTACTAATCAAATGTTTTGTGATGATTTTAGCAAGATAATGACTATGATGGGAGAGTTGACATTCTTTCTAGGATTTCAAGTCAAGCAACTCAAGGAGGGCACCTTTCTATGTCAAGCCAAGTACACTCAAGACATATTGAAGAAGTTTGACATGGACAAGGCAAAGCCCGCCAAGACGCCCATGGCAACAAACGGTCATCTCGACCTCACCAAGAAGGACAAGCCGGTTGATCAAATGGTTTTTCGCTCTATGATCGGCTCTTTGCTTTACCTTTGTGCATCTAGGCCCGATATCATGCTTAGTGTGTGTATGTGTGCACGTTTTCAAGCCGCTCCTATGGAGTGCCACATGGTGGCCGTTAAAAGAATCTTGAGATATTTAGTGCACACACCCAACCTAGGGCTTTGGTATCCCAAGGGCTCAAAGTTCAACCTAATAGGCTATTCCGATGCGGATTATGCCGGGAACAAAGTGGATAGAAAGAGTACCTCCGGGACATGCCAATTCTTGGGTAGGTCCCTAGTGTCATGGTCATCCAAGAAACAAAACTCTGTTGCCCTTTCCACGGCCGAAGCGGAGTATGTTGCAGCCGATAGTTGTTGTGCACAACTATTATGGATGCGACAAACTCTAAGGGATTATGGTTACAAGTTGAACCGTATTCCTCTCCTATGTGACAACGAGAGTGGCATAAAGCTAGCATATAACCCCGTTGAGCATTCGCGCACAAAGCATATAGATATTCGACATCACTTTTTGAGAGATCATTCTATCAAAGGGGACATTGAAGTGAGTCATGTGAGAACCGATGAACAATTGGCCGATATTTTCACCAAGCCACTAGATGAAAGCCGATTTTGTCATTTAAGGAGTGAACTAAATATCCTTGACTCTAGTAACGTGGCTTGAATGCTTGCATATCTGCTGTGAATTAGGGTAGTTATTTTGAAAAATAAAATTCTTGAAAACTTTGTATGAATTGGTATTCAAAATCATTTGGTTCGTGATCTTTGGATCATGCGGATTTGGATGTAATCATTGTTGGAGTGATTGATTGTGGCTGACTACATCCAATGAAGTTTTAGCACGTGTCCATGAGTTTAATTGAGATCAAGAGAGAAAAGGGTTGAAGAAATTTTCTGCGCTTGGAGCAAGTCTGCATTTCCTCGGAGAGTCGGACTTTGTCCGACCCGATCGGATAATGTCCGATCGATCGTGAAGAGTCGGACATTGTCCGACTCCACGGGATTTCTACCCTATAAGCCCCGAATCCAACTTACCCTTTCACCCTATCTTCCTCATTCAAACTCAAACTTTCTCCCTTCTCACCCAACCGGCGGCTCAAGCTCTCCTCCGGCGATCTCCCATCTCCACCGGCGTTTTGAGGAGATTTGTGGGGGAAAGGCTTCTCCTACTCGGACTCTATCCGATCCTTTCATCGGCTTCAAGATTTTGCCTCTATCTCTTCTTCTCCACCTAGGGTTTAAGGTCAACCTCCATGGATTAGAAGTTCTAGTGTTTCCCCTGCCTAGACGTTGCATAGAAGTTGCTCCTAGGATGCTATAGATGTTGTAGGTGCAATATGGCTAGTAATGTCCGGTAGATCTATGCGGAATAGCAATCTTGGTGAAAATCCTGTTGCAGTCGGACAATGTCCAAGTGAGTCGGACAATATCCGACTCCTCTCGACTAGTCGGATATTATCCGACCCAGTCGGACAATGTCCGACTCTAACAAAATTTTCACTAAGTCTGAAATTACGCATCGATCCCCCTCAACTTAACTATTTATGCTATCCATCTCATACCATTCCTTGATTCTCTTTTGTCAGCATGGGTCGCACCTCCACCAACCCCAACCTAGAAAAGAGGGTGAAGCTTTCTGGAAAGAAAAGGAGTAGGGCCATCGGTCTCCCTATTGTTGAGCCAAGGGAAGAAGAAGAACCTACCGAGATTCATCAGGAGATGAGGGATGTGACAGTCCATCCCACACTTAACAAGGAGATGATCAACTATGTCAAGGGACTTGAGTCAGCAGCTACGAGAGGCTAGAGAGGTCAACCGGTATGACATGGAGCGTGAGTCCCTTGATAACCATTTTTTGTCTCATTTTCACACAGATTGGTACATGTGTGCCTACAAGAGCAAAGTCAAGCCCACAAGTGCCCATGCAGTACATTGATTGGGACTACATGACAAGTAAGCACACAGCTTTGTTTGATGAAATTATTGCCATGTGTGAGTTTCATGGGATCAAAGGGATCATGGGCTTCCAATATGATTGGAATCGAGAAAATTGTGTGCCAGTTCTACTCCACGGTGTATTTTGACAAGGCTGCTGGGAAAATGTGGTGGATGATAGATGGAGAGAAGCTCTCATGTACCTTCTCAAGGTTTGCTAACATCCTTGGCTTGAGGGACACCATGACTCGGGATCTTCGCCTTCATGATTCGGACTCGCTCAACCCCGAGCTCATGAGGTACATGTACACCGATGTGGACCCGTGCAACCGTTGACGCCGGTTTTTGACCAAGGGACCCATTGTCGGCGACTATAGGTCAAAGAGGGCCAGTGGGCGGAAGGCCGACGGCCGCTTGGGCGAGTAAAGGGTGCGTCCCTCCCGAGAATCGTGCGCGGACGCCAACGTAAGAGCATAACATTGATGGGCCCGGCCCACGTTGTAAAATTAGAAATAATAGTTTAATTTTGGAAAAGGATCCTAGTCAGTTAGGAAATCGGCCCGAAGAGGGTCCGAGTAGGATTCTTTGTGCTGGGTATAAATTTGTACTCGGATGTAACCTATAAACTCGATTCACATCCAATACAACTTTCGGCGCATCGCCAAACCCTAATTTTCTCGTCAAGTCTTTACCGTTTTCGCGCGGGATCTTCGGGGCTCCGGTCGACAACACGTTGGCTTGATAAGGTAATTATGTCGTCTAGTTCTCGGCGCATTGTTCGTAATTAGATGGCTTAATTGCTAGTTATCCGGCGACCGGATCTGTTCTTGATCGTCGTAGTGAGTATCGGCCGGATGAGTCAAGTCGACCTGGTCCGGCTCGTGGTGGAGGTAGTTTGACTTGTCCCGCCTTCCCGTCCCAGCCTTTGCTCGCAACGCCGATTGGCTCGGATCCGGTCGTCCGAGTCACGTAGCCGCTATGAGAATTCTTTTATATCTTGGCCGATTCGACCGTGCGATTCAGCTTGACGTGTCCCGTGTTTGCCTTTGCGATAGTTGACTTGTCCTAGGCGCATGCAGCCGATTGGCTAGGGTGTAGATTTACTTTCATAGTTAAGGCGTTTATGATCGTGCTTGTCCCGGATCGGCCGGGCGTGCGCGGCCGTTAGACCTGGTCCAGCCGCGTGCCATCGCTTGACTTGTCCCGTTGGAGCGACCGGTCGATTCGGGATCTGTGTGGTTGTATTTGTCTTACTCGTTCTTTCGGAGTGTTTAGCCGATTGTTTATCACGTTCATTAGCTGTTTTATGTTCAATTAGCGACCAAATCTGTTAAAGCTGCCTTTGAACCTCGAGTTATTAGTATAATTTCGTTGATCATCATTATCCATCTAGGTAGATCTAATAACTCACCGTTATAATCCATGGCAGAATCGGCCGGATGCTAGATCGGCCGATTTATCGCTCCGATTGATGATTGAACCATCCTTTTGCTATCAAATTAATAATTACCTTGTTTATATTTTATTCGATAATGCATCCCCGCAAGGTCTTAATGATTTGATTGCTCACCGACGAAATCGGCCGCTAGCCACCGATCGCATGTTATAGCATCGGCCGATTTCGTATCGTTTGTATCACAGTTCGCTTGCTCTGGCATTTAATACATAAAATGGATGGGCCGTGCTACTCCCGATCAATGGCCGATTTTGTCTATCTTACGCCAGAATCGGCCACGGCTGCACATCGGCCTATCTCGGGCCGATGACCCGGAATTTTACACCTTTTATTGTCTTTGTTGGTTTGCAGGAAAACCATCCGGCACGCACCAGCGCACACGAGAATCGGCGAGCCGAGCCGGTCCGTTGGGAGCACAGGGCCCTGCGTCGGCCGGGGTTTCGGTGGACTCTCCGGACAACGGTGTGTTGCCGACTTTTGACGTCAACACACTTTTTGGCACGCCCGATGGGACCAGTTGGGGAGACTTCGGAGATTCCGTGGACGCCGAGAATCCGCGGTATTTGATAAGCCGATCAACTCGATCATTTGCATCTCAAGGCATTGTACATTAGCGGCTACATCAATGGGTCACCAATGAGGAAAATGTTGGTCGACGGAGGAGCAGCGGTCAATGTCGTGCCGATTACTACATACCGCAAGCTCGGGAAGACGCCGGAAGAAATGATGAGGGCTAATCCGACGCTCAAGGATTACAGCGGGAGAAGTCAAGATGTGCGTGGGGCCGCAATAATGGAGATCACCGTGGGCAGCAAAACCATACCCACCACTTTTTTCATCATCGACGGGAAAGGTGCATACACAACTTTGTTGGGGAGAGACTGGATTCATGCCAATCGTTGCATCCCATCAACCATGCACCAATGTTTGATTCAATGGGTCGGCAACAAGGTCGAAATCGTACGGGCCGATAAGTCCGTAACCATTGCAACCGCCGATTTCGAGTTTGCCGGTCCGGAGAGCCTGCCTTGTTTATCGGGCACGTATTGGGATGCGGAGGCCATAAACATCACCGACGACGGAGTTATTGTGACCGGGGGTCGGTACTCCCGGCTGCTCCGATGGGCCCCACAGGAGAATTGACGGACAATCGGCCGATCGATACACGCACCGAGGATATGATGAGTCGGCCGATTAACGAGCCGGAAGACGGGAAATTAGGTCACGGTTTTGTGTCGGCCGACGAGTTAGAAGAGGTAGACATAGGGGATGGAGACAAGCCTCGGCCAACATATATTAGCAAGAAATTGTGTAAAGAAGTAAGAGATGAATTAGTGGCCTTATTGGAGGAATTTAAAGATTGTTTTGCTTGGGATTATAGCGAGATGCTCGGACTCGACCGATCGATCGTTGAACATCGGTTGCCCACCAAGCCCGGATATCGGCCATATAAGCAGTGGGGCTCGGAAAATTGACCCTAGGTATTATGAAGCCGTCAAAGAAGAGATTATCAGATTATATGAGGCCGGCTTCATTAGGCCATGCCGATATGCGGAGTGGGTTTCCAGTATTGTGCCGGTGGAAAAGAAGAATGGAAAGATGCGGGTTTGCATTGACTTCAGAAATTTGAATAAGGCAACTCCGAAAGATGAGTACCCAATGCCAAACGCCGATTTGTTAGTTGATGCAGCCGCCGGCAACAAAATTTTGAGCTTTATGGATGGAAATGCTGGGTACAATCAGATTTTTATGGCCGAGGAAGATATATCGAAGACGGCGTTTAGATGCCCCGGGGCGTTGGGACTATATGAGTGGGTTGTCATGACCTTCGGACTAAAAAATGCTGGTGCTACATATCGGAGGGCCATGAATTTTATATATCACGATTTAATCGGCCGATTGGTGGAAATTTATATTGATGATGTCATGGTGAAATCAAGATCGGTTGGGAGTCATGTGGCTGATCTCGGAGAAGTGTTGAAGAGGACAAGACAATACGGCCTCGAAGATGAACCCGCTCAAGTGTGCGTTTGGCGTCTCAGCTGGACAATTTCTGGGGTTTATTGTGCATGAAAAGGGAATTGAAGTCGGCCCTAAGAGTATTGATTCTATCGGAAAGTTGGAACCGCCGACGAACAAGACGAAGCTCCGAGTCCCCGATCGGCAAGATTAATTTTATTAGGCGATTTATCTCAAACTTGTCCGGTCGACTTGATGTGTTTACGCCATTGTTGAAACTCAAAGCCAATCAAGAATTTCGGTGGGAGCCGATCCATCAAAAGGCTTTAGAAGATATCAAGAAATATTTGGTGTCCCCACCGGTGATGGTTCCGCCAAAGCCAGGCACACCCTTTAAGTTATATTTATCGGCCGATGATAGGTGCATCGGCTCAGCATTGACTCAAGAACAGGAGGGAAAAGAGCGGGTCATATTTTATCTCAGCCGCAAATTAATTGACGCAGAAACACGGTATCCAGAGGTGGAAAGGTTATGTCTCTGTCTGTATTTTTCATGCACAAAATTAAGGCATTATCTCGTTGGCCGAAGAGTGTACTGTCGTTTGCCGGGCCGATGTCGTAAAATATATGCTATCGGCTCCGGTCCCCAAAGGCCGGTTGGGCAAATGGATGTTGGCAATTGCGGAGTTTGATTTAGGCTATGAATCGGCCAAAGCAGTAAAAGCACAAGTATTGGCTGATTTAATAGTGCAACACGGTGAACACTCGGCCGGATACGTTGAACCGGTGCCATGGACGGTATTCTTTGATGGTTCAATTTGCAAGGAGGGAAGTGGAATCGGCTTGGTTGTTGTGTCGCCTCGGGGGCAATACGTGGATACTCTATTACAGTAGAGGCGCACACCAACAACCAAGTCGAATACGAGGCAGTATTAAAAGGACTGGAATTACTCATCGATGCCGGGGCTGATTTTGTGGAAATTTTCGGCGATTCCTTGTTGGTTGTGAGTCAGCTGGCCGATGAGTATGAGTGTAAAGATGAAATATTGTTGCAATATCATAGAAAGTGCCGAGAAGTTAATGAAAAGGTTCAAGTGTGTTAAAGTCAGCCATATACCAAGAGAGCAGAACTTTGAAGCAAATAACTTGGCTCGGTTAGCATCCGGATATCGGCTCGCCGAAAACAGCTTAGAGATAGCTGATATTGAAGAAGCCGATTGGCGTACGGAAATTCGAAATTTTTTGAGCAATCCATCCCAACCTACGAGATAAGAAGATAAGATATAAAGCTTTGAAGTATGTTCTGTTGGATGATCAATTATTTTTCAAGACAATTGATGGGGTGCTTCTCAAGTGTATTGATGACACCGAGGCCAAAGTGGTAATGAGCGAAGTGCATGATGGGATTTGCGGAACGCATCAATCGGCCCATAAAATGAAGTGGCTGCTAAGGCGAGCTGGTTATTACTGGCCGACAATGTTGGCCGATTGTTTTAAATATTATAAAAGTTGCCAAGATTGCCAGAAATTCGGACCTATACGGAGGGCGCCGCGTCGGCTATGAATCCAGATAATCAAACCTTGGCCGTTCGGAGGCTGGGCCATGGATATGATCGGCCGGATAAATCCAGCATCAAGCAAAGGACATCAATACATATTAGTAGCTACAGATTATTTCACGAAGTGGGTTGAAGCGGCACCCTATCGCAAAGTTTCGACGATCGACGTGATAACGTTTGTTAAAGAGCATATCATTTATAGATTTGGGATTCCAGAAACAATCACGACAGATCAAGGATCAGTATTCACGTCGGACGAATTTCAATCTTTTGCTGATGAGATGGGAATTAAGTTGATTAATTCGTCGCCGTATTATGCCCAAGCCAATGGCCAAGCTGAAGCGGCAAATAAGAGTCTGATCAAGTTAATCAAGCGGAAAATACAAGAGTATCCTCGTAAGTGGCACATGAAATTGATGGACGCTTTGTGGGCTTATCGTATGTCACGGCATGGGGCCATGCAAGTTGCGCCGTATCAGCTAGTATATGGGCACGAAGCCGTACTGCCATGGGAGACAGCTATCGGCTCCGGAAGGATTGAGTTGCAACAAAAGCTTTCGGCCGATCAGTACTACGGATTGATGATGGATGAATTAGAAGATGTAGTACAAAATCGGCTGGATGCATTGGAAAAAATAGAGCAGAATAAGGCGAGGGTCGCCCGCCATTATGATAAGAAGGTTGTGCAGAAACAGTTTAAAGAGGGCGATTTGGTCTGGAAGCTTAGGATGCCAATCGGCGTGAAGGACAATCGGTTTGGTAAATGGTCGCCTAATTGGGAAGGACCTTATTTGATTAGCCGATCGGCACCGGGTAATGCATATATTTTGAAAGAGTTAGAAGGGGAAGAATTCGGCCGAGCACTTAATGGAAAGTATTTGAAGCAGTATTATCCTAGTATTTGGATTAACTCATAGTGTTCGGCCTAAAAGAGACTACAGCCGATGTCGATGCACATCGCCTTGAGACGGCCGATACCGAGAGTATCGCCCTTAGCCCAAAAAATATGAAAGTAAAACAGAGGGAGTCACCGATAAATTAGCCGATGTTTAAACATCGCCTTCGGATGGCCGATATTATGGTATATCGCCCTTAGTGCAAAAAATATTCGCAACAAATTTTGTTCAAAATCCTATTACACCTAAGCATAATCGATCGCCTCAGCACGGGACAAGAAGTCTTGGACGGCAGATAGTGCGCGGGCCAGCATGGAGTCGAGTTTAGCCATGACCAACGAGGTCATCCTCGATGGGGCCGACATCGGCGTGCGCCGCGGCGACCATCTTCTCGGCCGTTTGAATTGCTTCGTCCGTCGTCTTCTGTTGAGCCGTCACGTCGGCCGACAAGCTGTGCAATGGTGGCTTCCAAGGCCGCCGCCGCCTCCTCCTTGAGAGCCGGCGATGCTCTCAAATCGGCAATCTCCTGGTTGATTACCTGCAGTTCATCCTGCCGATTTGAGAGTTGCTCTTGCATCTCCCGGGTCTTCCGGGCCTCCTCCTCGGAGCGCTTGATGGAGTTCTCGGCGAGTAACGCAGCTTGCTGCTGCTCCGCGTGGCGAGCCGGACGCTGCCGGGCACGAATGAAGTCCATTTGCCAGTACTCCATGTATGCCACGCGGTGCGAGCATCGCGCACATCCTCCGGGAGCTCAGTCCGGACCTCCAAGTACCGGGCCCTTATGGGGTGAGCGTCGGCCACCAAGCGATCGACCGAAGAGGCCTCGAGCCTGCGCGCGATTTCGTTCATGGTGGTAAGACCGGAGGAAGATACCAAAATCGGCGCAGAACGAGGGAAGCTAAGCGCCCGAAATACCAAGAAAAATAAAATGAAGCTAATAATCGGAGGCAAATCAAGAAAATAAAAAGGAGATAGTAAAAACAAACCTGCGAAGCGTCAATGCGGAGCGGCCGGACGTCTATCGGCTGTGCCATTGAACCTACAGGTTCGTGTGTTCCAATCAGCTCTCGGCCGGCCGATTCCCCTTCACCAGCGGCATCTTCGGAGGCGGCATCAGGTACATGGCCAGCTTGTTCAGCTTCGGCGGGCTCATCGGCGGGCTCATCGGCAAGCTCATCGACGGCGGTGCCTACGGGAGAAGCCGCGGGCGGCTCCCGGCCGACCGATTCTTCGTCGGCAGCGGTGCCTTTGGGAGAGGCCGTGGGCGACACACGGCCAGCTTGTTCGGCTTCGGCGGCGACCTCGGGAGACGCAGGCCGATCCAAGCGAGTTGAGCTCTCCGTAAGATTTGGATCGGCCTGGCTTGGTACGACTGCCGATTCCGGAGCTACGGGGGTCGGCCTTTCAGGTGTCGGCGTCCTGGCCCGTGGAGGAGTTGATAGGCGGATCGGCCTATCGGGCGTTGGTGTCCGGGCCCGAGGAGGAAGAACCGCCGATTCCTGCAAAGAACTCATAGTTAGACAGTATGTAAAGTGAAAAGAGAATCGGCGATCATGCAATAATGACCTGACGCAGCGGTGATGGTTCACCGAAGTAGTCCGGGTCGGACGGGCGCACGAGCTGCTTTAGCGGCGCGCGGTGTCGCTTCGGGGCTTGAGTCGGCCCTGCAGCTGGCACATTAGCCTTCCTCTTTCCGAGGGCGGCTGTTTTAGTCTTGGCCTTGCGGGCAGCTGGTGCCCTCGACTCATCGCCGCAAAAGCTTGGGCAGGAGTGCGATCGGTGAAGCCGATATTTGGAACAATTGGGCTCGGCATTAAGTATGCAATCGGCCGGCCACCGATGCTCGGGTCGGCGGCTCCTCCGTGTCCGACTGAAAAAGAATATACAAGGGTGAGCATTTGGAGTGGCCGATTTCATTTATAAAATCGGCCTTACGAAATAAATCGGCTACACGTACCTCGGCGAAAGCTTCGCTCGGGACTAAGCCGGAGAAGAAGGAAGCGGTGTTCCGGCTGCGGAGGTGCCGGTTCCACTCGCCCCACCAGCCGTCAAAAGGCGGGTACTCCGGGCGCCGGGAAAATCCGGCTAAGTCGCCGGTGACGACATCGGCGGTGCGGCCGACGAGCCAATTCCACCGAATGGCGTTGTCGACGTTAGCCCGCGCCTTTATTTGCCCCACATAGAAGAGGTCGGGGGCAAGCGGCCGAAGCCGAGTTGGCGGGCCGCCACCGACGGGTGGTAGAACTCATAGGAGCGAAAGCCTTGCTCCCGGCAATGAGTCCCGTCGGCAGCAGACGAGGGCGGAGGCAGGTGGTGAAGATCTTGACCGCCTCCCCGTCGGCCGTTGGGAAAGTTGGGATCGATCGGAAAAGGAGTGTCATACCCCTTCTCGAAGAAATCGATGTACGGGTACCAATCCGTACTTTCGTTGTTGAGGCCCTTGTAGAGGGCGGCGAACCAATACGCCAGGTTGTCATCCGACATAGCCGCCCCCGGTGCCATGGATAACGCTTCCCGAAAGAAATGCACCGGCTGAATCGGGCGTGGCCGATTCGGCGTAGTTGCCGGGGAAGGTGAGCGCACCGAGGTCCAGATCGATGGCCTTGGTGGTATGAAGGGACAACCACATTTGGATAAACCACCAAGGGCCACCCAGGTTCTTGACTGATCGGCCGGAGCGCAACTCCACCGAAACCTGGTGAAGAAGGAAATACGCCGATCCCGGAAGATACTTGCCCATGGGAAGGGCATGGCTGTCGGCCAGCACATCGGCCATCGGCGAGAAAATTGTTTGTGGGGCTCACGCTGACCCCACGAGAAGAAGAAGTGGTCAAGCCACATGTTGAGGAAGGCAACGTGCTCGCGGCGATCGACCGTGCCGTGCCCCTTGTTGTAGGTCCGGATGTAGACCTTCCAACCCCTGGTGTCCTTAGGGTTGATCCGATGGGAGGACTTAATGCGGATGGCATCCGGGGTGGCCTCCGCCGTGATATTCAAATCGGCCAACATGACCGTATCCGGGAGGGTCATGGTAGCCGGGCCGTGGCCGAACATGAAGCGATTCGGGGCATCCGACCGAGAGATAAGAAGCTGCCGCCGACAACGGTTCATTCTTGTGGTGATCGGCCGAGAGAGAGTTTGATGGCGTGGGCGATGCCGATATTGGCCCAACCTTGCGGATGGACGGCCGATACCCGGTTATACCAATCGCGCCATCCGAGCAACGGGAGTCGGCCATGACCGAAAGCTGTTGGCCCACTCGGCCGATAAAGGAGATTGTTGCCGAAACGGAACCCGGTTCGTTTCGGCACGGATGAGATCCGTGGGGTCGGGATCGCCCATGGGGCCCAAAAAGAAGTGAGTTGGGATGTTGGATGGGATGACGACTTGGTTCCGGATCTCCTAAAAACAAGGAATAGGGCTAAAATAAGAAACGGAACGGAAAGAAGATAGATTGTGAAAATGAACAAGAACAAGAATGCGAAGAAAGATTGCAAAGGTAGAAAAGAGGGGTGCTCGAATGTACATTACCTCCGGAACGGCGTTGGTGGTGGCGACGACGCGGCCGGCGGCGGCGGCCGCAGCAGCAGCAACAGCAGGATTCATGGTCACCGGAAGAGAAAAACGACGGCGGCGCGGTGGGAAGTTGAAAGGGCTCGAAAAGGCAAAAGTCGCTAGAACGAGGGGAAGATGAAAGCTAAGGAGAAGAAACGGATGGGAAATGACCGGGGTGACCCCGGGTTTTATGGAGAGGTGACGGGCGATAAAACCGACGCGATAAAAGAGGATAAATCAGTCCGACGCATGCGTTGCATACCCCGGACCGGGGGACATGTGTTGACGCCGGTTTTTGACCAAGGGACCCATTGTCGGCGACTATAGGTCAAAGAGGGCCGGTGGGCGGAAGGCCGACGGCCGCTTGGGCGAGTAAAGGGCGCGTCCCTCCCGAGAATCGTGCGCGGACGCCAACGGAAGAGCATAACATTGATGGGCCTGGCCCACGTTGTAAAATTAGAAATAATAGTTTAATTTTGGAAAAGGATCCTAGTCGGTTAGGAAATCGGCCCGAAGAGGGTCCGAGTAGGATTCTTTGTGCCGGGTATAAATTTGTACTCGGATGTAACCTATAAACTCGATTCACATCCAATACAACTTTCGGCGCATCGCCAAACCCTAATTTTCTGTCAAGTCTTTACTGTTTTCGCGCGGGGATCTTCGGGGCTCCGGTCGACAACACGTTGGCTTGATAAGGTAATTATGTCGTCTAATTCTCGGCGCATTGTTCGTAATTAGATGGCTTAATTGCTAGTTATCCGGCGACCGGATCTGTTCTTGATCGTCGTAGTGAGTATCGGCCGGGATGAGTCAAGTCGACCTGGTCCGGGCTCGTGGTGGAGGTAGTTTGACTTGTCCTGCCTTCCCGTCCCAGCCTTTGCTCGCAACGCCGATTGGCTCGGATCTGGTCATCCGAGTCACGATAGCCGCTATGAGAATTCTTTTATATCTTGGCCGATTCGATCGTGCGGATTCGGTTGACGTGTCCTGTGTTTGCCTTTGCGATAGTTGACTTGTCCTAGGCGCATGCAGCCGATTGGTTAGGGTGTAGATTTACTTTCATAGTTAAGGCGTTTATGATCGTGCTTGTCCTAGATCGGCCGGGCGTGCGCGGCCGTTAGACCTGGTCCGATCGCGTGCCATCGGTTGACTTGTCCTGTTGGAGCGACCGGTCGATTCGGGATCTGTGTGGTTGTATTTGTCTTACTTGTTCTTTCGGAGTGTTTAGCCGATTGTTTATCACGTTCATTAGCTGTTTTATGTTCAATTAGCGACCAAATCTGTTAAAGCTGCCTTTGAACCCGAGTTATTAGTATAATTTCGTTGATCATCATTATCCATCTAGGTAGATCTAATAACTCACTGTTATAATCCATGGCAGAATCGGCCGGATGCCGATCGGCCGATTTATTGCTCCGATTGATGATTGAACCATCCTTTTGCTATCAAATTAATAATTACCTTGTTTATATTTTATTCGATAATGCATCCCTGCAAGGTCTTAATGATTTGATTGCTCACCGACGAAATCGGCTGCTAGCCACCGATCGCATGTTATAGCATCGGCCGATTTCGTATCGTTTGTATCACGGTTCGCTTGCCTGGCATTTAATACATAAAATGGATGGGCCGTGCTACTCCCAGTCAATGGCCGATTTTGTCTATCTTACGCCGAGAATCGGCCACGGCTGCACATCGGCCTATCCGGGCCGATGACCCGGAATTTTACACCTTTTATTGTCTTTGTTGGTTTGCAGGAAAACCATCCGGCACGCACCAGCGCACACGAGAATCGGCGAGCCGAGCCGGTCCGTTGGGAGCACGGGGCCCTGCGTCGGCCGGGGTTTCGGTGGACTCTCCGGACAACGGTGTGTTGGCGACTTTTGACGTCAACAGCAACCCACCTTATGCTAAGGATCTCAAGCCCCTCTATGTGGTCTTGCACAGGATGCTTCGCCTCACTCTTTCTCCCGGAGGTGGAAATGCAGATCATGTGGCTTCCTATGCCAAGGACCTCTTTCATGTCTTTCCAACTCAACGTAAGTTCAATGTTTGGGACTTTATCTTCGAGTGAGATGTGGCATAGCTCGGTGGATGCGAGGCGTGCTTGTGTTTATGCGCCGTTTGTCATGTGCATGATTGAGAGGATCTCCAAGAAGACCTTCAACAAAGACTGCAAGCACAAACCTCTTCAGCCTAGGATGCCGACCAATGCTCCCAAGACCCCCTCTCGGGTTATACCTCCAGCTGCTCCCGCCTCTAGTAGTGCGGTTCCTCCTAGGACTAGCACTGCTCCTCGTCCGGATAGGGCCCGTGGTCGTGGTCCTAGCACGAAGAGCAAGAGTGGGCTCTTCAAGATGCTTAAGGGCATTTTCAGCATTTGCCGGAGGATGGATGCAAGAATGGAGAATATTGAGCAGCGTCGGCATGTGATAAGGGAGAGGCGAGAAGATTATCATTGACCATCTTCGAGATCACTACTCCTAGAGCTCCCTCTCCGGAGCCGGTCCCTGTTCCTCCTCCGGTTGAGTATCCGTGGGACTCATTCACTTCGGATGAGTCTTGCTACTTTGGCTACTTTCCACCTCCATCGTTTTCTGCTCCTACCGGTCCTAGCACCGGTACCTCCACTCACACCAGGTTCCACTATGAGGAGGATGAGGAAGCTGCGACCTCCGAGGAAGAAGGCGAAGGTGAGACCGAGGTTGAGGATCCCAAAGGGAAGGGGCCCGCTGTTGATGAAGAAGACGATGAGGATGACGACGATGACGAGGATTGGGGCGATGATGAGTAGGCCCCCTCTCTTCCTTTTTGGTGTTTTGATGCCAAAGGGGAGAAGTAAAATTCAGCTTTAGTTGTGAGTAGAGCAAGTGAGAGTTGCTCTTGTATCTTGTTTTATTTATGGACATGTTGCTAAGATTTGTGGTTTGTAATGAACTATGTGGTAGTGTGCTTTTTATTTGTATAACTCGGTTTTAGATTCTTATGTGGTGAACTATGTTCTATGAATGATGAATGATGTAATGTTATTTGTATCGTTTCTAGTTGCACTTATGTGATTCACATGTCATATGCATTGTTGTTTTTTTTATATATGACTTGTCGATCAATTGCATGGAAATAGGGGGAGCTCTCTTGTTTTTCTCTCAAATATGTGCACTTGGTTTTGAAATGACCAAAATTGAATTCAAATCATGCACACATTTAGGGGAGCTCTCTTCTTTTTGCTCTATTCATTCTAGCTCTTTTTAAACTTAATTGTGAATTTTAGTTGTATTGTCATCAATCACCAAAAAGGGGAGATTGAAAGTGCATCTAGGCCCCCAATTATGGTTTTGAGTGATTGACGTCAATACAATTAAAAAGGACTAATGTTTTAAATGAGCTTGTGCGCGAGTGCATATCTAAAATTCAATTGAGAGCAAAGAAACACAAAAAGGAAGGGACCATATTCGTTCATACGTGCAAGATTTGAAAATTGGCCTACTCATGCTCAAGATCAAGTTGTGAAGCCTTTTATTTATGTCTTGAGTATAGGAAACATCGTACTATCAAGAGGGACATACAAGTATGTGGTGTGAAAAATGAAAGTGCTCAAAACTCCATCCAAATTCAAAATAACATATGGAGTCGGACAATGTCCGACTCACTCGGACATTAGACTCGGACTCCGGAAGGTTGGCCAAAGAAAAATCCATATGGAGCCGGACATTGTCCGACTCGGTCGGACAAATCACTCGGACTCCGGAACGCTCGCCACCCTTTTGAAACCCTAGGAGTCGGACTTGTCCGACTCCGTCGGACAATATCCGACTCCCTAGTATACTCGGATATATCCGACTCCTGTCGGATTTAGGAGTCGGACTCCGGAGCCAAACCATCAACTCGAAACCCTAGGAGTCGGACTTTGTCCGACTCACTCGGACAAAGTCCGAGTCGGATCTAGCCCAACGGCTCTTTTGAGTGCCCCGGCTATAAAAGAGGACCTCGTCCACTTTTGGTCGGTGGGCACCCTCCCCACTCTCAAAAACACTCCCAAACTCACTCAAGCTCTCCTCTCTTTCCAATTTGATTCCCCATCAAATCCTTGGTGGATTTGCGAGAAGATTGAGGAGAAATTCGTTGAGCTTCATCATCATCTCAAGAGCACTTGATTATTTCTCATCGCCGGTACTTGTTGTGTTTGTTACTCTTGGGGATTTATCCCCTAGACGGTTAGGCGTTACCCGGCGAGCTCCCAAGCTTGTGGTTGAGACTCGGGTCGTTTGTATTGCCCCTCCCTTCGTGGAGTTTTGTTTTAGTGGATTTTAAGTCGGCCTTTGTGGTGGTTTGAAGAGGTTTAGGGTTGAGAGCAACCCGGTCCTTGGTGGACTCCTCAACGGAGACGTAGGCTTCTTGGTGGAGCTGAACTTCGGTGAAAAATCGTGTGTCTCTTTGTTTTCCCTTTTATTTCTTGCAATTGGTGTGCTATAGCTCTAGGGTGCTCTTGCTTAAATTCCTAGATTAACTTGCTTAAGTGGCTTGCTTGCTTGTGCCCTTGTTGCCCTAGCTTTCTAGTGTTGCTAGCTGCTTGCTTGTTGTTTATTTACCGTGGATTTGTCCAACTTGGCTGCCGATCTACTTTCCGCACGAGGCGGTCGGACTTTGTCCTACTCTAGTCGGATATTTGTCCATAGTCGGACTTTGTCCTACTATAGTCTGGACAAATCTTTCCTGCGTATTTAATTTGTTAAATTAAGTGATTTTCAGGATTATCGCCTATTCACCCCCCCCCTCTAGGTGACTTTCAAGGAGGAGCACCCGATGGCGTCGAGTGGGGCCCCACGGAAACGGCCTGGGCTACTCTACGAGCATCGATGCGCCGACATCGCCATTAAACCTGTCATGGGTTCCCGACGGGTAAGTATCTTGGAGAGGGTAGCATGGTTGTCGAATTGGATAGTGTGTGGCCGGATTTCATCGGATTCGTTAGATTTCATCTGATTCCTAGTTAGGTTTCTTTCAATTTGTCGATGCGGTTAATTCTGAACTTTGTTTCATTGTGAGTAGGAAGGACCGCGACTCAGCATGTCGAGTAGCCATTCGCATTGCACCGTATGAGCATCCTGGTGTGGCGCATGAGGGTCGTGAGGTTAACTGGGTTGTAGACAAGGATACGATGTCATGGATGGATTTATATGTTGACCTAGAGGATGAGATTAAACATGCTATTACTCGGACGTTGGTACTGACCTATTGGGACAAGACCCATGACAAATATATGCATATTGATTCTGATTCGAGGTTGCTAGGTGCATTTGACATGTATTAGCTCATACGGAGGCTTGCATTGTCTATTTCAGTTGTCAATCGACCAATTGTTGAACCTGATGTTATAGAACAATCTCAGCAGCTAGCCTTGTGTACCCAACAGAGCACTAGTGATCCACCTCCCGTGTCTACAATCCCACTAGACCCAAATGATAGTGCTCCAAACTCTAATCAACCTGCTCAAAACTACGATCCTGCTGCTGCTACTCGCTGCTCCAAAACCTGCACCAGATCCTCGGGGTGAGCACGATGAAGTAGAGTATGTTGGTGTAGACGATGAGAAGGCCTTCCACGCTAACTTGATTTCCGATGATGAAAACGACTCGACTACATCCCCGATTCCGAGGAAGAAGATGTGGATGATTGTGCGATTGATGATGAGGAAGGTTGTCGTACCCTTGACCATGTGACTGACTTAGAAAATCCTACAATTGAAGTAGGTGTTACATTTGAGGATGGTGAAACATTCAAGAAGGCAATTAAACAATATGCAATACTAAATGAGATTGAAATTGCAGCTGACTATTGTGAGTCAAGAATAGGGATGGCAACGGTACCCGAAACCCGAAACCCGACGGGTTTTTCTCCCATTAGGAGGAGGATTTGGGTAGGATTTAGTACCCATGGGTCTGTTAACGGGAAAAAATAGTACCCAGCGGGTGAAGCGGGTCCGGGTCCGGTGGTACTAAACCCATACCCGATACCCGCCATACCCGGTCCAAATAAAGTAGCAGGCCTGTGCATCCGGCCCATTCCATCAATTCTCCCTCAATCGAGCCCAACTAAGCCCAAGAGAGCTAACCCATATAAAAGGGCCACCCAAACCCTAAGCCTCCCTGCTCTCCGGTCTCCACTCGGCTCCCGGCGAGGCAGCGACTCAGCCCCGGCCGCCGCCGCCTCTAGCAGAAGCAGAGCGCGTGCGCTCGTGCCGCTCGCGCCTTGCGCTCGTGCGTCGTGCCGCCCGCGCCCGCCTGCAGCCCGAGTGCCCGACCGTGCCCGTGCGCCGGTGCGCAGTGCCGCCGGCCACCGTGCGCGAGGCCAAGCTCGTTCCGGTGCCCGGTCGCCGCCTCACCTATCGCCCGTAGAGGTAGTATCTAGGTTCCGGGACCTCGGCATGGCGGTGCTCGGATCCACCAGCGACGACGGCCGGTGATCCTTCTTCCCCCTTCTAAACTCGTTCTTTATTGCAGCAAATTACCGACCCGGCCGTCCCATTCAAAGGGACATCGACGTCGTTGAACACCGGCAGCCACCTGATCCAAAGCAAAAACAAGCTGCCCCTGTGGTCGATTTGATCGATTCACCCCCAAGATCGAACCCCGCTGTCATCCTGTTGAATCGTGGTCCGGCGACGGCTCCTGCTGCTCCAACTTCGCCACTGTCTCCAGCTGCTGCCACTCCATCGCCTCGTCCGGATCCTGGACGCCACACTGTCGCGAAGACCTCTTGCGTGAAGAACCGCAAGAAGAGCGGCCGGCCTCCTGTGTCTCCGGCATCACGACCTCGTCCACCAAGCAATCGCTGCAGGGGTCTTCGGTACCTTCCGTAATATATTTGTTCACTATCTTGATTTCCTTGTGGCATTGTTTAATAATGTGGTGTCTTGTGCTAATGCTTTGTACATTGGTTAAAATATGCTTCTTGCTATGTTGTGTATAAATCTGGTGGTTTGTGCTTGTACATTATACATTGTGTAGAAATCTGGTCACTTGTTGCTACATTATATCTATGTAGATTCCATTGCTACTATCTTATAATGTGGTATGAATGTTTATCTCGGTGACTTGTGTTGGTTTTTGCGTATAAATCTGATATAAAATAAGCTGGTATGCATGTTGATTAGTATATATGTGTAGATTCTGGTTTATGTAACCATGTCATGCATCATCCAAATTTTTACTAGTTCTCTTTATAATTACAGATTCGGTGAGATGTCCGGAGCTAGTGGACTGCTTCATCACAATCTGAATCCGAATTTTGTGGATCACAACCCGAAGCAACAACTGATTCTGTCCCAATTGATGTAGAAGATCACCAAGTCAATGATGAAATAGTTCCGATTGATGTGGAAGAGGAAGATGAGGAAGAAATAGACCCGAGCTCCAAAAGGAAGTTGACTTCTGCAGTTTGGAAGGAATTTAAGAGAGTCAAGTACATGGGAACCATAAAGGCGAAATGCAACTATTGTCACAAGAAGCTTTCCGGCAGCACAAGCAATGGTACTAGTCACCTTCATGATCATCTCAAGATTTGTACTTTGAAGAAGATCAAGATGGGCTCCAAGACGCTGAAACAGACCACATTTGAGGTTTGGTGCCACTCCAGCAGGAGCAATATCAGTGGAAAACTACACTTTTGATCAAGACATTGCTAGAATGGCTCTTGTTACCATGATCATTCTTCATGAGTATCCTTTAAGCATGGTTGATCATGCTGGTTTTAGGAGGTTCTGCAGCGCTCTTTAGCCTTTATTCAAGATAGGGACTAGGAACACAATAAGGTTAGCCCCATGGCCCCCATTATAATAGTTTTGTCATCTGTTCTGCTAGTTTTTTTCAATTCCTACTGCTGGATGTGCTTCCTTATCTCATTTTAATGTATTTCAGGAAGGATATTCTGAACCAATATGAGTTGGAGAAGAAAAAGGCCATTGAATACATGGCAGGGATTACATCCAGGGTGGCTATCACCACCGATATGTGGACATCGGATAATCAAAAGAGAGGCTACATGGCTATCACAGCACATTTTGTAGATGAATCCTGGACATTGAGAAATATTATCATGAGGTAATGATAATCATCGAGTTGCTGTTCCGTTTACTTCATGATTACATACTTCGCATGAGGCTAACATTGTTGAACTTATATGCAGGTTCATTTGCAGGTTCATTTATGTGCCAGCTCCTCACACGGCTGAAATCATAGCTGAAGAACTCCATGATGCTTTGGTTGAATGGAATCTCGATGAGAAGGTATCCACTATCACACTTGACAACTGCACAACAAATGATGTTGTCATTCCCTTACTTGTGAGAAAGATTGGTAAAAGTAACCTCATAGCTGATGGTAAATTATTGCATATGCGTTGTTGTGCACATATCCTGAACTTGATTGTTAGAGATGGGTTGCAAGAGTTGAAAGATGCTATTGAAAACATTCGTGATAGTGTAGCATATTGGACAGCAACTCCAAAGAGGGTGGAGAAGTTTGAGGAGATAGCTAAGCATTGCAAAGTTAAAATTGACCAGAAAATAATCCTTGATTGCAAGACTAGATGGAATTCTACTTTCAAAATGCTTAGTGTTGCATTACCATACAAGGCTGTCTTTGTTAGAGCCAGTCATGTGGATAGGCAGTATACTTGTTTGCCAAGTGAGGAAGAATGGGATTTTGCTGCAGATGTGGTAGAAAGGTTAAGACTGTTCAATGACATAACTGAAATAATTTCTGGGACTGGGTATGTGACTGCCAATATTTACTTTACAAAGATTTGTGATATTAGAATGAAAATCAGACAATGGTCAACTTGTGGTAATCCATTAGTAGAAGCCATGTCTGCAAATATGGTGACTAAGTTTGACAAATATTGGTCTGATATTCAAGGCCTCATGGGAATTGCTACTCTTCTTAATCCTCGGTTCAAGAATATTATGTTGCTGATGTCTTTTGAGTGGCTGCTTGGTGTGACTGGCCCAATCTGTGAGGACAGGGTTGCTGAGATCAAGTGTTTGCTGAGTGAGTTGATGATGGAGTACCATATGGAAGAGGATGAGGAAATGGATGACATCAACTCAGTTGCAGATGGCAGCACAGATTTTTTTCATCTTTCAGTGCTCGTGTTGCAAGCAAAAGGCCAGCAACTATGAGGTCTAAATCTGAGTTAGACCGGTACTTGGAGGATGATTTGGTCCCATTGACCACAAAGAACTTCAACGTTTTGGATTGGTGGAAGGTGGCTGGTACTCGTTATCCTACTTTGAGGCGGATTGCACGTGATATCTTTGCAATTCCTGTTACTACAGTTGCTTCAGAATCTGCCTTTAGTACAAGTGGTAGGGTCCTTAGTGAACATCGCAGCAGGCTCACTTCTGAACTGTTGGAGGCTCTCATGTGCTCACAAGATTGGATCAGAAACAGGATGAAAGGTATTTTTGTTGTTTGGTTCATGCTTTCTTTATTTAGTTGGAAACTGGTATATTTCTCATTTATGTTCTTGTAGTTGATGACAAAGAGATGAACTCTTCTACCTTCTGGTCTTGTCTCCAAGACATTCAAGAAGGACTTCAGGTATTTGTTAAGTTGCAAATTGTTCTTTATTCCAGTCCTATTCCTATTCCTTTGAATTATTTATTTGTTCTTGTTATCATGTATGTAGGAACTTAAACTTGGGTGAAGATGCAAGTGAAGAACACAGCAGTAAGGTGCCATGTTGTGTGCTGCGAGCATGTGTGCAAGATGCAATGGAAAGTCTAGACTCTAGAGAATGCAATCTGCTATGTGCAAGTCTAGAGACTGCACTATTTTTGTAACCTTTGGGTTGTAATAACTCTATGATTCATTGCATACTTGCCATTTTGCCAATGTTGACGTGCTCATGTGAGCCATGACTAATTGACTACCAACTAGGTAATTTCGGATTTAAGTACTAGGTTGTGATTTGTGAACTATTGAATGATGATGTGATGAACCGTTGAATGATGATGTGTCTTGTTTTGTACTATTTTTCTTGCTTTTGGCTATTTGGCTGTACACTCTATGTGCATTTTATTACTGTTATGATGATGAAAAAAATGCAGAGCTTGGTTGATGATGAATTTTCATTGCTGTTGTGGGGTTCCATCAATTGTGGTTCCTGGTGGGTATGGGTTACCCGACGGGTAAATTTACTCGACGGGTCTGGGTGCTGGGTTTACTTCTGCACCCGTGACTGTAAATGGAGGCTCCAGCGGGAGGACATTTTATTCATGGAGGCGGGTCCGAGGAGGCAAAACCCAGCGGGTTTGTACCCGTTGCCATCCCTAGTCAAGAAGGTACCGAGGACATTGTAAGGCCAAGAAGTGTAGGTGGAGGATTCATGCGTCGCAAGCTGCAGGATGGAAGGACATGGATGGTAATCCATGACCTAATATTCATATTCTAATTTGATTTGATTTTCAATATTATTGTACATTCACTAACCACATCCGATTGTTGTATTTTGCAGATTAAGAAGATACCTCGCAAGCACTATTGCAAAAGTACAGGTGTAGTGGAGGCCAACCGCATGGCCGACCAATTCTGGGTCGGGGACGAGTGGTTTAGTGGCTAAGGGATGATCCAACCCTTGGGGCAGCACACTTGCTGAAGAAGCTTGAAGAGAAGTATCCGATCAAGTGTTGACGTCAAAAGTCGCCAACACACCGTTGTCCGGAGAGTCCACCGAAACCCCGGCCGACGCAGGGCCTCGTGCTCCCAACGGACCGGCTCGGCTCGCCGATTCTCGTGTGCGCTGGTGCGTGCGGATGGTTTTCCTGCAAACCAACAAAGACAAATAAAAGCGTAAAATTCCGGGTCATCGGCCCGGATAGACCGATGTGCGATCGTGGCCGATTCTCGGCGTAAGATAGACAAAATCGGCCATCGACGAGGAACAGCACGGCCCATCCATTTATGTATTAAATGCCAGGCAAGCGAATCGTGATACAAACGGTACGAAATCGGCCGACGCTATAACATGCGATCGGTGACTAGCAGCCGATTTCGTCGGTGAGCAATCAAATCATTAAGACCTTGCAGGGATGCATTATCGAATAAAATGTAAACAAGGTAATTATTAATGGGATGTAATTAATTTGATAGCAAAAAGATGATTTAATCGTCAATCGTAGCAATGAATCGGCCGATCGGGCATCCGGCCGATTCGCCATCGATTATAACGAGTGAGTTATTAGATCTATCTAGATGTATAATGATGATCAATGAAATCATACTAATAACTCGGGTTCAAAGGCAGCTTTAACAGATTTAGCGCTAATTGAACATAAAACAGCTAATGAACGTGATAAACAATCGGCTAAACACTCCGAAAGAACAAGTAAGACAAATACAACCACACAGATCCCGAATCGACCGGTCGCTCCAACAGGACAAGTCAACCGATGGCACACGATCGGACCAGGTCTAACGACCGCGCACGCTCGGCCGATTCAGGACAAGCACAATCATAAACGCCTTAACTATGAAAGTAGATCTACACCTTAGCCAATCGGTTGCATGCGCCTAGGACAAGTCAACTATCGCAAAGGCAAACACGGGACACGTCAACCGAATCTACGCAATCGAATCGGCCAAGATGTAAAAGAACTTTCATAGCAGCTACCGTGACTCGGATGACCGGATCCGAGCCAATCGGCGTTGCGAGCAAAGGTCGGGACGGGGAAGTAGGACAAGTCAAACTACCTCCACCACGAGCCCGGACCGAGTCGACTTGACTCATCTCGGCCGATACTCACTACGACAATCAAGAACAGATCCGTGCCGGATAACTAGCAATTAAGCCATCTAATTACGAACAATGCGCCGAGAACTAGACGACATAATCACCTTATCAAGTCAACGTGTTGCCGACCGGAGCCCCGAAGATCCCCGCGCAAAACAGTAGAGACTTAACAGAAAATTAGGGTTTGGCGATGCGCCGAAAGTTGTATTGGATGTGAATCGAGTTTACGAGTTACATCCGGGTACATATTTATACCCGGCACAAAGAATCCTACTCGGACCCTCTTCGGGCCGATTTCCTAACCGACTAAGATCTCTTTCCAAAATTAAACTATTATTCTTAATTTTACAACGTGGGCCAGGCCCATCAATATCATGCTCTTCGGTTGGCGTCCGTGCACGAATCCCGGGAGGGACGCGCCTCCTTTCTCATCCACGCGGCCGTCGGCCTTCGGCCCACCAGCCCTCCTTTGACCCATAGTCACCGACAATGGGTCCCTTAGTCAAAAACCGGCGTCAACACATGTCCCCCGAGTCCGGGGTATGCAACGCATGCGTCGGACCGATCTGTCCTCTTTTACCGCGCCGGTTTACTCGCCCGTCACTCTTCCATAAAACCCGGGCCACCCCTAGTCATTTCCCATTCGCTTCCTTTCCTTGGCCTTCATCCCTCTCGTTCCGGCGACCTTTTCTTCCTCGAGCTCTTTTAATTTTTCATCGCGCCGCCGCCGTCTCTCTTCTCCGGTGACCATGAACCCCGTTGTTGCTGCCGCTGCGCTACCGCCGCCGGCCGCGTCTGCCGCCACCACCAACGCCGTTCCGGAGGTAATGTACATTTGGGCATCCCTTTTTTCTACCTTTGCAGTTCTTTTCTTTGCGTTCTTGTTCTTGTTCATTTTCACAGCTTTATCTTCTTCCCGTTCCGCTTCTCATTTTAGCCCTATTTCTTGTTTTTAGGAGATCCGGAACCAAGTCGTTATTCCGTCCAACATCCCGACTCATTTCCTCTTGGGTCCTATGGGCGATCCCGACCCCACAGATCTCATCCGTGCCGAAACGGACCGGGTTCCGTTTCGGCAACAGATCCCGCTATCGGCCGAGTGGGCCAACAGCTTCCGGTCATGGCCGACCCCCGTCGTAGGATGGCGTGATTGGTATAACCGGGTGTCGGCCGTCTATTTGCAAGGTTGGGCCAATATCGGCATCGCCCATGCCATCAAGCTGTCTCCGGCCGATCACCGGAAGAATGAACCGTTGTCGGTGGCCGCTTGCTATTTCGGTCGGACGCCCTGAATCGCTTCATGTTCGGCCACGGCCCGGCTACCATGACCTTATTGGATACGGTCATGTTGGCCGATCTCGAACATCACGGCGGAGGCCACTCCGGATGCTGTCCACATTAAGTCCTCCCACCGGATCAACCCTAAAGACACCAGGGGTTGGAAGGTCTATATTCAGACCTACAACAAGGGGCACGGCACGGTCGATCGCCGCGAGCATGTTGCCTTCCTCAACATGTGGCTCGACCACTTCTTCTTTTGTGGGGTCAGCGTGAGCCCCACAAACAATTTTCTGCCGATGGCCGATAGGCTGGCCGACGACTATGCCCTTCCCATGGGCAAGTATCTTCCGGGGTCGGCGTACCTCCTTCTTCACCAAGTTTCGGTGGAGCTGCGCGCCGCCGATCAGTCAAAACCTGGGTGGCCCTTGGTGGTTTATCCAAATGTGGTTGACCCTTCATACCACCAAGGCCATCGATCCGGACCTCGGCTTGCTCAACTTCCCGGCGACTACGCCGAATCGGCCGCGCCCATATTCAGCCGGTGCATCTCTTTCGGGGAGGCGTTATCCATGGCACCGTGGGCGGCCATGTCGGACAAGAACCCGGCGTATTGGTTCGCCGCTTTCTACAAGGGCCTCAACGACGAAAGTACGGATTGGTACCCGTACATTGATTTCTTCGAGAAGGAATATGACACTCCTTTTCCGATCGACCCAACTTTCCCAACGGCCGACGGGGATGCGGTCAAGATCTTCACCACCCGCCTCCGCCCTCGTCTCGCTGCCGACGGGACTTATCGCTGGGAGCAAGGCCTTCTTCTCCTATGAGTTCTACCACCCGTCGGTAGCGGCCCGCCAGCTCGGCTCGGCCGGTTGCCCCCGACCTCTTCTATGTGGGGCGGATAAAGGCGCGGGCTGCCGTTGACAATGCCATTCGGTGGAATTGGCTCATCGGCCGCACCGCCAATGTCGTCACCGGTGACTTGGCCGGATTTTCCCGGCGCCCGGAGTACCCGCCTTTTTGACCGTTGGTGGGGTGAGTGGAACCGGCACCTTCGCAGCCGGAACACCGCTTCCTTCTTCTCCGGCCTAGTCCCGGGAGAACCTTTCGCCGAGGTACGTGTAGCTGATTTATTTTTGTAAGGCCGATTTTGTAAATGAAATCGGCCACTCCAAATGCTCATCCTTGTATCCTCTCTTTCAGTCGGACTCGGAGGAGCCGCCGACCCAAAGCATCGATGGCCGGCCGATTGCATATTTATTGCCGAGCCCAATCGTTCCGAACATCGGCTTCACCGACCGCACTCCCGCTCAACTATTTGCGGCGATGATTCGAGGGGCGCCAGCTGTCCGCAAGGCCAAAACCAAAACGGCCGCCCCCAAAAAGAGGAAGGCTAATGTGCCGGCTGCAGGGTCGACTCGAGCCCCGAAGCGATACCGCGCGCTGCTAAAGCAGCTCGTGCGCTCGTCCGACCCGGACTACTATAGCGAACCGTCCCCGTCGCATCGGGTTGTTATTGCATAATCGCCGATCCCTTTTCCCTTAACATGTCTGTCTAATTATGAGTTTTTTGCAGGAATCGGCGGTCCCTTCTCCTCGGGCTCGGACGTCAACACCGATAGGCCGATCCGCCTGCCGACTCCTCCACGGGCCGGACGCCGACGCCCGAAAGGCCGATTCAAACAGCTCCGGAGCCCGAAGTCGTACCAAGCCGGGCCGATCTAAACCCTACGGAGAGCCCAACTCGCTCGGATCGGCTCGCGTCTCCCGAGGCCGTCGCTGAAGCCGAACAAGCCGGCCATGTGTCGCCCACGGCTTCTCCCAAAGGCACCGCTGCTGATGAAGAATTGGCTGGTCGGAGCCGCCCGCGGCCTCTCTTGAAGGTACCGCTGCCGATGAGCCGGCCGGCGAGCGTCGCCCGATGCCGCCTCCGAGGATGTCGCCGGTGAAGGTGGATCGGCCAGCCAAGAGCTGTCCGGAACACATGAACCTTCGGGTTTAATGGCACGACCGATGGAAGTCCAGCCGATTCGCATTGACGCTTCGCAGGTCTGTTTTTACTATTTCTTCCTTGATTCGCCACCGATCATTAGTTTTATCTTATTCTTCTTGGTATTTCGGGCGCTCAGCTTTCCTCGTCCTGCGCCGATTTCGGTATCTTCCTCTGGTCTTATCATCATGACCGAAATCGCGCGCGAGCTTGAAGTATCCTCGGTTGAAGGCTTGGTGGCCGATGCCCACTCCATCCGGGAGCGGTACTTGGAAATCCGGCTGAGCTCCCGGAAGATGTACGCGATGCTCCGCACCGCGTGGCATACATGGAGTACTCGGCGGATGGATTTCATCCGTGCCCAGCAGCGTCTAGCTCGCCACGCGGATCAACAGCAAGCTGCATTACTCACCGAGAACTCCATCAAGCGTTCCGAGGAGGAGGCCCGCAAGACCCCGGAGATGCAAGAGCAACTCTCAAATCGGCAAGGTGAACTGCAGGTAATCAACCAGGAGATTGCCGATTTGAGAGCAGCGCCGGCTCTCAAGGAGAAGGATGCGGCGGCCCTAGAAGCCATCATTGCACAGCTGTCGGTTGATGTGGCAGCCCAACAAAAACGACGGACGAGGCAATCCAAGCGGCTGACAAGATGGTCGCCGCGGCGCATGCCGATGTCGGCCCCATCGAAGATGACCTGTTGGTCATGGCCAAACTTGACTCCATGCTGGCCCGCGCCTTATCTCGCCATCCAAGACCTTTTGTCCCGCGCCGAGGCCGTCGACTACGCTTAGATGTAATAGGACTTAAACAAGATTTTGGTTGTAAATATTTTTGTGCTACGGGCGATATACGAGTAATATCGGCCATCCGAAGACGATGATTAAAACATCGGCTGTAACTCATTTGTCCGTGACTTCCTGCGTTTTGCTTTCATATTTTTTGGCTCGTGGCGATACTCTCGGTATCGGCCGTCTCAAGGCGATGTGCATCGACATCGGCTGTAATCTCTTTTAGGCCGAACACTATGAATTAATCCAAATACTAGGATAATACTCGCTTCAAATATTTCCCATTAAGTGCTCGGCCGAATTCTTCCCCTGCTAACTCTTTCAAAATATATGCATTACCCGGTGCCGATCGACTAATCAAATAAGGTCCTTCCCAATTAGGCGACCATTTACCAAACCGATTGTCCTTCACACCGATCGGCATCCTAAGCTTCCGGACCAAATCGCCCTTTTTAAACTGTTTCTGCACAACCTTCTTATCATAATGGCGGGCGACCCTCGCCTTATTCTCGCTCTATCTTTTCCAATGCATCCAGCCGATTTTGTACCACGTCTTCTAAGTCATCCATCATCAACCCATGGTACTGATCGGCCGATAGCTTTTGTTGCAATTCAACCCTTCCGGAGCCGATAGTCTGTCTCCCATGGCGATACGGCTTCGTGCCCATACACAAGCCGATACTGGCGTGACTTGCATGGCCCCATGCCGTGACATACGATAAGGCCACAAAGCGTCCATCAATTTCATGTGCCACTTACGAGGATGCTCTTGTATTTTCCGCTTGATTAACTTGATCGGACTCTTATTTGCCGCTTCGACTTGACCATTGGCTTGGGCATAATATGGTGACGAATTAATCAATTTAATCCCCATTTCTTCGGCAAAAGATTGAAATTCGTCCGACGTGAATACTCGACCCTTGATCTGTCGTGATTGTTTCTGGAATCCCAAATCTACGAATGATATGCTCCTTAACAAATGTTATCACGTCGGCCGTTGAGATTTTGCGATAGGGTGCCGCTTCAACCCACTTTGTCAAATAATCTGTAGCTACCAATATGTACTCGATGCCCCTTGCTTGATGCTAGATTTATCCGGCCGATCATATCCATGGCCCAGACCTCCGAACGGCCAAGGCTTGATCATCGGATTCATGGCCGACGCAGGTGCCCTCTCGTATAGGCCCGAATTTCGGCAATCTTGGCAGCTTTTATAATATTTGAAACAATCGGCTAACATTGTCGGCCAGTAATAACCAGCTCGCCTTAGCAGCCACTTCATTTTATGGGCCGATTGATGCGTTCCGCAAATCCCATCATGTACTTCGCTCATTACCACTTTGGCTTCGGTGTCATCAATACATTTGAGAAGCACCCCATCAATTGTCTTGAAAAATAATTGATCATCCAACGAACATACTTCAAGGCTTTATATCTTATCTTCTTATCTGTAAGTTGGGATGGATTGTTCAAAAAATTTCGAATTTCCGTGCGCCAATCGGCCTCTTCAATATTGGCTATTTCCAAGCTGTTTTCGGCGAATCGATATCCAGATGCTAGTTGAGCCAAGTTATTCGCTTCAAGTTCTGCTCTCTTGGTATATGGCTAATTTTAACACACTTGAATCTTTTCATTAACTTCGGCACTTTCTATGATATTGCAACAATATTTCATCTTTACACTCATACTCATCGGCCAGCTGACACACGACCAACAAGGAATCCCCGACAATTTCCACAAAATCGGCCCCGGCATCGACGAGTAGTTCCGATCCTTTTAATATCGCCTCGTATTCGACTTGGTTGTTGGTGTGCGCCTCTACCGTAATAGAGTATCCACGTATTGCCGCCGAGGCGACACAACAACCAAGCCGATTCCACTTCCTTCCTTGCAAATTGAACCATCAAAGAACACCGTCCATGGCACTGGTTCAACGTATTTGGCCGAGTGTTCACCGTGTTGCACTATTAAGTCGGCCAATACTTGTGCTTTCACCGCTTTGGCCGATTCATAGCCTAGATCAAACTCCGCAATTGCCAACATCCATTTGCCCAACCGGCCTTTGGGGACCGGGGCCGATAGCATATATTTTACGACATCGGCCCGGCAAACCACGAGTACACTCCTCGGCTAACGAGATAATGTCTTAGTTTTGTGCATGAAAAATATAGACAGAGACATAACCTTTCCACCTCCGGATACCGCGTTTCGCATCAATTAATTTGCGGCTGAGATAAAATATGACCCGCTCTTTTCCCTCCTCGTTCTTGAGTCAACGCCGAGCCGATGCACCTATCATCGGCCGATAAATATAACTTAAAGGGTGTGCCCGACTTTGGCGGAACCATCACCGGCGGGGACACTAAATATTTCTTGATATCCTCTAAAGCCCTTTGATGGATCGGCTCCCACCGAAACTCTTGATCGGCCTTGAGTTTTAATAATGGCGTAAATACGTCAAGTCGACCGGACAAGTTTGAGATAAATCGTCTAATAAAATTAATCTTGCCGATCGGGGACTGGAGCTTTGTCTTGTTCGTCGGCGGTTCCAGCTTTCTCGACGTAATCAATACTCTTGGGGCCAATTTCAATTCCCTTTTCATGCACAATAAACCCCAGAAATTGTCCAGCCGAGACACCAAAAGCACACTTGAGCGGGTTCATCTTCGAGCCGTATTGTCTTGTCCTCTTCAACACTTCTCCGAGATCAGCCACATGACTTTCGGCCGATTTTGATTTCACCATGACATCATCAATATAAATTTCCATTAATCGGCCGATCAAATCGTGATATATAAAATTCATGCCTCTCGATATGTGGCACCAGCATTTTTAAGCCGAAGGTCATGACAACCCACTCATATAGTCCCAATGCTCCGGGGCATCCGAACGCTGTCTTCGATATATCTTCTTCGGCCATAAAAATCTGATTGTATCCAGCATTTCCATCCATAAAGCTCAATATTTTGTTGCCGGCGGCTGCATCAACTAACAAATCGGCGTTTGGCATTGGGTACTCATCTTTCGGAGTTGCCTTATTCAAATTCCTGAAGTCAATGCATACCCGCATCTTTCCATTTTTCTTTTCCACCGGCACAATACTGGAAACCCACTCTGCATATCGGCATGGCCTAATGAAGCCGGCTTCATATAGTCCGATAATCTCTTCCTTGACGGCTTCATAATACCTAGGGTCAATTTTCCGAGCCCCCTACTTATACGGCCGATATCCGGGTTTGGTGGGCAGCCGATGTTCAACTATCGATCGGCCGAGTCCAGGCATCTCGCTATAATCCCAAGCAAAACAATCTTTATATTCTTTCAATCAGGCCACTAATTCATCTCTTGCTTCTTTACACACTTTCTTGCTAATATATGCCGGCCGAGGCTTGTCTCCATCCCCTATATCTACTTCTTCTAACTCGTCGACCGACACAAAACCGTGGCCTAATTTCCCGTCTTCGGTTCGTTAATCGGCCGATTCATCATATCCCCAGCGCGTGTGTCGATCGGCCGATTGTCCGTCAATTCTCCTGTGGGGCCCATCGGAGCAGCCGGGGTACTGACCCCCGGTCACAATAACTCTGTCGTCGGTGATGTTTATGGCCTCCGCATCCCAATATGTGCCCGAGAAACAAGGCAGGCTCTCCAGACCGGTAAACTCGAAATCGGCGGTTGCGATGGTTACGGACTTATCGGCCCGCACGATTTCGACCTTGTTGCCGATCCATTGAATCAAGCACCGGTGCATGGTTGATGGGATGCAACAGTTGGCATGAATCCGGTCTCTCCCCAACAAAGTTGTGTATGCACCTTTCCCGTCGATGATGAAAAATGTGGTGGGTATAGTTTTGCTGCCCACGAGTGATCTCCATTATTGTGGCCCCACGCACATCTTGGCTTCTCCCGCCGTAATCCTTGAGCGTCGGATTAGCCCTCATCATTTCTTCCGACGTCTTCTCGAGCTTGCGGTATGTAGTAATTGGCATGACATTGACCGCTGCTCCTCCGTCGACCAACATTTTCCTCATCGGCGACCCATTGATGTAGCCGCTAATGTACAATGCCTTGAGATGCAAATGATCGGAGTTGGATCGGCTTATCAAATACCGCCGATTCCGGCGTCCACGGAATCTCCGAAGTCTCCCCAACCGGTTCTTCCTCGACCGAATTTTCATCGGCCGATCCGACAATCCCGGGCATCGGGGATATCATATTCACCGCGGCTTCAGCCCGGACCACTCGAGACCGCACTTTCGGCCTCCATTCCTTCTTGGGCTTGGACTCATCATCTTGGTCATCTCTCGTAATACCGTCCACCCTTGATTTCTCGACGGCGCATTCTTTGGAGCCTCCTCTTCCGGGTTCTCGCTGAGCAAACCTCCGGGGCACCACTGTTCTTCGTTCTCGGTTTGATCGCCTCTCGAATCTTCATGGTATTGCTGATCAAACTCTTCTTCATCGTTGATTGGCCCCAGCCGATCGTGAACGGAGGTTCTTTTGGCACTCGCGTATCTCCGTTCATCATAGCCGTGATCATGGCCGACCGCTCTTCCGGGGGCCGATTGTCGTGATTCGTAGTTGCGACTAATCGGTCGTCCCCGTGAACTTGATGACCCGCTATCACGATACTTTTTACAGCCAATGCACTCGGGCAGTTCTCGATAGATGGAAGCTTCATGTCTTGGTCCCAGCAGATCGAAAGAAAGGACAAGCCCGGTGAGGGTCAAAATCTTCTCGGCCGATCACGCCTCGTCCGTACTCGCCGACTTTGGCCGATAGATTCCTGTTCACGTGCCACCCGAGCTCTTTCCTCTCTCTCTCTCTTCTTCTCATATCGGCGTATGAAACCAGCCGATCCACCGCCGATGGTGTTGATGTACATCGTATTAGCCGGAAAGGGTGCCCATCAACTTTCATCTTCTTTTTACGTCGGCCGCTCGCAATACCCCACTCGTCAACTGCCCTCTCGGATTTCATCTCTCATGGCATAACAATCAACGGTGTTATGATGCGAATTTCCATGCCACTTGCACCACTTAGCCATTTTCTTCAATTCTTCCGGCGTAGGAATTTTGTGATGAGGGAAAGCTGGATTTTCTTTTCCCGCAGCAGCTGATCAAATATTTCGTCGGCCTTAGATAAATCAAAATCATATTTTTTCTCCTTAGGATTGACATGCGGAGAAAATATCGGCCGTCTGTTATTAGTCCACTCCACTGCATTAAGTCCCTCTTCATCATCCTCACTCGTCGAAATCAGCATAAGCTATCCGATACCGCCGATTCCCGGTGAGTCGGAGATTCTCTTCCTGGCCGATCGCCTCGCGGGTCAGCTGTGCCGGCCCATCAAACTCATGTGGGGTAAACTTTTCTTTGATGTTGGAGAATAGCCCCGCATAAGCGATTTCGGCCAACCGTTGCTCTGTCGAGTTCAGGTTGTAGCATCGTCCCCTCGAGTCCCGAACCTCTCGTATATAATCGGCCACCGATTCCCCGGTTTCTGTTTCACCGCCATTAAATCGGACAAACTAAGCTCGGTAATGCCCGTGAAGAAGTACGAGTGAAACCTTTTCTCCGCATCGGCCCAACTCCGAATAGAACCAGGCGATAGCGAAGCAAACCATGAAAAGGCCGATCCGGACAACGACGGTGGGAATAGCCGAACCCGCAAAGCCTCCCGAGTAGACGTCTCACCAAGTCGTGCGTCATATCGGCCGATGTGCTCCATAGTTGATGTGTTATCTTGCCCGGAAAACTTGGAGAACTCGGGGATTTTATACTTATTGGGTAAGGCCACGGAATCCATCCGATCGGGGTAAGGTCGCCGATACAATGCACTCTTCTCCTTAGGCTTCAAATCGAACCGATCTTTCATCATATCGGTGATCTTAGCCATGAGGCTACTCATATCATTGGGTTCAGCGATTGCTCGATCCGGTTCCCGTCATATAAGCTGTGTTGGGCTGTCCCCTAGTCGGGTGTACCAACCGGCCGTTTCCAGAAATCCCGGTGCCAATAGCGGGAACAGAGTACTGCGTGAGCGATTCCATAATTCATGGCCGATTGGATCGGCCGTCCGATCATGAATCCTCGTCCCCGACCCGATGCGATCGGTCGTGGAATACCGGATATCGGCCGTACTATAGTGGGTGAGTTCTCAATTCTACTCGGGCCGGTATTTGGTACATAGAAGAAATTGGGCTGCTCGTGCCATCCGCGAGGCCGCTGCCACATTGGTTGCTGCCCCGACTCGAAGTCGGCTGTTGTACATCTTGTTTGTCGCCCTTTTCCGTTACCGACTTCCCGGGGTCACTCGTCATCCTCTTTGCCTAGCTGGGTTGTACTGGTACTTGGATTTGCATTGTCCTTGCCAGTGCCATAGGTGAGGTGGCATGCCGTACGAGGGCTGAAACCTCGCCGGCGGTGAGGTGTTCCGGAGGCTAATTCCCTGAATCGACCGTACGAGGGTGCCAAAAGGCTCGAGTGTATGCAGGTCCGGAATATCCTTCGATGAACGATCCGCCATCAATTGTGTCCTTGATCAAATTCCCGATGGTATTGGTCAACACGCCCGATTGATTGATTAGGGCCCGATGAATGGACGAGTTGACCATATCACCGAGTTGGTTGGCATCCGGCGTCTCTGGGCCTTGATTTGGTCTAGTTCTTCCGGATGCGATCTCGAGGGATATCTCCTTTTGTGGCCACTCGCCACGTGTCACCTGTCGGGGCTTGAAAGTACTTTTTCATTGCTTCGGCCAGGTATTCCCGGTACTGCAGCTTTTGTTCTGTCGTCATCTTTCCCCAGTGCCGAAACCCCGTTGTCATCGAAACTTCTCCATGCACTTTGCCATCCGTCCCGAGAGGAACCGGAACAAAAATCGGCTGATTTTCAGCATCGACCATTGGTGTTCCGTCTTCCCCGATAGCCTCGTATGTACGACATCTTGATCTTGGTTGCTTCGTCCCACCGGGCGTGCCAAAAAGTATGTTGACGTCAAAAGTCGCCAACACACCGTTGTCCGGAGAGTCCACCGAAACCCCGGCCGACGCAGGGCCCCGTGCTCCCAACGGACCGGCTCGGCTCGCCGATTCTCGTGTGTGTCGGTGCGTGCGCGATGGTTTTCCCGCAAACCAACAAAGACAAATAAAAGCGTAAAATTCCGGGTCATCGGCCCGGATAGACCGATGTGCAGCTGTGGCCGATTCTCGCGTAAGATAGACAAAATCGGCCATCGACGAGGAACAACGACGGCCCATCCATTTATGTATTAAATGCCAGGCAAGCGAACCGTGATACAAACGATACGAAATCGGCCGACGCTATAACATGCGATCGGTGACTAGCAGCCGATTTCGTCGGTGAGCAATCAAATCATTGAGACCTTGCAGGATGCATTATCGAATAAAATGTAAACAAGGTAATTATTAATGGGATGTAATTAATTTGATAGCAAAAAGATGATTTAATCGTCAATCGTAGCGATGAATCGGCCGATCGGGCATCCGGCCGATTCTGCCATAGATGATAACAGATGAGTTATTAGATCTATCTAGATGTATAATGATGATCAATGAAATCATACTAATAACTCGGGTTCAAAGGCAGCTTTAACAGATTTAGCGCTAATTGAACATAAAACAGCTAATGAACGTGATAAACAATCGGCTAAACACTCCGAAAGAACAAGTAAGACAAATACAACCATACAGATCTCGAATCGACCGATCGCTCCAACAGGACAAGTCAATCGATGGCACACGATCGGACCAGGTCTAACGACCGCGCACGCCCGCCGATTCAGGACAAGCACAATCATAAACGCCTTAACTATGAAAGTAGATCTACACCTTAGCCAATCGGCTGCATGCGCCTAGGACAAGTCAACTATCGCAAAGGCAAACACAGGACACGTCAACTGAATCTACGCAATCGAATCGGCCAAGATGTAAAAGAACTTTCATAGCAGCTATCGTGACTCGGATGACCGGATCCGAGCCAATCGGCGTTGCGAGCAAAGGCTGGGACGGGGAAGTAGGACAAGTCAAACTACCTCCACCACGAGCCCGGACCGGGTCGACTTGACTCATCCCGGCCGATACTCACTACGACAATCAAGAACAGATCCGGTCGCCGGATAACTAGCAATTAAGCCATCTAATTATGAACAATGCGCCGAGAACTAGACGACATAATCACCTTATCAAGTCAACGTGTTGCCGACCGGAGCCCCGAAGATCCCCGCGCAAAACAGTAGAGACTTAACAGAAAATTAGGGTTTGGCGATGCGCCGAAAGTTGTATTGGATGTGAATCGAGTTTACAGAGTTACATCCGGGTACATATTTATACCCGGCACAAAGAATCCTACTCGGACCCTCTTCGGGCCGATTTCCTAACCGACTAAGATCTCTTTCCAAAATTAAACTATTATTCTTAATTTTACAACGTGGGCCGGGCCCATCAATATCATGCTCTTCGGTTGGCGTCCGTGCACGAATCCCGGGAGGGACGCGCCTCCTTTCTCATCCACGCGGCCGTCGGCCTTCGGCCCACCAGCCCTCCTTTGACCTATAGTCGCCGACAATGGGTCCCTTAGTCAAAAACCGGCGTCAACATCAAGTTATCATATTGGGTAGTATACAATGGCAGGACACTTGCTCTTGATGAGAAATTAGGGAAATGGGATACTAGTTTTGACTATGCATTTTCATTCCAGTCGAGATAGAGAATAAGTCCCTTGGCAAAAGGATGAGATTTACAAAGATGTTTGTGGCCCCGAAACCTTGCATAGATGGCTTTCTCAATGGGTGTAGACCATATCCGGGTATTGACTCAACTCGCTTTGACAGGTAGGTGGAAGGGTCAACTAGCAGCAGCTATAGGGATTGATGGCCATAACCTGGATGTTTCCAGTTGCTTATGGGGTGTTTGAATCGGAGAGTAAGGACAACTGGTTGTGGTTCATGTCTAAGCTAGTAGAGGCTATAGGATCACCACCAGGATTAGTGATATCAACCGATGCTGGCAAAGGGATTGATGTTGCTGTTACTAAAGTGTTTACAAATGGAGTAGAGCACAGGGTATGTATGAGATATTTGTTTAAGAATTTTTAGAAGAGGTACCATGGGGAAGTGTTTGAGAGAAATCGTGGCCGGCTTCTAGAGCTTATACCAAGCAGAACTATGAAAAGCATTACAACCTCGATGAAAGCATCTGCTCCAAGGGCTATGGAATGGATCGAGAAGAATCACCAACACTTGTGGGCAAGGGCATTCTTCTCTGCGGCTAGCAAGTGTGACTATGTGATAAATAACATAGCTGAAACATTCAACAATTGGATAAAGAATGAGAAATCACTACCTGTAATAGAACTCATGGATTCTATTAGACAAAAGATCATGGAGAAGATGTATGTTAGAAGAAGGCTTGCAGATAAGCTGACAGGAAAGGTGCTACCACATGTCATGAAGGACATGCATGTCAAGAGTAGAGGGTCGGCTGGATATCGGATACACAAGGGTCATGATATGACTCGCTGAAATTGAAGGTTTCCATAGAGACTTGACTCCATGGAGGCATACGATCAACTTGCCGGCTAGAAAGTGCAGCTGCAACAAGTGGCAGTAATCTGGAATTCCATGTACTCATGCAATCAATTTGATTTGTTCATACAGGAATGTGGACCTTGCGGACTATGTGGATAGCTACTACTCTGTTGCAAAGTTCAAGGCTGCTTCTGCTGGTCATATTGAGCCAATGCCCGACAAGACTCAATGGCCAAAAGTTGACTTAGGATTTAAACTCCGGCCACCTAAACTCAAGACGGCAGCTGGCGAGGCCAAGGACTAGAAGGATCAAGGGAGTTGAAGAAGGAGAATCTGGAGCAACTAAGAAAAGAAAGAAATGCAAAAGATGTGGCCGGTATGGGCATATGGCGAAAACATGCAATGAAACCGTGTATGACAGGTGATGCACTCCCACCAAGCACCTCCCAAGCCCAAGAGAGTGAGGACTAAGAAGAAGAGGGAAGTGATAGAAGACCAACCGACATCACCACTCAATCTTGGATAGCCCTATCATGGATAGCCCTGGAGCATTAACAAGAAGGTAACCTTGATTGGTTAGCATTTTGTTTGCATTTGGCTTGTTACTAGATGTTAACTAATTTTTTCCCTCATCCGATACAACAGTCGATCAAGAGCACTAGCAATTGAGGTAAAGGAGAAGGCGAGCACCAGCCAAGAGCAGAGCCAAATGTAGGGGCGAAAAGGTGGCCAAGAAAATCAAACTTGGATGATGTAGTTCTGTCTCGTGTCTATCATTTTGTGATGATGCCGAAAATGTAACCGACATGCTAAGTTGTGCGTGAGGATGTCATGTTAAAACTACTTTCGTTTTACTTTGAACTTGTAAGTTTAAGCGAATATTTGGCGTATTGCTGCTGGCACAATGTATCGATTCCTATCAGTCATCCACAATGGCTTAGATATTCTGGTTGCAGTCTGAAATTCATGTTAATTGCTCACAACATTACATGGTGAAATGTTCATTACAGCCACTCTACTGCTAGGACCACGAAAGCTGCTAGAACTATTGCTATTGACATTGCACAAAGTAGAGCTTTGTCCGACTTCGAGCTGTTGATGGCGGTCTGCATCTCACCAACGTTCCTCTCCAAGCATGCGCACCGTTGCCTTTAGCTCTACCACATCCTGTCGCAATCTGTAAGCTAGCACGCACTGGTTCGCTTTGAACCATAGGAGTTTCCAGGAAAGCATGCTCTAGAAAACCATTGTCCACAAGATATCGATAGTACTTGTCTTCCCAAATGAAGAAATCGCACGCATTATCGATCGCAGGACAACAAACGATGTCAAACAAAAATGGTTGTGTTGCTGCAAATGGGAAATCGAGATCCAACCGCAATGGCGTTGCGAATCAACAAAACGATTCTTACCTTGTATCCCTTCATGCACCGGTAGAACTTCTTCCCTCGATTCCTTTCCGTATTGGCGGTCGGCAGCACCAATTTCCGATCCGGGTGGTGAGGGCACTCAATCACGAGCAGCGAGCCATTCGCGAGGAGCAAGCTGCCGGATCTAGAAGAGCTCGCGGAGGACATTTCGGATGGCATGGAGTTCGGAAGAGGTCGCCGTCGTTGTAGAAGAACCGGAGACGGCGGCGGCTCGGGAATGAACTCACGGATAAGGATGAGGCAGCCTTGCTGTTTTAATCGACCATATAGATATGCCTTAGGGGCACCGATGTCAATCTACGTCGACCTCGGGCTAGAAAAGGGCGCGCGGTGTCCTCCAAACAAAACCAGATTTTCACGGTGCCCGCCGGGCAAATTTGACGAGTCAAGTGTCCGACACACAAAACCACATTTTATGAGTGTCCGCTGGACAAATTTCCCTAATCGGCAATGTAACGGATGACAATATTGTTCGTCACACTCGTTGTGCTTCATCGAAACAAAATATTTCACTTTTGTGAAAATTAATCTTAAGACCGGACAGTTGCTCGAAAGCACAAAGCAATAACTTGAGGTTACGAGCTTTCTCTAAGTCATGTTACATAAAGATTATAGTGTCATCCGTGCATTGTAGTATGGAAAGGCCATCTACCAAGTGTGGTACGACCCACAATCTGTCCTTCTCGATGTGCTCTTTTCAATAGTATAGTAAGCATATCTACCACTATGTTAAAGAGCACAGGGGATTATGGATCACCCCGACGTAACCCTTTTTAGTTTGAAAATTATTCCCAACGTGTCCCCTTGCATGAAAGCATCAACCCATTGGCAACACTTTGTAGAGAAACCTTTCATTTCTAGAGTTTGTCTCACAAAGGACCATTTTACTTTATCATACGCCTTTCAAAGTTAATTTTAAAAATGACACTACTTTCACCCTTTCTATGCATCTCATGAATAGTTTTGTGAAGTATCACGACACCTTCCATGATATTGCGACCCGGTAGAAACGTTGTCCGAGTGGGACTAATTACTTTTTGAGCTACTGACATTATTCTATTTGTTGCTACCTTCGTAAATATTTTAAAACTGACATTTAATAAGCAAATAGGTCTGTATTGTTGTATTCTAATAGCCTCTGTGCATTTTGGCAAAAGAATAATCGTACCAAAGTTTAAGTTATACAATGGTAAAGTCCCAACATTAAAGTCATAAAAATGAACCATTAAGTCATCCTTTTTAAGCTCCCAAAAGACCTGATAGAATTCCGCAGGGAAACCATCGAGGTCGGGTGCTTTGTTGTGCTCCATTTGGAAGATAGCTGTTTTCACTTCCTCCTCTATAAATTGCTCTATCAACGCACTATTTTCAGCCTCGGTTACTTGTGGGATATCATTAATGGAACGTACTTGTCCTCGGATGGCCCAAAAAGGTTCTTATAATACTTGGTGGTATAACTTTTTAATTTCTCATCACCAGAAATCGTATGGTCCCCATCCCGTAGTCGAAAAATTATAGTTTTCCTATGCCTACCGTTTGCGACAAGCTGAAAATATTTAGTGTTAGCATCGCCCTCAAGGAGGTCTTTCGTCTTCGCTTGTTGGTACCACTTAGTCTCTTCCTCTCTCAATAACTAAGCCAATCTATTACTTAGATAATGTTTGGTGTCTAATTCACTAGACGATAGCAGCATACATTCTGCCTTCTTATCCAATGTATCTAACTGATCTAGAATGTCTTTCTTTTCCCTTTATATTTACCAACTAGTATTTTTTGCCCAACCTCTAAGATATTGGCGGAGCCTCCTTATCTTGGATTGCCACCTTTTCATAGAGGTTGTCCCAGTATTTTCATTGTCCCAAACCTGTTTTACTATGTCCTTAAACCCATCCCTAATTAGCCAACCTACTTAAATTTAAATAAAGATTGAGTACTAAATTGTGAGAGTTCACCGGTATTCAACAATAGGGGCGTATGATCTGAATTTCCCTAGAGAGAGCCACAACTCGTAGATAAAGGAAATTTTTGTTCCCATTCAGTTGACATCAAAATTCTATCTAGTTTTTCATATGTTGGAACACCGAGAGAATTGGCCCAAGTAAAGCGTCTACCCGACATTTCCAATTCTCTAAGGTTAAGACCATCTATTATAGCATTAAATAAAAACGGCCATCGATCATCATAGTTATCATTATTTTTGTCATTAGGACTATGTAATATATTGAAATCCTCACCAATGAAAATTGGTAAAGCCTCATGACTACACATATTAACGAGCTCTGCAAGGAAGTGTTCTTTAAACCGGCCTTGTGCTTGGACCGTAAACCACTACAAGAGCCCATTTGTAGTTATCCTTCTTATTACACAAATGGAACATAACCTAGAAGTCCCCTTGGTCTATAGCACCTATATCATATGTGTTAAGATCGACCCCCAAGAGAATGCCTCCTGATCGGCCTCTAGGTTCTTTATAATGCCATAAAAAATCCCTTCCCACGCACAAATTTCTTAGGAAAGGATCCGAAAAGTTCTTCCTCCCTCGTTTCGACAAAGCAATAAAACTAAGATTGTGCTTCTTAGTCAAATCTGCTACATGTCTATATTTCTTTGGATTTTTAAATCCATTACACTTCCAAAAAAAGACCTTTCATTGTAAACTATTAGGAGAATTATCAATTTTCTTGTTCCTTGAGCCAGATTTCTTCCTAGAAGACTTTTTAGTAACAAGAATTGAAGCAATTAACTCATTGTCAACTCCGACGTCCATAACCTCGTCCTCTGTAATTTCCTTAAGTTCATTATCTAGAACTAAGGTTTTCTTATCAAACTCATGTCGCTCCTTTTGTCTACATCTCTCATCATGTAAAAGATTATCTATGGAGTGTTTTACACTAACGTTATCCTGTCCTAAGGAAATACCAATAGCGCTAAGTTTAACATTAACATCGGCACTAGATAATTGTAAATTAGAGATGGGATGTTTAGGTTCACCTTCTTTACGAAGTGCCTTGAAACGCTCCGCGCGATCTTGGGAGTGTTCATCACACGTGTTTGCGCAACGGTTGCTCCTGTGTGATGAAGTTTGAAGTGGCGATGCTTCGGTATAGCCGCCAAAGCTCTAGCATCCGGAATCTATTTCTCCCCTTCGGATTCCACCACATAATTTGCAGCATCCATCATATTCATCGACAAATCATCATCGGAGATGACATAATTCTCCAAGCTGTTTGGTATTCGGAGGGTCACTTAGTTGTGCCCGTTGCTTAAGCTCCCCGATCATAGGGTTGACCTCCATCTGCTCGGTCACCCCCGATCAGTCTGCACCGGCATGGGTTCATGTGGAGTTTGTTCCTCGGCGGTTGCTGGTTTGACTAGCGATGGAGTGGCTACTGGTGCCACCGGCATCCGCGGCCGTCCCGCATGTGCCATGATTGATGCTAGAGTCCCATGTAACTCTTGCACCTCCGCTTGCACTTCCCCTGCCATCGCACCAAAGCCTAGGTGCAGCGAGATGTAGTAAATCTTCTTGCTCAAGGCTGTTGCGGATCGTCCGACATTGGGCGTTGTATCATCAACCGTCGGAATTTTAGAACCCGGGGCAGATTTTCCTATCTCCTTCCCTTTTGTGTTGTTATCCTACTCCATCACATCCTCTTGCTGAGCATCCCCACACCCATTATCATTGAAATCCAAGGCCATAGGGGCTGATCATTCCCATCACCTCCTTCCTCAACCCGAAACCTCGGTCCATACATATAGTCGCCAATGACGACGTTAACAAACTACGGAATCAAGTTGGGATCAACAACTAACACCTGCAACCTACATGTACCATGCTGCCTTGTAAATACCATATCCACGTCTTTGGATACACCAAGTATTGTTCCCACTGCCCGGATAATTGGAAACTCACAATTCGGTCGGTAAGCCCAAAAACTGCACCCATACCCGCGGCAACACATACATGGCCTCATTATCCACCCGACGCTCCTCAATCTGCAGCTTTGCCTTATGTACTTTGGATTGAACCGGGCCCCACACAACCATGCGTTGGAGCTCAGCTTGAGAGGGGAACATTGTCCTGAACAGTCCATGTCCCATGTCTTCCACCCGCTAGACCCAATTGCCTAGAATGAGTCATTCTAGCTCAGCCACCACATTGTTTGTTGTAAGCACACCATCCGTTACCTGCACCGTTGCCGACTTTGAATCATTCCTTTGCTTCGACCTGGCGTGTGTGGTATATGGAAAAAACGAGCCTTGACATGATCCTTGCTAGTGCATACTTCACAAAATTTCTCTTCAAAGCATTCACTCATTGTATGGCCCTTTGTCCGACATCTATAGCAGTATGAAGGCTTACCTCCACCCTCCTTGGCTTTAGCTTTTGACGATGATTCAGGTTTGTCCCCAAAAGCTATTGCCTTGGACCTTTCCTTGATCACTTCAACCTTTGCAGCAGATTTACCCTTCTTATCCTCAATAACGACATTTTCTTCCATCCGAGGTAAGGGATTCATCCCTTGAAGGGATGCAAACGCTCTGCTGCAACGATGCCGCCGCTTGAGCCGGCACATTGAACGAGACATTCGCAGACACCGTTGTGTCCACCAAACTCTATAGCCGGCGCCGGCGACGACATTGATGCCGGTAAAGGCTGCTGGTTTTCCTCAACCCGGTTCTCCAAAAAATGAGGCCCCCTACCACGGCAACATCCAAAGCCACCACGGTTTGAAGTGCGGCCATAAGCATGACGACCACCGGCTCCTCCCCGCGCAAAGCGACCACCGCCACGGCCGGTGTAGGTACCACGGCCGCCATAACCGGGTTAAAACCACGATCGACGTTTGTCCGAAACCCTCCTCGTCCAACAATGCCACCTTGACCGGATCCAAGTCCTCCCCGGTTGCCACCACGCTGTTCTCGTAGGCCTTAGTACAACGTCGGCGTAACGGATGGTGGCGTGAGATCTCGGGAGAGTATGTGGCACTCTAGGGTTATCGTCCCGTCTAAAAGCACATGTTTCGCAAACAACGCCACCAATCCTTGAGTCGAACGGTAAGGCACCAATGGGTTTGGAAACATGATTTTTTGTTGGCCCAAAGGCCCATTAGGGACTGTTCGGATGGGCCCCATGTGGTCCCTGAACTAAAACATGAATTCGAAATTTGAAGGAAGACTCCCTCAACTTTTAATACCGTTCATTTTTCCTCCCTAGACGGTTTGGATAGTGGTATTGGCTGATGTGGCATCATGGGCCCACCTGTCGATGTGCCATGTCATCTTTTTTCTTTCTTATTTCATGATGGTTTTTTCTTTCCAATACTTAGCTTATAAAGCATAAAAATTAATTAAAAATATTTTACAAATATTAAATATGTTAATGGAACAACTTTTCCAAATTTGAAATAAAATTTGAATAAAAATTGTCCAATTTGCAATAATAAAGTGGTATTCCGAAATTTAAATTCAAAATTTAATTTGAATTTGATTTTTTTCCAAAACCAATTTTTTTATTTGTTCCATAACTTTTGTATTATGGGCACAAAAATTCTTATAATTTTCGAAGCTTCGAAAGTTACACTTTATAAGGAAAAGCCATCGAAATAAAAAAATATGACGTGTCACACCGACAGGTGGACCCATTATGCCACATCAGCCAATACCACTATCCAAACCATGAGAGGAGGAAGAGTGAACGGTATTAAAAGTTGAGAGAGTCAACCTATCCAGTTTTGTAATTGAAGGACTAAAAGTGAACTATCGTAATAATTAGAGGAGGTAAATAGGACTTCTTCCAAATTTGTATCACGTTCTTCCAAATAGGATCTCAGTGGAGTTCTCCGATCCGCCGACGTCGAACGCCGGCGTTGATTGGGTGATTGCAAGAGAGGAGAGAAAGGAAAAAATTACCTTGGCATCCGGACACCGTGTTCAGCCGGTGTTGGGCTTTCTCTGAGAGGACGAGTGAAGCCCATCCGAGCTGTTGGACCCCTTGATATTTTTCTGATGCCAATCTGCTTTCGAGAAGGCCTAACCTCATTGAACTCCGCGGGTCGCTAACACAAAGCTCTATGTCACTAGCAATTCACAGTGTGGATGCTGAGTGGGCACGGCTCATCATGAGCTCAAAATCCAGATTTTTTTTCTATTTTGACTCATTTTTTAAAAAAAAATTAAAAGTAGCCTACTTCAAACTAGATTTTTAAGATCTAGCCCCTTTTGTCACGCCAATCTGTATGACGTGACACATGTATATGGTCACATCATTCACTTTGGCGTGACCAAATGTGTCAAGCCTATTTTCCTACGTGTCATTTAGTCACGCCAAAGTGTTCGACATGACTATATTCATGTGTCACGCCATTCTAAATGGCGTGACCAAATTGGACAGATTTTAGAAATATAGTTATTGAATGACTATTTATAAAATTTTAGATAGAGAGGGGTCAGAATGCAAAAAAGCTCCAAAATCCACTCTCTTGCTAGCCAACACTACCAGGTGGACAACGTGGTAGTGTTGGAGACGTGGATAGCCTGGAGTGAAAGCAAAACTTACTAATTCAGCTTATAACTTTTTATGTGACGTAAAAACAATATAAAAGTGTTTCGAATTAGCGCGTTTGTGTCACTCATAGTCATACAAGGTGGGAGCATTGAGGGGGAGAATGAACTGTCGTACAAGTGTTAGTGGAAGAAAACACGGACGGAGGTCAATGTTAGCTAAAGTGGGCCGTGGCCCCCTAGCTAGTTGCTAGGCCGAATGTGTTTTAGCACAGCAAATAAGCCCAGTCTCGATGAAGGATGTGATGTCTAGTCCGAAAGGAGACCCTTGTTGAAATGTAGGGCGCCAGAAGCAGGGCAGCGGGATCAGGAACATACTCCCTCCATTTTTATTTTGTTGACGTTTGAATTAGAATCTATGTCTTAACATCAACAATACAAAAATAGAGGAGTACTATGTTTTTCCTTTGGTCACAAACACTGTGAACGAAGGAAGAAATAAGCATCATGAGGTTTGCCAACTGTCAGTCTTATCGATTGTCTTCATGTACTCAATATTACTCCTTATATTATACCCGTGGTCAATATACCAATATAAGTACGTAAGAACGATAATGGGACAAAAATACAATGATTTCAAAAGTTGCTAGTGGGAGGAGATAGTGTTATACAAAGAAAAGTTCAAAGATCAGTCAGCCTAGAAATGCAGAGTTCAGAGATCAGTCAGCCTACAAATGCGGCCGTCAAATCAACAGCGAAATGAAGGCCGTCTGACCTTTTTTACCAGGCCAACAGCCGTCGCCATTCTCAATGTGAGACGCTATTGCATGCCACAATGATCACAAGCATTTAGATTCCTCAGTGAAAGTGAACCGCAGGACCGAACGATCAACGGTATACCAGCCAGCAGAAGCCGTAATGAGACTGAAGAAGCTCTGACGTCGGTCAATAAAAAACAGGGGCGCCGCCGGAAACAATCTGGCATCAAGTGAAAGCTTGCATTCGTAGTGTGCAGGTCGTCGAGGCCACGACCGACGTGATGTGCATCATGGCAGATAGAAGATGGATGGGATGGGAAAACTACGTGAGCCACAAAGCGCGACCACTGTGACTCTGCCCGAGTCATTGTTGAGTTTCTGGTGGGCTTTGGATCTCTCTAGGCGATGACCATTGACCAGGTCGGATTTTTTGGTATTCCTCTATGCAGTTTGCAGTACGCCCTATATTTACTAGCAAAGTATATGTTTTTTTAGAAAAGGGAATATGTATTAATATTCCAGCCTCTATATCGATTCATACATATAGCTGTTCCAAGGTCTGTACCACCAAGTCTCACACAAAACTAAGTTTCTCGATACAAGGAAAGGTCAAACAAGGCAGAACCAAAGTAACCACGCTGCTGAATTAACTAGCTGAAAGTCTATTATTAGAGAACCAGCCATTAGAAGAAAAAAATCCATCACCCACACCTCAAGTGCACGACACGTCGAGCTGATATGTGATCGATCTTCCTCTTTTTGCAACAACCCCCAAAACCGGGCCCAATGAGTCCCTCGGAACAACACCTACATTGGAGAGAAGATTCTTGAATTGTTAAAGACCATATCGTTTCGGCTGATCCAAATCGCCCAATAAAAAGCTACCGCCCCTGCTAGAGTCTGATACCTTACTCCCTTGTCTACCCCATTAAACCAATCGTCAAATACATGTTCTATATTTAACGGGCAGGGCAAAGTATATGTTTTAGGTTTGTGTGGAGGAAAATAGACCGAGAAGAATCTGCTACTATACATGCGCGATGTGATTGGGGCAAATGGGAGTTTGAAGAAAATGAACCGGTTATTTTAGTGAAAATGTTGATGGTGCTTTATAAAATGTTGTAATAGGTTTAGAATATTAAAAAGTTGAAGGTCGCTTATTGTACTAACTCAGGTCAGCTTACTCAGATTTCATGAGGTATTGAGTTATTAATGTCTGTAAATTGACTCTTGTAATACGCTCTGTACATAGGGGTCCCCTAACCGGGTCCATCCATAAATCAAGTTACTTCTTCTACATTTTAAGGCCGTGTATATAATTTTCTGCCAACAGGGTTGTTGGACACTAAGGACATTTGGTCGAAAACTAATTATGGTATATATGTTCTCTTGACTAGAAGATTATTAAGGCTATCTTTTTCACACTTTGTGGCCGTTAAATTAGACAAGTTTAGGTAAAATTTGGCAAAACGATTTTGTGAGATAAATAGTTAAGAGTACAAACAGAGACTAAATTGTGGCCACAAAAACCAGCGTTGACTCCCTCAATTGTGTTCCATAAAAAAGGTATATATTACTAAGAAAACTGTGGCTGCTTAACCTTAGGTATGGAATTGCAAGCTTATTATATAATCCAAACATATACATATCCATGTTATGAAATGACATTTACCCTATCAATTTTAAAAATGGGCATTTATTGGAAGTTCACCATGATTAAACTTAAAACATTTATTTCAAGCTTAACAAATAACAAACTAAAATAAAGATTATATATACTCCTTTGTATAAATACAGACACACATGTTCTTCTTTCTAGATGTCTAAGACGACATATTTTGAAATTAACGATGTGGACATGTTGCTAGCTCCAGAGCCCCTGGCAGTGATGCAACGCTGAAAAAAGACGTAAAATTTTGGCTGTAATACCATACTAGGAATAACACTTATATTCAATATGGGGCACTACACTCAAATGTATACAAGTAGAGTTGTATACAAATGTATACAAAATCCCTTATACAATGGGAAAATACAAATACATAATAATACATCTAACATATATGCAACCGCTGTGGAGAAAATAAGAAGACGCGCAGCAGCAGCGCTATGCAATTAAATTACACGATGAGTGGCACCATGTTTGCAGAAAATGGTTTTCCTCATTTGAATCGTATGCAGAAGTGATAATTAATCACACTCCAAAACCCTATATCTGAACCTTGCAAAATAAGGGGAAAGAATCACAGGGCCCGTTAGGTGTGGCGAATTTGCACCTGAGGTATGAAGATTTGCCATAGGAAAAGGAAGAAAATGATAAATGGTGTCAGCGACTTCATGCATTAGATCTGGTAGTTTTTGTACTTGACGGCTTCACGCAAGGTTGTGAATAAGCAAAACGAAGAATACTAGTATGTAATATATACATCAGGCAAAAGCATTCCTTGCAATAAGCTGATAAGTGATAACCAACAACAACGGCATTTAGCTTTCCCCGGACTGCCAAACCCTGGATAATACAAAATTATGTTTGCTCACCAAGAACATCCTATATTATGTTTTTTCCCTAATTAATACTATGTACTGAAAGAAAGCAACAACCGAATCCGAAAAGAATACTGCACTATGTCACTACAAAAGCTACGATAACGACGCCAGACAAGTAATTGAGATTCGAGGCCTCCAAGCTTGCATCGTATAGCTACCAATCATTCACTAATCCCAAAGCCTTATGGGCTTCAGAGACCTTCCCGTCACATCCAGCTGGGTGAGAGCTGCTTGCACAGTCTCCTTCAGTTGCGCACCATCCATTTCTTCCGAAGTCTGCAGAAGCCAACGATGCTTTTATTGCAGTGACAAAAATTCAGCTCATGGAAGCTACTGTCGATTGTGTATTAGCACATCACAGATAGATTCCAAATAAATTTGTACAGTAATGCTAGGCTTCCATTGTAGTCAGGGAATAGCAACCTGTTCGTTTTCATCTAAAGAAAAACTAGAAAGAAAAATATATTCTATTTGAGAGGTACAATCACTTTGCCACGGGAATATATAGACAAAATCTATTTTTTTATCTAATGTGCAAATCTAGATATTCATATTTGATAAATGGAAGACATCACTGTGTTCAGATTTATTGAAGCTTTATAATATCAAGGTGTAAGACTGATGCAAAAAACTTCATGGAATCAGACATTAAAGTATATTGATGCAAAAACTCAAAATTCAGCATCATGTATTTCTTGTGTCGTTGATACCGTAATATGTGTCTAATGTAGTTCAGATTTATACCACTTGCTTTCTTCTAATGTTGTACTTTATTTTTCTCTTGATCGTTTTCATTATATTTTTGGTCGGTGTGGTTACTATTTTGTTTTGTGGGCCACAAATTTTGAAATCAACTGTCCCCAAGCTTTCCACATCATTATTAAATATGCGCACAAGAACATCCCCATCATGTTGCCCATGTTTCTAAGTGATGCCTATAAACTCCGAGGACAGGTTATTCAACTCATACAGAGTAGAAAGAGACCGGTCAGTTCATTCAAAAGAGTGCAGAGGAATTGGGACCCTTGAACGTCGAAGGAGCATTTATTTTAGTTTCAGTGGAGGACACAAGTGATGAACTGCTATTTTCTCATTTTCTCATAGGAAAATTTTAGCCGCCGATGTTGTTAGCACACAATAGTACAAATATCTTTGAACGTTCTAACACCCTTAAAAAAGATGCAAAAGTCATCTATTTTCGCTCTTTCTTTTTTCTACTCTTGCATTACGTTTTCTTATCCATGTAGTCACCATTTTGTTTTCCAAACCACCTGCCCCATCACTCTTCAATGAGCGGAAGAGAAACTGTGCCATCATGTAGGCTGTTTATAAGAGATCTTTTCCGGTGTTTGCAATTAATATGGACCGTTGGCTGACCATGATCTAATGATCCACGATTAAAGGTACCAATCAAAAGGTACTTAAATATTGATAGAGGTACTTAAGTATTGAGGACAAGAATGTAATTTCATCTGTTGATAAATATGGAATTGTATAGATCTTTTAGGAAATGGATTGGTACGTGATAGTTTCCTATTTACATTGTTTCCATAACATTTACTTGGTTACCATTCATGTAGAGTAACTGCAATAGGAAAGGATAAGGAATGTCTCGGCAAACCATTAATTTATATTTACATTGTTATATTCAAATTCATTTTATCGTTTTTTTGCCGGTTGCTAAAATTTCTTTATCGTTTACGTGTTTCTCAAATATTTACCCTATAGATTCAGGTTTTGCAAATATCACTCTACAAATATGGTTAACCTGCAATAGGTGGTGCAAATTATGAACGAATGACACAATCATATAATCAAATAAAATAATTATTCAGCCCATACATCTAATGGTTGCAACAGATTGTAAGGCTATAATTCTGTTTCACAAAATCCAAAGCTACAATTTATAGTCAATATGAACTATGTAATTGATTAGGAAACTAAGTAAACAATTGGGTCCCCCTCGTTATGAATGATTTCTAGCTAGAGAAGACATACAGAGAAGATAAATCTAATTCACAAAACAAATCTTGCATGTTACCATATTTTAGTCACTTTCTATTGTTATGAAACTTTTTATTCCATACCTCGCCCCTCTCTTAATCAACAGTCTAGATTACAATATCTCTTAGTACCTCGCAAACACCATAAAAGATCTCTGTTTTTTATAAATGTTTGAATAAGATGAGTAGTCAAATGTGAATTTTGAAAGTGAACAGGTACTTCCATTTTGCAATGGAGGAAGTACCCAAATTTATAAGTCATTGCATGGCTGCATAAGCCTCAGCTCACGGGATGCAATGTTCCAATGATGGGTTGTGTGAAGCGATGCTTGGGCCTGGCTAGCCAGATGCAAAACGTGTTAGCATACGCTCAAATGCAAATCGATTCCATTTCTCTCGCGGGCCTCTAGCTCGGGTTGTAGCTTGTGTGCACGCAAGGCACACTACCTTGTGTCTCACCTTTAAAAGTTCTCATATACATGTATGCAACCAAACAACTTCTAACATTTGTTTAGTTATTAGATGAGAACCAACCAACCAATCACGCTGTTCCTGCAAGGACTGGCTCGCGGGGGTGGGGGGGGGCTGGTTCCAGTTGAAGAAGGCAACCAATCATGCTCTTGGTGTATTTAAGTTCTAAGAGCATCTCCAACCATTCCCTAAATGAGGTTGCTAAATGGAAATTTAGGATGTGATTAATAAAAATCATTCTCCAACCGTTCCCTATATGAGGTTGCTAAATTTACCAACTCCCAACCCATGGCCTAAAGGTTGCTACATTTAGTTACCTAATTCTTACTCACTAAAGGATATTTAAACTATTTAGAAAACGATTATTGGGAACGGTTGGAGTGCATGTCTTCTTTTTACTCCCAATAGATATAGCAACTCTCTAAAACCAATTTTTTGGGAGTAAAATTATTGGGAACTGTTGGAGATGCTCTAAGGACATGTTAGTAAAGTCCTACAGGACGGCTATTAAGAGACCGGCCGGTTTATTCAGAAGGTGACACGAAGAAAATGCAAACAAAAAATGGAACATTTGAAGGCGATGGGATCGGAACTAAAGGAACGCATTTTGCCAGCTGCTGAATTATTTGGCTCTTTTGCTCTCATGACTGTTTTATCTGTCCTGGCACCATAAAAATTGTATGGCCTTTTGGGGCCGTGACCACAGTACTATAAGTCGTATAGCTTGAGATGTGCCCATAAAGTTTAGAAGCCATGTCCGTTGTATATATCCGACCGCCAAACAGTGGTCAGATAATGATACCGGAGTGTTCAGTAGCCTATCCAAAAGGTTGACTTTTTCCTATCCTATGGGTGTGCGTCCACATCAACCTAGTACGTTGCTAACTGTACGATGTTTCAAATGCAATTGCCAATATAAAAAAATGGACCTACCGAGACTATTTGCAATTATTCCAAATGTAACAAATATGTGTCTAAGTGAAGTATTACTGTCTCCATATTTTTCTCGATGTCAGTTAGCATAAATTTGTGGCAATCCACATCAATAAAATAGAGTATATAGAGATAATAGTTGCTAGTAACAAGTGGTTCGGTCAAACTTGCTATAGCGGATTGGCGGTGACACGTAACACTAAACAGAGGTATGTAGATGAGAATGACATGATTCATGGGTGGTCTAAGGAGACCACATGATGAACCGAGCTGTATAATTTTTGCTATTTTCGAAAGGAAATGTGTACCGATTTTATAGTTGTGAGTATACTTGACGTTTATGATAACTAATCTAGTCCAAGAGGCTTCGCCTTGGACAGCGAAATGGGTAAGTTCCAATCTTGAAGAAGTTCCAAAGTGCACCTTGACTGCTCCTAACCTGCGAAATGATTTTCGTGCTACTAGAGAAAAGTATCGCCTTTAAAATTTTATATCAGTGATTTTAATTAGGGTAACAGTTACATTTTGTAAAGCTTAAAATTTTGCCAAACGTCATGAATTAAAGGCAGGGAATCCAGACCTTTGGGCACAAATATTTTTTTCAAAAAAAATCTGGAGGGTCTAATCGATGCGCCATGCGCGGCATCTCTATCTGCCGCCCATGTGACGTCACCCCGGCTGACGTTATCCGCCGATCCATAGCACGGGCCCAAGGCAATTAAGCGCGAAAGCGACTCGCACCCAACCCCAGTTTTTTTTTTTTTTTTTTTTGACGTGGCAACCAGAGCAAGGCCGAGAGCAAGCAGGTCATTGTTGTTGGTCAGCAGCTGAGAGTTGGGACTGGTGGCATTACCTGCACGAACATGGTGTGGACGACGGTGTCGCCGACGGCGGCGACGGTGGCCGTGACGACGCGGAGGCGCAGCGGCTCCAGCGCCCGGCACACCTTGGACACGGCGTCACGGGCCCGGCTGCAGCGCACGCTCACCACCGCCAACTTCTCCCCGGCCTCGCACACCTGCACCTGCGCGTGGTGTGCAGAAATCACTGGTTTAATTAATTTGCCCATCCTTCCCCCCCCAAACAAACCAGTGGTCTCGGTGCCCGGTAATTCTGCTGAAATTTACGGCAACAATTGCTGGTACCTCGAGGATGTGGAGCGGCGGCGCGGCGCTGTTTCCCGGCAGCAGGCGCGGCTTCTTGGTCCAGGGGCCGAAGCTGTCGGCGTCCTCCGTCTTGACGACGGCGGAGGCGGAGGAGGATTCGAGGGCGGCGATCTCGGCGAGCATCCGGCGCTCCTCCTCCTGCAGCCGCTCGATGTAGGCGATGGCGTCGCGGATGATGGACGCCTTGTCCATCTGCACGCACCAGCAATCAATTCAGGAACAAATCGATTGAATTGATTTTTGGCACTCAAGGTGCCTGCCTGCTCTGTCTGGTTCAGCACATATACCTTGGTGATGTTGGGGACGACGCTGCGCAGCGTATAGAGCTTCTCGTTGAGCCTCCGGCGCCGGTCCCTCTCCATGACCATGTTCTTGCTCACCGCGCCGCCGCCGCCGCCTCCTCCTGCCCCTAGCTGCTGCGATGGCGGCGGCGGCGAGGACGACGTGGTGGGCACCGCCGCGGGGCTGGAGTCCGGCGAGTTGGAGTCCTCGCAGTACGGGTACCCGGCATCGCTCTGGGGCATGTACATGCTGAACCAGTCCGCAGTCACCAGCTGTTTTCGAAAACAGAAATAGATGAGCAGCAGAAGAAGAGGTATCTACCTGTTGACGACGGGGAGGTCGTGTGTGTCGAGGAGCAGGTGGGGCGGCGGCGGCCAGTAGAAGTCGAAGCCCACGCCCAGCACCTCCGTCTCCATTATTCCTTGCTCCGGCTTCTTCTTCTTCACATGCGGATAGACAGTGTGCCCTGCACAAGCACTTGCCACTTGCAGCTTGTCAAGCTCTACTTATACCCGCCACCCGGTGTGGTCACTACTAATGGCCATATTCCTGTGCCAAAGCAGATACTTCTGGGCAGGCCGGAATAAATTTTTTGGGTGCGTGAGGATTATGGATGCCATCCGAGCCTTTGGAGCCACGCAACGCAAAGCGGAGCAGAGAGCATCTGGTGGTGACTGGCGTGCGGTGACTGGGGCACCAGCAGCTGGATCAATGGACGGATGCACACTTAGGGGCTGCAAATAGACAAGGACCGGACAAGCCCGGGTGGGGTCCTGCTTGGCGCGACCAAACTATTACTCCCTCAATGTCTTAATATATGGTGTTTTTGACTTTCAGATATCTACTTTGATCATTGGTCTTATTTAAAATATTTGGGTTATTATTTGTTTTATCATCATGTTTATTTTATGTATGACTTATTTGTTTTCATATTTTTATAAATATTTTGAATAAGACGAATGGTCACAATTGATATCTCTCACTCAAAAACGTTCTATATATTAAAGGACAGAGGGAGTAGATGCTAGTCCTCCATGTAATCTTTGTGGATTTCTTTTTTAAAAAAAATTACTCACGAACATTCAACCTTATGAACATGCACACATGTATCATATCTCTATGAGCACCTCTGAACCATTGTGAGCTAGCACGAAATTGCTAATGTTATCTTGCTATTAACGAACGTCATCTCTCACTAAAATAATAATTATTAATAAATACAACGCCGGTGTTAATTGTAGGATTTGAATCCCTTAAGTTGGTTATATCTCTAGGAACCTAACCATCTGAGCCGGGCACAATTTACCCGTGGATCTATGTTTGTGGCTCCTCTGTCCTCTCTCCTTTCATAATCTAGCCGTTACCTTTTGCCATAGCATCGGCATCACTTTGAGTGCGATTTTATCTCCTCGTGGCATCTTCAGGGTCCAATCACAGATTAACTTTTGTGTCTGATGATGCACCAGCAACATGACTTCTCTTCCTTTTTTAAGATCGAACTGGTTGGTTTGGCGAACCGCACGACTGAACGGCTAGAATCTACCAATCAAATACTATTATATGCTATTATCACTAGTCCAATTGTATCTAGCAATATTGTATTGTGTATTGTGTGTTTCCAAAGGATGGACAAGAAATGCTTAAGCCGATGGACAAGAAATGCTTAAGCCCGACCCCCCCCGGGTTGGATCGAGCTAGGATCTGGATTGCTCGGAGACACCCTTCAATAGACCTTTCATTCTTGTGCTCCACTGTCCGTTTATATCGTCCGTGGGTGACATGGGCCCATGAATTTGGTTCCTTCCCCTTGTTCCTTTAGCAACGAGCCAAGAGAATCATTTTCACCCGATGAAGACCATTGAATTTCATGCACGTTGTGTGTTTTGCTTTTAATTATTCTTGAGTAATATGATGCACGTTCCATATTGAGCTACTATTTTTCATGGGGCCTGGAATCATACCCAGGCCCAGCCTAAAGCCCGAAATCCTGATTTTCCTATATATATTTTCAAGTTTTTTTATTGTATTGATGTGTTCATAATATTACTTTCTGAGGCTTTTTGATCAAGAAAATAGCTACAAAAGGTGGGTAATCAAGTGTATAAATGTGAGAAGAAAATGTTGCTTCCCTTTAAAAATTTTGACTTCAGAACAAGTGATTTGGTGCTATTGGACAGTAAATCACTTGTAATGACACCGTAAAAGAATGGAGAGAGTACCTTATAAATAGAGATTGAGTGTTTCCTAGGAACGGAAAGGAGCAGCCATATTATTAGAACAATAATAATAACCCGTCATATAAAGTAGAGGCACCCAAAGTTCATAAAAAAAATAACGGACAACGGGACACATCATATGCAGTATACATATAATACATATAGTAACATAAGTTCAAAAGATCACGTGCCCTTATACAAATCCAGAACACTCAAGGCGGTGCTTTAAACTGTGGGACACCAGGACACCAACCGGGACATACGTGACATGTGCTCAATCAATTTCATGCCCTTTCTGCTGGTTCTTCAACAATAGTAATCCAACAGCCATTATCAGAAGAAGAAAAAAAGCTAATCCAACAGCCATCTATAGTCCCGCTAGAATCTTAGCAGTAGCAACGAGATCTGGATGGGGCCCGCAAGATAAATTTAAAACTAGGCTAGATGCAAGCCTAAGATAGGCTGACGATTATAAGGTTATAAGGAGAAAAGTGTTCCTTCTAGTGCCTTCCCTGATACAGTATCTTGAATTTGCTTGGTTTCAAACAGGATTATTGAACAGTTGCAGTCTTGTCGATCGCTCATAAAACTTGGCAGTGCGTGGTCAAGGTTCCACACACTAGTTTTTTTCGCAAAAAGAAAAAAAGGTTCCACACTGACACTAGTGATGCATATCGTAAAACTTGGCATACAGGTTCAGATCTGTGCAAGCAGTGATTTCAATAATGTGCCATATATAATGACTACATCATGAATCATGCATGGATCTGGAGATTATGTAGATGGATATCGACTTATGGAGCATAACAAGAAACTATAAACCCTAATCAATCCACTTGCTTAAAAAGTAAGGCTCTTTTGCAGAAATTTTATATGAAATCCTCGGATGATGTTCACTATAAGGCCAATCATTTGCATTTAATTACATGCTATATCAGAAAAAAATATGACGAGACAAGAGATTTTTTATGAAAGAGAGAAGATGATTTTCATCTCTATGAAAGGATATTAATACGATTTTCAAAACAATGAAAGCCAATGAAATTGGAGCCTTTCGTCACAAACATCCTACCCACAATGAAGTGTCACTGCAACAATCAACAATTTAATATTCTACTAAACTTATAAAACGGTGTCATGATTGAAAGATGTAGTTTCATTTCATAGAATAACACTACAAAGTTAAAAACTCGATCGTGGGAGTATGACGGTCCCCCGGGCATTTTGTTAAGAAGAATACGGTCGAAAAATTCTGAACCCCCATCTCTATCATACACAGAGCCTTAGTTGGGTGTGTGATTACCGAATGCTTTGGCTGGGGAAGGCGAGGGAATATTTTCTTTTGTAGCGGGTGCGAAATGGTGGATCGAACCCCCAACCAGTGGGTAGCCGTCCCGACGCCTTCACCAGCGAGCCACAGCCTCGTCCGTGCAACACGACGAAGTTAATGTGTCACTCTTGGATTCCAATCGTGAAATGAAAGTATTTAGTGAAATTGACTTAATAATAATAATTAAAATTGACAAATAAACCCAGTTCTTGCAGAACTCAAGAAAGAATCTGGCGTTCTAGCGGATTCCACTCTTAACTTTACCCCTGCAGAGCAGAGGACTGTAAACTTCAACAATTTATCATTTGGAAATGACAGCGACGCATTTGGATTGGTCACATTTCCAGGGTGCGTCTAAGCGTGCACATCGTTTGCCTTTTCATTGTCGCCTCCACTAGGGCCAAGCCAGAGAGGACCATCAAAAAAGCTTATCTACTCCATCCCTGCGAGTGCCACGTAGCAACAGACGTCGCCTTCAAGATCTGCATCGATCAGCCATATGCATCGTGCTTGATCTCAAAACATATCACGTTCACCACAAAAGCAGGTTGTGTTCTGGACATAATTGCAACATAACAATCCAGGAAGATGTTGCCATTCTGCTTTGGCGTGGGTAGGACTTGCAGATTTCAACAAACAAAAAGTGGCGAGAGACTCGACGAGACATCACGAGCGTGAACCCTGGGAAAATGAATTCTCACCAACTCGAGATTAGCGTAAGTTGGACAAGAAAGAGTTGCAGGAGAAACCTTTTTTTTTTTAACTTTCCAGGGTATGAAATAGAACCAAACCCTTTCTTACGGACCGTGTGAATCCAGCCCCATGATGGGCTGCAAACTAAACAAGCATCTTCTGGGCCTACTTAAAAGATTGAACTTACCGCGAAGTTGTTGGCCCTGAAGTCATTTTGTATTGCACGGATGCAGGATGGCCGGCCTCATTACATAGATTTTTGTTCATTTCGACCAGAAAAGGAAATTGTTCGCCTACGTAAATGAGGGTGGGCCATCCATCCATCAAACGCAACCGATTTGGTAACAGGTATACCTGTCCAAACGGGCCGCCCGGCACGGCCCGGCCCAGGCACGCCAAGGCACGGCCCGTTTCTTTCGGGCCGGCACGGCACGAAATTCATTTCGGGCCGTGCCGTGCCGGCCCACGTGCCAGGCCGTCGGCCCACGGCACGGCACGAATTACACAGGCCGTGCCGGGCCGGCCCGTTAGACACGCCGGCCCATTAACATTTAAATGGAGCAAAAATGGTAGAGAAATATGGAGTTTTAGTGGGATTCGAACCCGGGTCTCCTAATTTCTAGAAGAGAGACTTAGATGTTTGTATAGAAACCATATATATTTTAAATAAGTTATTTTCGGACCGTGCCTAAATGGGCCATTTTCTTGCTTTACCGTGCCAAGGCCTAAACGGGCCGTGCCCGTGCCGCCCGTCGGGCCACCCCGTCGGCCCAAGCACGGCACGACACCTCGGGCCGTGCCGTGCTTGGGCCATGCTTTTTTGCGGGCTTCCGGCGGCCCAAAAGCACGGCCCAAATGGCCAGCTTTAGTAACAGGTGACCGCAATGTTTGGTGTAATCCGACAAGGTCGGTCCCACGAACGTAAGTCTCTAGGGTGAGCACGTTGAGACTAGCTGCACCTAGTACCATCCCGGACGGCCTCCCGCATGCCAAATTTAACGTGGTACCGGACGTCGGTGATGAGGCAACATGGTGTGGGCCCTCGGTGGGCTCGCTACTCTTGCCATGAGCCGGAAATCGTCGAAAGAGAGGGCCGCCACCGCCACGATCCCGCCCGGATCCTGTCGCCGCCGCCGCTCGAATCCCTCTTGGAGGAAGCCGTGGCACACGTGGTGGATCCCGCTGCCGCCGCTTAGATCCCACCGTCGCCGCCTCGAATCCCGCTCGGAGGAGGCCGCCGCCGCGCGCGAGGGAGGAGAAGGGAGGCGATGGCGATGCGCCGGGAATCTATGCGTGTGGGAGGCCGGCGACACACAGGGCGGGTGGGCAGGCCTGCGCGTGAGGGAGGAGAGGACGGGTGGCGGCGGCCTGCGCGTGCGCGAGAAGAGGGTGGGCGGCGGCAACCTACGCGTGTGGGGGTCGCCGCGCCCCACAACCAACTAGCGCGCAGCGCGTGCCACCCGGATCCGAAGGAGGACGGGGGCGGCCGGGGAGGCGGGCCTGGTGGGGGGGGAGGCGGGCCTAGCGGGGGTAGCGCGAGGGAGGTGCGCGCGGCGGAGGTGGGGAGGCGCAAGGGACAGCAGTGGAGAGTGTTCTAGAAAGGAGAGGAGAAGAGAGAGGAGATAGGAAAAAAGACGGGTGGATGACGTGTGGGCGCTAGGAAGGTAGTTGGTATAGGGGAGTTGGTATAGAGGATGAAATTTAGAGTATGACGAGTGTAGAGAAAGTTGGTATAGAGAAAAGACCGACTAGAACGCAATATTCGTTTTAGAGGATGATTTTAAGGTACGACGAATACGGATAGCATGACGTGGTGGAGAGATGGAGGAAGATAATCTGCACGTGCGAACAATGTCCGGACATGCTCTCTCCCGACTCCTCTACGGAGGGTTGTCACTTGTCACTATCACCGTCGCATCGCCGTCCCGTAGGGTGCGAGTTCGGCCAGGTAGTTTATTAAGGGAAAGAGCAAAGTCCAAATTACTCCCTTCAAGTATAGCCAAAGTTTAGATAACTCTCTAAACTAAAGTTTGGTCCAGCTTTAATCACCAAAATACTTTATTTAGTTCAATTCACCCTTAATTGAACTTTTTTTCTCCACGCACAAGTGGAGTATTTAGTTGAAATTTCATGGGGTGGTAGTTGGTATCACATTGTAGGTCTAGAATTATATTTTTTTGAATTTTTGTCATGATTTTTCATACACTATTGTATTACCGTATCAATATACTCGTTAAATTTCATTATCTGTCAAAATAATAATAATAAATCATGATGTATTTTTCTAACATGATTTACAAAGTGTTCTAACACCCTATAAAATTTTACCTTAAAACGTCACTTATGTGTGATGAAATAAAAAAAGATAAATTATGTTAGGGGGTAAAGTGAACCAAATTGCACTATTTTAGGGTAAAGCTGAGCTAAACAATAGTTTAGGGCCCGTTGGGGATGAAGGAATTCCAAAGGAATTTCACATGAATGCATTCCTATGGAAAGGAATCAAAAGTTTATGTTTGGAATGGAGGAAAGTGAGTTTCCTTTCCAAAGGAATGGTATCCTTCTATGCACAAAACGTAGGAAAGATAAAATCAACTAAAAGCTATGGGAAATTTTCCTTTGAAATCTTTAGCACAACGGAGGTCTCCTACCAATTTTGTGGTCTTTTCATAGAAAGTATAAGGAACGAAAAGTATTTTTTGTGTGTTAGACCAGAATTTTTGTTTACATCTAGGTGTTTGCACTAGCATTAAACCTATTATACATCAATGTTTTGGCGTGACTTTTGAATAATGATAATTTAACTACTGAATAAAATATATAACTAAAATTCAAGTGTTCTATTTTCTTTGTTAGTGTACGAGATCAAATCTTAGTCATTGATCCCAAAATTGGATGGCTAAAAAATTCAATTTTGTTGTATTACTCTTACTTTAATCAATAAAGCACTGTAGGAGCGTGGCTCCTCCAGTTTTCTTAAAAAAAAATTGGATGGCTAAAAAATTCAAGAATTGGTAGCTCCTAAAACACTAGTAATAGATAGGATAAGTGCTTGACACTTAGCCCGTGCTTCAGTTTTATGAGTTAATTTGTAGCTAACTAATTTTAGCCCTTAGTTGATTCAGACAAAAGGATTAGTAGGAAGATTAGTTGTTAACTAACTATTAGTATATTAATTCCATCACTATTATGACAATGCCCATTGCAGATTTGCAGTTGTATAAAAACACTTTGAATATGGTCGTTCTTACACTCACCATATGGAGCTTAGTCCCACATCAAATATAGACAATGGGACAACCCAATTGAAACAAGCAGTTTCAGCTTAAGTAACAATATGAGTGTCAAACACTGAATTTAATCTAGGAATCTATGGAGTGGGACAAACATATATCCCTAGCATCGTATAAAGTAGTTCAATCAAAAGAGACTACATCATAAAAACATGCAAGTGGCTAAGGGTGCGATTGGTTGTCTTCTCCCCCTAGCCTGGCTCGCATTAGGGAGCCAGGCTGAGTTGGTGCAAGATGCCCTTGTTTGGTTGCCTCCCAGTAGCCAGTGCCCAATAGAGATTGTGATTGGTTAATTGGTTGCATACAAATATTCAAAATCAGGATGCAAGTTGTTGTGATTGGTTGTTTGCATAAGGAGTGTTTGTTCACCTGAAGCACCCAATGAGTGTGGTTACCACCAAGTAAAAGCACCATCGTGCTCACATCCCCCCCCCCCCACCCTCAACACCCGCGCCCGGCCGACCCACCGCCGTTGCACCGTGCCGCCCTACCGCGCTCGGCTGCTAGCCCCGACCCTCGCGTCCGTGCCAGGCCTCCCCACCGTCACCGTAGCGCGTCGCGCGAGCTTCCCTGCCGCGGCCAGCCGTCGACCCCCATGCGCCTCCTTCGGCCGCGTTGACTCCGGGCCCCATGGACTACCGCGCCCGGTCGCCGGCCCTCCACTCTTGTGCCACCTCTCCCGCTCCTCCAACTGCGCCATGACCGCGTCCCCGCCACGACCGTGCCCATCTCCTCGCGCTAATCGAGGGCCGCCGTCATTGCGGGAGAGGAGAAGGTTGCGCTGCCGCCCGCCTTCCGCCGGATCCGCCATGATCAAGAGCCGCCTTCGTTGGGGGAAGAGCGGATCCGTGACGCGAGAGGGCCGATGTCGCCGAACCGGAGCTGGTTGGTTGCCGCCTCGCCGACGAGCGGAGATGGTGTCGGGTGAAGATTCGGAGGCGGCGGGGATGGCGCGAGTCGAGGGCGGTGACCCTAGCCTTCCCGCTCGCAGGCGCCGTGCTTCGCGCCGCACGCGTCTGCGCACGCCATTGCATCCCACGAGCTTGGCTCCGGGAAACGAAGAAAATATCCGCATCCCGCGAGCCAGGCTCCAGGGCACCTCTTGCAACCGCTGGGCCAGGCCAGTAGGGCATACAGGCATCCAAACACAAGAAAACTACATCTGACGGGCCTGATTCTGCGAGATGCATCCAACCAATCGCACCCTAGGACGTTGCATCATGTATTATGCATGTTCCGTTAACTCGTGAACAACCCAACTTCAGTTAACAATTCGGTTCCGTGAAATTAATTTATTTGCGTGTTTGCTCGTCACAAAGCTCTATCTTGGACCCACGTCAGCATTAGAAAGACTGTTTTTCCGGTCGAAATGCATTGTTGGTGGCAGGCCAGCGGACGTGCAAGTAAATGGGCTTTGGCTCTTTTTTTTATCCTGCACATGGTTCGACACCGTTCGAGCATGGTTACCTCAAAAAAAATGACAGATGGTTTATTTTTCTCTTTCCAATCTTGGTTCGGTGTTTGCAAAGCGTCCAAAGTTACCGCCGGAGGACGATGGTTCGGTTCCCTCCTACACGGCTGGTGCCCTTGGAACAGAAGCTTACACGTTATGGATCAACCCTACTGCCCCTCGTACAGAAGATGAGATCTGGAGAAGGTTGGAGGATGATTTGCAGGTGGGTTGACAGATGTATAAACTAGCACGTGCCCATGTTTCTCCTCTGCTTCCATCAGGAGCAACAGCAAAATGATCTCCACAACTCCACTCCTCCACGCGTCCGGGTCGCAATCTCCGCGTCCCCTGTGTAAGCACGTGCAGTAGACAACATGCACGTTTTATCCTGTTTCGCAGCAGGCGATATTGTAATCTCCATCAAAACAACCAGTTTAGCATTGACGCAACTGCAAAATGATTCGAGTCAACGCAATGGAAATGCATATTCGTGATACCGATATTAAAATTTGGATAAAAGAAAAAGAGAACACTGGCCGGCTCGACGTTGAAGAGCAGGGTCGGACGCATTAACTACGCACCTGGCAAGTGATATTTGAATTTCTTTTAAAACATAAGAGATGTTTAAAAATAGTGATGATTTCAGTCCACACATGTGAATATGTCTAAAAACAAAAGCTATAAGGTTAGGCAAACAATCAAAAGTTAGAGTTATGGATTTTTTTTTTTTTTTTTTTTTTGCTATTTGAGGTGAGAACGAGCTTATCAGAATGATAGAGGGTGGGTGGAGCTAGATTCAAGTCAACCTACTCTAGCCTCGCTGGATTTGCACAAAACCTTAGAGTGAAGTTGTTAAGTGATTTGAGAAGAACATGGACCGGTAATCACCGTGGGAAGATATTTACCCGAAGCATAACATGAATTGTAGTAGTCCAATTCCGATCCAGCATCTTCTATGAAACATCTCTTTTATTTCTGGCAGCTACTAGTAATTCTTTTATTTACATATAACTATTTGACATTAATATTTTTTATTAAATACGAGGGGTGGCCCTCTTCTACTGATTATATCAAGTAAAAAAGAGAATTCAGGGTTGTGTGAATGTGCAAAAGGCTGAAAATCAATCAAGAAGAAGAAAGTAAAAGAAAACAAGGATCATGGAAGATTGTCTAGCCATGTGTAAAGAATTGTTGGTTGATTTTTGACCTTTGATAGATGGATAACCATGTTAATTCTTGTTTAAAGTTTTGTTAGCGCCATTACAGTGCTTGATCACTTTATTCTCTGCATACAGATACTCTACACCATAATTGTTATAATTTCCATAAATAATGGCACCCTCGTAGCTCTCTTGTGATATCTTTAAGCACTTGAAGACGATGGACATGACCAGGATATGTGATACCGATGGAGTTCCAACAATTCCTAGAGAAGTTACATTTAAGGAATAGATGCTTCAGGGTTTCTTCCATTAGTAAGATATAAAGCTCAAAGACATGAATCTAGAAACATTTTCTTCCTTTTTAGATGATGTATTGTATTTAGCCTATCCTAAATTAATATTAAAAATTATATTTATACGCGCAAGAGTATTTTCATTTGTATAAGGGAACACAACTTATGTATGGAGTGGATTAAAAGTCAGATCTTTTCTTATAAATGGGGATTTTCATGACCAGTTTTAAGCTAGATGTTTTTTTTGTGAACCAATAATGTTTGAGCTAACTAGTTTTAGGTAAATACTTGAGTGAGCATAGGGGCATATGCCTCAGGGTGACGTAGGTAGTTTGATAACCCTTTGATTGGAGAACTTTTCTATTCTACCACTACAAAGTCTGGGCTTCTCTCTTTTACCATTGCAACATTGGGCTTCTCTATAATAGCACTAAAATGTCAATCCTTTCACTCATTTACCATTGGTGAACTTTTAATTACGTTTAATAAGTTATCTATCACCTAATCCAACAGATCTTTCTTCTTCCTCCCGTTGGCAATGCTCTTCATCCCACCAACGTTATGCAATGCACCCTGGGGCCTGGGCCAAGCTAGCATCCGAGAAGCTACGCAAGGGAGTCCTGTAGCCTATCCCAACCTCTATTTCCCAATCCCAAACGGGAGCATGCAGATTGAAGCGGTTCTTCGACTTCCATAGCCGTCAGGACCAAGCTCCACCTTTTTGAAATTTTCTTCTTCCTCAATGAGCCATACATCAATTCCTCGGGTGTACAGCTTCCTTTCCTCATGGTGCATACATTTGATGATTTCTTATTTGAGATACGTAGCAGGAGTCGTAGTATTTCGCAAACTCGTCGTTGTCATTTAGCCCACCAGGGACACCTCGACGAGGACGACCATCTTCTGAAATTCCCTGTCAACTTGTTCTCACCTGCTGAGCTTGAGGTACTTGAGATGGATCCCCTCAACCTTTTTTCACTCTCCCTCATTCTATGGTTCGTGCACAAGATGCCCCTAAACTTCGGCGAAACTCGTGTTGTGCTGTCCCCACCCTGCGGTCTTCGCCCGTGCTTGGATGTGCCTCGAATGGTCGAGCCATGTTTCTCTATTCATAGCAGTATTTTTACAATAATTTTTAGTGACCGAAAATCCCACCGTTTATCATCTCCGGCGATGTACCATGGGAGCTGCCGCTACAGGCTACAGTAGCACTCGTGAAGGAAGGAAGAAGAACGGTTGGATATTAGGATTGAGGGCATTTCGGTCTTCTTTGCACCTAAGTAACTAGTAAAATACGTGAATTACAACTACACGTTCACCGATGGTAAAGGAGAGAAAGGATTGACATTTTAGTGCTATTGTAGAGAAGCCCAATGTTACAATGGTAAAAGAGAGAAACCCACCCTTTAGAGAGGTAGAATAGAAAAATTCTCCTTTGATTGTGATCTGTTGTCTCGGATGTGAAAAGATACGACCTCACACATGGTGAATGAATTGATATTTTCGTACATCAAATTATGCTTTGAATCATTAATGAGACATGTCTACAAATTTGATATGTTCAATAGTGTCATTATATATTTAATATTTATATTTAACCATTATCAATAGTTAAATTAGGGTGGACCTCCCTTGTGCTCACTAAAACCATACTCATAATTTTAGTAGTGGGCCGAAGATCATAATTTTAGCATAGAGAGGCACCTCTATGAGCATAATACAAGCCTCGATGTTATTATCACCAAAAACATGTCATAGTTCATAAACATATGTCATGCTTGTGATAACCTAGTACATAGTCTAAGTATCCTAGGAATCTAACACCTCTCGCAACGAGTGCCTCATACACAAGAACAAGTAAGGGGTGATGAGAAAGAGTTAGCATAGAGAGGCACCTCTCTTGTGTATGTTTAAGGACTTGCAGAGGTTGGAGATAAATTCTTTAGGATTTTCTCCATCTCGTAAGATATGGAGCTCATAGACATATGAGTCTAGAAACATGTTCTTCCTTTGTAGTAGACTAAATAAATGTGCTTATCCTATATTGCACTGAAATACAGGGGCGGAAATCCATACAGGGACACTAGGGCCATGGCCCTAGTCGTGGCCACAAAAACTTAAGTATCCAATAGCCTGTCCAACTGAACAGATCATCCTTCATATAGTTGTTTGTACTGTTCGTTCTCACGGTTTTTCCTGACTGCCGCAAGAAAGGATCATGAGTTGTGACCTACCTGTAATTATGAGAACCTCGGCCATTGCCGATCAAAAGGATCATGAGTTGTGACCTAGCTGTAATTATGAGAAGCTGTGCCATCACTGATCAAGATGCGGTGACGGCAAGCTGGCCTACCTGGCTCTCGCTCTCGTTGTCCTGCTGCGTGCCAAACTGAGCATGTACAATACCTGAAACCCGAGGGATCAAAAAAGGAAGCGCACAAAAGATCTCAGCCTCAGGTTAATGAGATATTAGGTCTTTACCATCCTGGTGCTTTAATAGCTTAGTTTAATTAGCACTGATTTGGGTTAACTAGACAGAGCTAGCTCAAATAAAACCTACACTAGTTAGGGAATTAAGTTTTGTCTCTCTTTAGTTTTTCTATATTGATCATAGTGAGAATAAAACAAAATTTTAGTATCTATTTCATTGGTGGATCTTGTATTCTAGTGGTCTTGATCCAATGTTACTAGTGGCCCTAATCTTGCTCAAGCAGAGTTCCATCGCTGGTGGAATACAAATAGAATGCTTTGTATTTCTACTAGCAAGAGGATTTTCATGACCAATTGTAAGCTAGATGTACTGTTTGTGAACCAAGAACATATTTGGTTGAATAATGTTTGGTAAATACTCCAGTGAGCAAAAGGGCATATGTCCACAGGGTGACGTGAACAGTCTAGAAACCCTCCGATCGTGAGATGATGGCATAGACCTTATAAGATGTGATTTAACACATGATACATGAATTTGATATTTTGTACTTAAATTATGATTTGGCGCATTGATCATATGTTATAACTAATTTTTATCATATTTAATAGTATAATTATATATTTAATTATAATTAATCGTTAAACTAGGATGGACACATACCTTTGTCTAAAAAACCATACTCATAATTTTACTATTAGGCTGCAGATCCTAATCTTAGTGACACATGCCTCCTTTGTTATTCATCTCCAAACATAGTCATAGTACATAGACATACGTCATGCTTGTGATAACCTACATAATCTAAGTATCCTACGAACCTCACACCTCTCGCAATAGTGCCTCATACAAGAACAAGTAAGGGGCGCTGAAAAAAGAGGCATCATATGGAGCACACGGACGGAACATGCTTTGTTAAGAAGCTAATTCAGACGGTCTCTAAGAAGCAGTATCAGAGTGATGAACTATGCTGTTCCGGTCCTACTAATAGCTCATTGAACTCGGTGGGCTCCCTGTGGCGTCGAGCTGGGTGATGGAGGCCTCAATCATCTGCTTCATCTGCACACGATCCATATGATCCACCTGCAGATAGAAAGAGATTGGTGAGTCAGCATATATCCAAACTGGAATTTTTTTAATGCTAATACAAACGGAGTAGTAGTTGTTTGGAAAAGCACCAACAGAGCGCCTATTGTTTCTCTATTTTCTACAAACGTGTTGAATGGAAGTCAACCAAACCCACATGTCATACGTTCATACTCAAAGTTCCAGTTTAATTAATAAGCACACGCTAATGATAGGACCCTTTTTCTGTGCTATTATATATAGTACAAATGAAAACAAAGGTGAAAACGACGTGCTGTTGTTGCTGGGCAAGCTTGTAAGCACGCGTGCAAGTCGTGCTTGCTGGTACAACGGGAAAAGTAATAATAATAATCCGCATCTGAAAAGAGAAGAAAAACACCCGAGTCCCGGAGTTCTTCCACATTCCAGTGGAAAAGAAATAAGAAATCCACGAGGACGGAAGCAGACTGGTGGCATCTTTGGCTGGGAGCGTGGACCACGTGCCAATCGTTTTCCATCCGCCCCCTGCAGGCGATGGCAAGTGGGGGATGACGATGGCTTGCTCTGCCCCCAGAACTCGCATCTGAAGAACGTGCGCGGCCATGTGGCACCAGATTCTCGAGTAACAAATTCGCATGTGATTGGAAGGTGAAAGAATTGATTAGCATGTGATAGTTGTGCAGGCCCGATATAGCCTAGACGGATTAGAGAGAACAAGGGAGTGGTAGTAAGAAAAAGGTGAGGAATTGGAAGGATTCTGTTGCTTTGTGGGAGACGTCGCAAAAGGAACAGGACGAGGTCGGAACTTTCCGCCTGCCCAAAACAGGAAACGGAGACTGAGCTGGGTGGGTCACGGTAAAAGTCAACCAGGTCAAACCAACAAAAGCTACCGTCCATGACGTCACCACGCGGAGGTCACCGAGGAAACAGAGCAGTACTGAGCTGAAACTGAAACTGAATCTGCGAGGAGACGTGTACCTCGACGAAGACGGTGTGCATGAGGCAGCCGGCGACGGAGGTGATGTTGGCGGTGATGACCCTGAGGCTGAGGTCCTCGATGGCGCGGCAGACGCGGGCCATGGCGTCGCGGCGCTTGCTGCAGGTGACGCTGACCACCAGCACGCGGTCGCCCGCCTCCGACACGCGCAGCTCCAGCACCTCCACCGGCGGCGGCGGCGGCGGCGGCGCGAACAAGGACGGCACGGACTGCGCGCGCCTCACCTTCTTCCGCCGCTCGGCCTGCAGGACCGTGCCCTCGTCGTCGTGCTCGAACCTGTGCTCCGCGCCAGCGGCCGCCTCGATCGCGCGCACCTCCTGCAGCACCTGCCGCTCCTCCGCCTGCAGCTGCTCGATGTACTCGATCGCGTCCTTGATGATCGACGCCTTGTCCATCTGCAGCAATTTGCTCGATCTCATCAGAACAGCAACAACAACTCCGGCCGGCGACCGTTCGTTCATCATTCCGAGCAATTCATCGATCCAACCTACCCTGGTGATGTTGGGCACGACGCTGCGCAGCGCGTAGAGCTTCTCGTTGAGCTTGCGGCGGCGATCCCTCTCCATGATGATGTTCTTGTTGGCGCCCGCCGCCGCGCCGCCGCCGCCGCCGCCGGCCGCCTTATTATTATGATCCCCGCCAGTCGCCGCGGCCGGCGGCGCCGCGGACGAGGAATGCGACCCGTCCGGCGAGCTGGAGTCGTAGTAGGACGCGGTGTCCTCGCACACGCCGCCGCTGCCGACGTACAGGCTGCAACACCCCGACGGGATCAGTCAATCACCAAGCTCAACGCACCAACCCATCAATGGCGGGCGGGCGGGCCGGGCCGGCAGCAATTGAGCTCGGGAGTCGGGACCCACCTGAAATCCTCGTTGTCGAGGAGGCGCTGCGTCTCCCAGTAGTACTCGAAGCTGTCGCCCATCTCCGCCGCGTCCATGTTCTTTCCTCCTCCTCTGTTCCGAACCTTCTTCTTCTCGGGAGTGAGCTGCTGAGTTGGGTTGACACTGATTTCTCGCGAGCCGCTATATAGGCTCCGCCGCGAGAGGCTGCCAGGTGGGCCCCTGCACGACGCGGACGCGCTCGGTCTCCCCGCCCGCGTAACGACCGGGGGACCAAGGGAACAAAAACGTGCGCGAAATCGCCCGGGCAACGTGCGCGACTTATTAATTCGCTCTCGACAGCTGATCTACCTGCACGCCGATTGGATCGTCTCGATGTCCCGTTGTGCCACGAATAACTTTTTTTTTTATGCTGATAAAAAAACAATTGCTAGTAGTAGTTGCCACGTGCGTCGTTATCTCCCTCGCCTGCTCTGCTCCGTAATAATTCCTCTATCGTGTGAGAGTGATTTCGGTTTGGGCGTAGGCGTGTGTTCTTGGATGTGTGTTCTTGTGGTGACGGCCGGCTCTCCGGTAACCTCTCCTCCATATTGCCGGGACATGGCGATGGGGATCTTGGTCCCCGTTTTGGATTGAAGTCTCACACCTGGAATTCGGGGGATGGAGAAGCTATAAATGGACCACATTCGAACACGAGCTTGCGTCATCATGATTGCGTCACCTGCTAAGCTTATGTCCTTTCACATCAATGATATTTATGCGACATTTTGTGTTCCATTGCACTCTCACCGTACAATATAGCATAGGCCTCTCTCTCCGTGTTATGTTTTCCGGGATGTTAGGACAGGGCGAAGTGGTTGTGGGAAATGTACATCGATGGAGCTGCTCGTCCTAGTGAAGTTGACCTGGATTCACCCGTTTGCTATTTTTTTATGACAAAAAAACTAAAATAAATAGAATGAAGTAGACCTGGATTCACCCGTTGCTATTTTTGGATGACAAAAAACTACTAGTAGAATAATAAATGGAATGAAGTGGGCCTGGATTCACCTGTTGCTATATTTGGATGACAAAAAAACTAAAAATAAATAGAATGAAGTTGACTTAGATTCGCCAGTTGATACTTTTGAAGGGGAATTAAACACCAAAATAGTTAAATAAACACCAATTGCTAATTTAGCCAGATCAGTATGATTGATAGATCTCATACCCATTCCCCAATAGTAAGCCTATGAGACCTGCACCATTGACTTTATTGTGCTAGGGGGATTTTGACCCTGTCACCACTCTTACAAAAAACGAAAACTAAAAGACAAGTTGGATAAAAATAACAGGAAGAGAATTAAGCCTAGATTTTGCGGATCTAGAGCACATGAGTTCTTTTGTTTACCTAACCGTTATGAGCAGATAAATGAACAATAAGGCATCTTGTTTACTTGCAAGGTTAAGGTTCAATGAACATGCCAACGCAGTTGGTCAACTTCATTACCAGTTTGTTATTGTTTTTCTTAACATAGTATCATATTGGTCTGTTGAGTCCTAATAAATCTTTTGATTACTACAAATGGGTTCGGGATTATTAATTTGAACCAGCTGTTTTGCATCGCAAAAGTATAGGTGAATTTACACTAGTTGAACGAGCTTTCCCGAAAGCATATTAGAATCCAACAAGGAGGTCAAGCATTGTTCATTTGATTCCACATTTTATATATGAAGTGTTGTTTTTTAAACAATACTCCCTCCACTTTTATTTTGTTGATGTTCGGACAAAGATTGTAGTTTAAAAATGAACCAGTTTTTTTGTCCTAACGTCAAAAAATATAAAAACAGAGGAGTAATATTTATATGACCTTTTTTGTTTGTTTTTAGAAATTTTTTTTTAGAAAATGAAATTACATTCTACGCCCACCTATGGTCGACACACAAACAAACCTATAAACCAAAGAAAATGAAAGGAGTGGCTTCAGTGCAAAATCATCTATACTAAAGGTTCACATACAATTGAAACAATTTCTTAAAAGAATAGTTAAAAACCAGCAGATGAGTACCTAGTGATTGGTTACATAGCTTCAAAAGTGAAGCACAACAATTAAATAATCACCTATTGCCAATTAGAGCAGATCGCACATGATTCGTTTCATGCCCTACCGGGTTGGAACCCAAGTAGAACAACTAAAAAAAAACTCCATGCCACTCTCCAATTAATTTATTTTCATTCATATGCAACCTAAGCCATTGACTTTATTTGCCAGGTGGATCCACGCGTCACTGCTCTATTACAAATAACAAAAAATAGGCAACTTGGATAAATAAAAAAGAGAAAGGAGCGTAGATTATAGTAATTGGTTAAGGAGAGAAGCCTAGATTCTGCAGTGCCAAGAGCCCAAATTGCGTGGCAAAAAACAAATGACTCTTCTTGTCCGCTCGCCCAGCTGTCTCCATCGGCCGCTACATGTTCTGGAATCCCACTACTACAGCACTCCAGCTTTTTTATTTCCTTTTGTTGCTGATGCTGATCCTGTGCTATTCTCCGCGTGCGATAGGTGCCTCTCACATGACATGTGTCGGATCTATGCATGTTGGAAAGTCAACGCCGATTGCCAAACGACGTGAATTTATTTTTATTATCTGTAATAGGGTGTAAACACAGGCAACTTGTGCTTCATTACGTAGAAAAATGAGAAAAAAACAGGGAGAAACAGAGTTAGGTGGTTGTTCCATGACTGGTACCAGATCCTTATGTGAACAAGGACAAATAGTGGTACTGATATTTTTTAGGACACAAACATACCGTGTACTAGTATATTGCTTTATCCATAAGAACAACAAGGGGCTGGGGTGAACATATCATATACCCCCTCTGTTCCTAAATTATTCTCACTATCTTTACCGCGTGGTTATCCTCCATCTAATAGGATAGCTAGTTGAACTTGATGGACTTCCTGCGGTGTCAAGATTTTTTAGATAAAGGAACAAAGTTCCCGCCTCTACACCCTGGGGTGTACGCAGCGAAGTTACAAGTATCTAGGTACTAGGCCAAACATAACGACATTCCAAGAGTTCTTAGACTCATAAAACCTCACAGGATATCTCACGCAGTAGACTGCTCTAGGAATAATGAAGAAAGGGCTCCCTGAAACATTCACATAAAGCACGCAAAATCAGCATGTGATTCTAGTTGAGAACTTCCAAACGAATCTAGCAAAGACCTCCATGATGGTTGTCTCCAAAAGTCGGCACCCGAGCTTTAGATTATCTTAAATCTCCAGATTCTTATGAAACTGAGACCATGTGCGTATCTAGTGCGTCATCCTGAAAATTACATGCAACACATTGTTTGGTTTAGCCTTATTAAGAACCATATCATTCCTATTCAACCATAGGACCCAAAGTAGCCCCCAACTAATATTTGATTCTTAAGCTTAGTGTCCATACCCTGCGGTGTCAAGATGGATAATCCTATCCTCTATCATTCGCTTCGTTTTGTACAGGATCCATTGATCAACCTGGAATGAGGAGAGGTCTTTCTAGTCAGAAAATGCAAAGCAGAATGAGAAAACTCCTACTACACAATAAATATGCCATATTATTGATTAAAGTTTAAGGATAAAAAATATTTTTGCATCCTACTAAGAACTAGTGACGCACTGACGCCGGCAAATAACGAAGTGCATCTGGCCGGTTGAAACGACCGATCGCGACATGTGGAAAATAAACTCTTTCGGTAAAAGAAGAAGAAAAACAGATCAACGAGAAATAAATCTTCTGAGGAAGAAAACAGATCTGTGGAACAACCGAAGGTGATCGTTGGAAGCATATTGATTGATGATGCGAGGCCGGTGGGCATAATCTGGACAGGGCTTCCTCTGCTTTGTTCCCCATCCAATCTCGCATCTGAATCATGCGGGGACCATGATGGTTGGGGATCAGGGAGTTGCTTAGCCTACGGATTCTCTCGTAGAAATTCAGGTTAACACGCAAAAAGGGTTGGAAAAAGGACATGGAAGGTAAAAAGAAGTCGTCTAGACTTTTACTATTTGGAGCTCGGCTGTCGAGTGACGTGGCGTTCGTCCACCTCGTGAGGACGCCGCAAATGCAACACGACGTGCACGAGGGCCTTTTTGACCCAATTTGCAAAAGTGAAATCGGAGGAAAGTGGCGGTAATCTACAGTGAGTCGCGTCGTGGTAAAAGGTAAATCCCTCGTCTCAAACCAACAAAAACTAACCTTCTGTGAAGTCAGCGCGTCCATGTCACCTCCGATGATCGCTAATCCAGGCCAAAATTAATTGTTGAGCAATCCCAGCTGTGCCATCAGGCGCTCCTCTCTGTTTCTCCTCCCCTGCTTCAGCTCAATGCTCTATTTCGAATTCCAGGACTGCGCCGAGCTCGCTCGGTCTAGACGCTGTCATGTGGGGCCTCTTGACGCGGACTCATCCGGTCCCACATCCGCGTCGCGATCAGCGAGCCAGAGGAAAGGAAAACGTGCGGGCGAGTGCCCACGTGGTCCCGCTCCGTTCTGGGCTATCGGGAGACTTGATGGCGAGGACAACGTGCGCGACTTTTAATTCTCAGCTCGTTCCGCCGAGTTATATTAATCCACCTGAAAGCGTTTACGCGGTCACGTGCGTTGTTATGCTTCTCGCACCACAAGACGCGGCTGTGGTTTCCGTTCCTTCGGTGCCAAGCGGTCGCGGCCACGGACAGAAAACGACGCACTGCCCTGTGGCTCAATATGTTGTTGCTATCTGTGATATAGTTGCCTCTCCGGGAAAAAAATCATGATAAGTTTTTTCACTATGTTTATATGTAGGTTGTTCGTTAACGAGCAATGAATAAGGGTATATGTAGGTCATTAATGAAGTCTTGAACAAGTATCTTTACAAATATAGTGAAAGTTATCGATGATACTTAGGGTCTTATTGGTTTGTCTTTTAGGTGGGGATTTTTTCTTCTAAAAGCCAAAAGCCAATCAAAGAAGTTGTTTCTCAGACCAGCCGCGAAGAAAAGCAGCTGCTTTTCCTAGGTCAAATGTAAAAGCGTCTCATCTGTTTTTGTAGCCGTGAACTTCTCAAAGTGATCCGAAAGGGCCTCTAGTCTAGTGGTTAGAGCACCCGAGTAGCACCTAGTAGACTTGGGTTCAACTCCTTGTGGGAGCGAATAACCGAGCTAAAATAAAAAAAATAAAAAATAGGTTGGGATTTCCCATCCCGACTTTAGTAAAAAAAACTTCTCAAATTGATAAAAATTACCCATCAAACCACTGGTTACACGCATACTCATCTCTTCTCTCTTGATTCCTTTTCCTCTTCTCTCCCACCGGTTGCGTGGTCCTCTTCTCTCCCTCAATGAGTGCTAGGCGGTGGACTCTCCAAAGTGGCGGCGCGGGCTCTCCAAGACGGAGCGCGGGAGGCAGCGGGCCCGACCAGGGCGCGCGTGTAGGGAGCACGACACCGAGCGGCGCGCTCAGGGAACATAGCACCAAGCGAGCGCGCGACGACGACAAGCGTGAGGGCGACGACGGCAGACGCACGGGCGGCAAACAGAGCCGGAGATCTGCCCCTCGTTGGCGAGCAACTAGCAGATTAGCGGGAGGAAGAAGAAAGAGGATGAGCAGCAGGGTCTACTCATCAATGAGAGGAAGTAGAGAGGGTTCTGGATGACATGTAGGGTTCACTCAATAGCTTTTTCTAAGTCACAGTCTCTTACTAAACGGTTTTTGACTTTCCTACAGCCCACACACTACAGTTGACTTTTTCACGGTTCGGAGCTGCTTTTTCAAAGCCACAACCAATCAAACACATACTAAGGTAGATGATTAAAGCTATGTGTGGGTTTGCCTTAAGATGTATGAGTATTTGATTACAAAGTAAACTATTGAGTTTACATAGAACTCATGATAAATGCTGGATTTAGGTAAAAATATATTTACACTTGTAACTCGGTCTCCTCGTAAATAAGAGAACAAAATTATGCCTATACAATACTAGGTAGGGAGGCGCGCTCCGCCGCGCTAGTGAGTCATTGGTAAATTGATAAAAAAATTCCTAAGTTTAGAATTGTGCCATCAATAATTGAGGAGAGAAATTTGTCATTTCATGCTAATGTATAAAAAAAATTAAGATTTAGCAAGAGCTATAGGTCCCAATAGTTGCACATATACATAATCTATTTTCATTTTTTTCTTTATCTGTTCTCCAATTGCCACAATTAAAAGAAATTTGTGTAAAATTTGTATGAGATATAAACGTTTTATGTTTATAGGTTGTCCAAATAAAAAATCCAAGTGCTCTTTAGTACAAAAATAATCAAGATTGAGTGATACGGAAAAGGATTGCGGATTTATGGAACAAAGCAAGGAGTTTTCTGCAAAATGATGATAAAACACGTGGAACCATACTCCTCCACATATATCGATCTTATCCCCCACCCCAGCTTGCCTTCGTCTTCTTCAGCAGAAACGCTCCGTTTTCCGTGTTGCCATGGAGGAGGCCACCATGCCATCCAGCCCCTCCCGCCCACCGCACGGCGCCCCTCTCTCTCCCCCGCAGCAACGCCCCTCCCTCTCATGCCTCCATCTCTCCGGCCCGGCAGCGCCGGCCCTCCCTCTCCCCGGCACATGCGGCGGCGCCGTCCCCTCTTCTCGGCTCGCGTGGCGACGCGGCCTCCTCCTCTCTCCCTCGAGCGCACGCCGCCACCACTCTCCCACACCGGCGACTCTCCCTCCATGTCTTTCACCCCATCCGCGTGTCCGCACCCCCTTCCTCTTTCCCCCGCTCGCCACCGTCATTGTGCCCGATTCGACATTGTCGGGTGAGGTGGAAGGAGCACTCGGCGATTCAACAGTCCGCGTCGGGCTACCCGAACTCCCGTTGCCGGGCCGGAGACCCATGGCCCACACGGGCCACCAACGTGGAGCCGCCGACGTGGCCACCCCGGGCAACCGCCACGCCAGCCGAAAACGGCGTGGCACGCGCGGAGGGCGGCCACGTCCGTCGAACGCTGAGGGGAGGCGGATTCCCCCGGCATCGGAATAAGAATACTAGCAAGGTTCTCGTGCGTTGCTACGAGCTTTTAAAGAGGCATATTTAAATCAGATTTCACATCATTTTTATTTGTAAACTGATGCATGATAAATCAGATTTCACCATAGTTCTTTACAGATTCAAATCCATGCGAACTAATATCTGAAACTAAACTACAGACAAAAATAGTTAAACTACCGCTCAAAAATAGGATTTCGAATGTTCAACGTGAGACTTGGTATTATTTTTGAATTAAAAATTCCTCACAGCAGGTTGTTTTTCCATAAATCCTGTTAAAAAAGACATTATTAGAAAAATCTCATGCATAGAGGCCCACAGTGAACTGATGAGCAGATAAGCCCATGTTTAGAATTGAACATTTGACATGTTAAATAGATGATAATTAATGAAATTACTCACCAAGTTACTGATCACGAAATCAAAGATAGAAAGAACAAAATTACTGTGGCAAGCAGTGGAGCTCGCGTCTTGTAGTGGTAAATAGAAGCATCCTCCGTCTAGGGGTAGGGCAAGCTCTGGCCGGCAGCAGCAAACCCTTTTGTGTTTCGGCTACTCGGCGACTCCGTGTTCCACGATCGACGCACGGCGCCCAGGTCACCTCTCCCTGGTGCGTTCAGCGTTTGTCATTTGATTGTTGATCCTCCGAATCATGGTAGGCTAAGACTTGATCGCGATGGCATCAGACCTGCTTGGTGTGGGGGCTAAGCGACACCAAGCTTATTTCGTATAAAAAGGAAAAAAACAGATTTAGTCCGATCCGTAAAACACACATTCCACATAACAGACTTGATGCCCTAAAACACGCTTCACGTAACAGACTTGATTCCTATTAGTTTGGGGCGTACGGCCATGTTTCCATTCAACTGACATAGCAATAAGCACGCAGAAGGGTTGTATTTTCACTATGACTAATATTGTTAGAGTGGCCATGTATTGCATATATATATCGTTGCAGAAAGAAATATAGTCATACTCCAAAGATGTAAGCCTTTGTTTATACCACCTCAAGAACTAGTCTTTTGTTCTATGTAGGGAGGCCTGGACGAGGACCATATATAGAAAGGAAATTGTAATGTTGTGCATACTTGTCTAAGCATGCATAAGAGCTTCTCCAACAGTTTTGAAAAAAATACTCTCTAAACCTATACTTAGGGCGTCAGGCAAAAAAAAACGCCATACAACCGTTCTGTACATGAGCTTGCCAAATATATACTTCTATTTGATAACATATCCTATGAAAACTCAAATCTAGGCCACGTGATTTTAATCAAAGAGGAGCGTGTAGGAAGAGGTGGGAGGGGGATTTGCAAAGTATAATTAAGAGTGGTGATTTTACAAATCACCTCTCTCACCTGTCCCTTTAATCAAGATCATGTGATCCAGATTTCAGTCCTTATAATTCGCATACGAACCTAGTTCCTATAGTATACGTTGTCATTGAGCGTGTAGGAAGAGGTGGGAGGAGGATTTGCAAAAGTATAATTAAGAGCGTGATGATTTTACAAATCACCTCTCCCACCTATCTCTTGAATCAAGATCATGTGACCCAGATTTGAGTCCTTATAATTCGCATACGAACCTAGTTCCTATAGTATACGTTGTCATCCTATTTAGATGTAATCTTCACCAAATTTGCTGTCCCTTTTCGCACTCCCAATCGGCTGAATTGTGTCTTTCCCGCTCGCAAACTCAGTGCACGCGCAAGTGTTTGGTCGTCGCCACCTGCACTTTACTACTTCGAGAAACCAGGATTTACAGGACGCGATCGTCGACTCGCAGAATCAGAATGAATAATTTTGGGCTCCCAACGAAAATAACTACAGGGGCCATCAAGGAAAGTGACATGTCCACATTTTCAATTATTTAGAAACTAAAAATTGGGAACTGTTGGAGGCAAGTTTTTTTATTACCAATACCTGTTTGGGAACTCCCTAAATCACTGCTTAGGAACTATGTATTTTATATAAGAGTACTGCTATAGGTTCAACTCGATTGTCCAACCAGCGTCCAACCAATACAAAAGATATCACAGTAAATAGGTCCAAAAACATCACTTGTGTCTTGGTTGGACACACTGATTATACAATTGGGTTGCACCTAAAGCATTTTCCTTTATATAACTAGTAGAGATGCTCTAAGGCAAATTGTTGCGGTGAACTCCCGGGTCTACTGAAAGATGTACTCCAAAAAGAGTACTCTAGAGACGAGCCTATAAATGAATAAATCACAGAGTAAATTCCAAAATATACTCTCGTGAGTTAGAAAGAACATGGGGGTGCTAAGGGTGCATGTTTTAGTTTCTTGCACGAATCACTAGCATCTCTACCAAACCCATAAGAAGTGTGAAACGTTTCAGCTTGAATCACTTGAAATGTTTCTCGTTTTGACACTACCATCACAACAAGAAAATGCAGCTTTGTACCGTAGGAAGAAACGGAGAGGCGACTGTACCAATCTGATTCGGACGATGGCAATGATAGCAGTGACCGAACAGAGGGAGGACGACAGTGACCTGCTGCCGGTCAACCCTTGTCTTCATGAAACTTCCGGTGGTATAAGATGTTGCGACAAAGGCATGGTTAACAAAACCGTTGGAAACTGGTCCAATTTTCGTGAAAATCAGCTTGGTCCGGTTGTAACGGACAACCTATTTTCGACAACATCCTGCAAAACCGGGTTTCGATCGGTTTTTCAAAGCTGTTTTTTGAGCATCGAAAACCGACTTTCTCCCGGTTTTGTGAATCTTGAGCACACGACCCCTGCTGTTAATCTAGGTTGTATGTAATTGTGATGATATTGTTGAAATCCTTGCCGTCCATCTCTCCGTGATGGGTACTAGGCACAACTGGACAACTAACAGTATTTAGGCGAGTTTGGTGCAGGTGCAGGTGCTGACGATGATAGAAACACCTGTACAGGAGACTACGAAACTGGACCTCGGTTACATGGCCCAGCTGCATTACGTTGACCGCTCTCCTCGGCTGGACCTGGTTCAGCAAGTTGTGCAGAGCCGCACCAGCGCATGCTCGGTATCGTTCCTGGATTTATGGGGTTGAAATTGGATCGTAATTTAACTCCTTTTCTTTGCCTTCAAAGAAGCATATGCAACCTGCAAATGTCTCCTAAGAATTCTTCAGTTGTTGGATTGTACAGCTTCAATCTAGCCCCCTTTTTTCTCCAGTTGTTAAGAGTGCCGCCAAATCAAAAGGAAAGGTCTAATAAAGCTCAAACACTTACCAGGAAAAAAGAAGCCCCGCTATCCAAGTGACGGTTGTAATGGTCCTCTTGGGCCTTTCTTCTTCTTATAATACAATGATCTGCAGTCCTCGAGAAAAAAAAAAGGCCTAGTAGTAGTAGTATTGTGCATTTGGCTTATTACAAAATGGTTTCTGAATCAGCAGTGACACCTTCATTTCTGAGAAGTCCTGGAACTCATTAACCGTGTCATCCTCTGCAGAAGTCAAAAGTCACATAGTGGACTCCAAGCATCTAACTTGATAAATTATATCGTTTTTTTCAGATTATATTTTTCAAATTTGCATGGACTAAGTTATCAAATGCTTCGATATTTGGTGACATCTGTGCGCAAAGCTGCCACCAGAATAAGAGCCAATAAATCTATCGATTGAAGATATGTCTATCACTTCGGTACAACGAAAGTGCATGAACAGGGTTGCATATACGGCAGGCAATCCAACAACTGAAAGGGGAAAAAGAAACAAAGTATGCTCGAACAAGGTTAACACGTAAATTATCGTTCACGCATTTTTCCTTGAAAAATCATTACTCACACTCAACAGTGCCGCTATCCGATATGCACACGTGTATATTTCTCTCTCATGTAGTATAGCTATACAAAAAGATTTTTTAAAAGATGGCACAGAAAAACTATACACGAATGTGATGAAGCTATTTCTATATGCCCAATCTACATGTTCCAAACAGGGCAGGCCAACTAAACTTATAACGTGTACCTAGTCTGCATAAATACCATTCGTGAGACTCCAGTCATGTACTAGAACATAGCATTCTCCCGGACTTTATGAAACTTAAGGCTCTTTCCATCATAGAGTTTACCTATAATAAAAATGTGCTCCCCAAATCCCTTTGTAGTTAGTCTCATTGAAGATGAACCCCAGTGATTGATTCAGTTAGCTGCACCCTCTTTTCTGAGTGATTGCCGAAATGTACCGCCTGAGCTGTTCCCCGGCAAGCCCAGGTCTGACTGTATTAATATCACCCCATTTCAAGCATGAGTCCACATCCATCCCTCTCTGTTTGCTTAAATTAGGACACCATACCCCTGGAACAAACTGGGCTGCAGAACGTTTCAGTAGCTCATCATCGATCTTTCTCAGCACAGGAGCATCCTCCTCGAACCGCCTTGCAAAGGCAGCACTGCTGTTCACCATGTTATGAAAATGTGATTCGTCAAGAACAAGTGGATCAAGCCCTGGAGGCTCATCCCACACAAAGTAGCGCAGATCACCATTGACAGTCGAATTTCTGAAGTCAGAAGAGTTGCATATAAGAGTCTGGAAGTAAGCTTCCACGGAGTACGCTGTGTTGGCAAAGTACATTAGTAGTCTGCGGGGCAGGTTGTCCCAACCATGCACACAGTGTTCAGTGAAGTTCCTACTCAGGATCACCCATGGAGAGCCTGCACAGTAGAAAATACTAATAATTAGACTCGATAATTTGTTTCTTTTATTCTATATGAAGCAAACCTTACTCTAATTGAATATAAGAAAATAAATTTACTCATCTTCTTTTTTTTGGAGACATAAGGGTGGGTTGTTAGAATTTGTTAGAAGTAATTACACATGAGGAGTTTTAGCCCAGCAAGGAGGGATTAGATCAGTTATTGATGTAGTATTGTTTAAAGAGATGACTAAACCGAACCAAATATATTGCTCAATCCCGAATTAAACTTTTGACAAAATATCATAGAATTATAACAATTCAAACTGTGCAATCAAGGTCCGGAAGCATTTCGTTGTCTCCAATTTTGTGCAATCAAGTATTTAAGTTCATTTATTATTGGAGCCTATCTTTCTTTTCTTTGAATATTCACGAGGGCTGCATATCCTGTTAGCTTATCAAATTAGCTTTTTTAGATCTAATATTATTTACATCAAATCAGAACTATTTATTTGCACAACTATTAATGAGGTATAATAAGAAAAAATTCAACTGCATACCACAGAATAAAAAAATATATTGAGAGATGTATTGTTGTTTCAAAGATATTTCTTCCAACTGATTAAACAGCGAAACCTGTTACTATAAAATAGAGAAACCTGTTACTGCCTCCAGATTTGAATTATTGACATTCGGATAACACAACTGCACTAAATTTGAACTGGGAATGTTGTCTGGACGGTATAAAAACAAAAATAAAAACAGAGGGACTACAAAGCATACATCTGGGTAACACTACTAGTCAAGGTTATAGCAAATTGCCTATAAAATTTTATTTGAATTCTAGGTTGCAAAATTAATAGCTACATCGTTTGTTGGTAAGGAGTGTAATCAGACTTAGTTGAACATATAAAAAGGAACAGAATGAATGTAACAAGTGAAATGGTATGCAAAGGGCTTGATTCAACAAAACTGAAATGTTTGCTACCAAATCATCGAAATTAGACCTTTTTGAGATCATTGAATTATTCTAACTGATTCAAAGGCTAGACCATAATTACTTTGGATGGTCGTTGGTTGTTCACATAAGCCTTAACGAAAGTAATGCCTGGGCACACGCCGCATACCTGTGAATATTTTGAATGCTTCCGGCGTTGGTCTTGTTCCTGTTCCTGGAAATGGTACAGTGTTTCTGTCCATATATAGACTTGGATCAACAATAAGTTTTTCAAATCTTTCATGCCTGCAAGGGTCAATACATTTATATCCTTAGCTTGTAAAACATCATAAAATAGGCACAATCTACTGATTATCATACCAGCGGAACTCACTCTTTCCATCCAAGATCGCTTGTGTGATCAACAAAGTTGAGGTCCCTTGGCACAGAAGAAAAGGCGTAAAGGAGATCTACATGGAAGACAGAATCTTTCAATGAAAAAGAGTAGCAGAGTGGCAAGAGCATTTCTGAAGGACAAAGAAAGAAACAATAAAAAGTACATGCCACATGTGAGTTGAATCTAATCTAACCAAATAAATCTGACTGGAAGCCCAACATATGAAAATAGGATTTTGCATGAAAGATTCGTAAAATATGCTGTTGCCAAGCTGTCATGAAGAGGAACTTGCATCTCCACTTGATCAAAGAGTAGAGGAAACAATTTTGTCATACAACTACAGTGATCCCATGAGCAATAACGAACAGAATCTATTTGATTTAGGCACAAACCTAATGCAATCTTTACACGTATGTGCAGCAACCAAGATTTGTGATACAACTACATCAGATACAGGAATGACCAATTTGTGGTACTATCAAGTACAAGCCACATGTGAGTTGACTCCTACCAAATGGATCAGTCAGAAAGCCCACGACATGGAAATGCGATTTTGCATGAAAGATTCGAGAAATATGCTATTGCCAAGTTGTCATGCAGAGAGACTTTGACTTTGCATCTCTACTTTACCAAATAGTACAGAAAACAGTATGAACATGACAAAATTATCCTGAGACCATCTGTCTAAAATTAGCCCCAGCAGTAGTATAGAATGATCACATGAGAAGTAACTAACAGGGCTTATTTGATTTAGGAACAAATGTACAAATAACCTAACAGATATGTGTGATACAACGAACCACCAAACTGTCCTGCTGTACCAAATAGAATTAACTGGCTAACGCCTCTGTTTAATAAATTTGTCCAGCTATAGTAGCTGTTACTGGAAAGCAGGACCACACCACTAACTGGTGAGTAGTATTGACCAATTGATTGTGAACGGTTGTTGTAAATTGATTTCGCAACTCCACGGGCAACAACCTTGAGGAGACTCTTGACCAATTTGGTGCATGAGCACAGCGCAACAGCGACATCTAGGACGGACACAGTACCGGGAAAATAGAACCGTAATTTGACAAATGTACATGAGGTACCCTGCAGGTTCAAGGACTAGCGGGACGATGAACACCATGTGCATCAATTAAACATTGAAAAAGTAAGATATCCTCGGAACCAGATCACAGCTGTGTATCGAAATAATATCGAATCGAATGCCTACCAAAATGCTAGGGAGCAAGGCTGGCAACTGGTGTTGACGGGATCGTGGAACCGCGGTTCGTATGGTGATCAGAGCAAAGAGCAGGACATTATTATATGATGAAAAAACGTAAATATTACCATCCGTCGCGAATTAAAGGGTAGCAATGAAAACAGGATCGAAGACGGAGGAAAAGTAAAACAGAGCATGATGACGCAACCGCTCACCGTCCTGCGTGACGAGCGGGTAATCGGCGGCGCTGAGCGTGACGAACCAATCCCAATGCGCGCCGACCTTGAGCAGCACGGCCGCCCCGTGCAGCGCGGCGGCGATCGCCGACGCGCCCGCCCGGTCCACCGCGTACGCCTCCCCGACGACGTCGACGTTCCGGAACTCCCGCCACGCGGGCTCCTCCGCACGGCCTCCGCGAGCGCCTCCCGCTCGTCGTCGCCCGCGCCGGCGTCGAGGTGCAGCAGGTAGCGGTTGCGCGGGTGGTAGACGGCGCGGAGGAGGCGGAGCGCGCGGCGGGAGTCGTTGCGCGTGCCGGAGATCCAGTACGCGAGGGACGGCGGGCGGGTGGGCCCCCACTCGAGCCGCGCCGCCGGCGGGGAGGGGGCGGGGGCGGCCGGGAGGTCGAGGGCCACGCGAGGAGCGCGCCCGGGGAGGCGCAGAGGAGGAGGAAGGCGAGCGCCGTCGCGGTGAGGATCGCCGCCGCGAGGCACGGGTGCGGCCGGCGCGAGGCGCGCATCGCCGGTTGCTGGGCCGTCGTCACGGTCGGGTCGGCGGCGGCATGCCACGTGCGCTGCGGTTGCGGCGGCGGGGGCTGGAAGAGGCGAAGACGGAAGCGAGGATCGGGGGCGGTTTGAATTGAAAAGGGAAGTTGCTAGGCGGTGAGATGAGGTGGCGCGTGGTCTGGAGTCTGGAGTCCGCACGCAGAGTCACCTCCTCTTCTTCAGTCAGGGTCAGGGGGAGAAGAGTAGTGGGGAGTTTGCGGGTTGGCATTTAGTTGTGGTGGGCCCGCGCGTGCCGTGCCGTGTGGGTCTGGGTGGGGCGCGTGGCGCGGCCGGCAGCGGCGACCCGTCGTGCTCTGCGTGCCAAGTGGCGCCCGGTTCGTCGACGGCTTTTGCCTGGGTTTTCTGCGTGCTGGCTGGGGTGTGGCAGGATTCGGCGTCGTATTTCTCTGACTCAATTTTATGATACGACTTTTCAATGCATTGTTAATGTGAGCTGCAATTCATTTTTTTCGTTTAGTTATAACCCCATTAATTTGGAACTACCATCGTACTAGTGTCTTTGAGTCTTCGTGAAGCTGAGTACAGTACTTGGCTCTGGCTTACGAGCAGGGCTACCAATGTGAACTGGAACAGAGCAAAGGGACGGAATATATAGGCGTAGTAGGCCGTGGCTTACCAGCAAGAAAGTTGTACATTCTATACTACTTCCTCCATTCCCGTATGTAAGCATTTTAAGGATTCAAATTTTGTTCCACAATGTAAGTATTCTTAGGAATAAGACAAAAACTGATGGGTTGGTGAGTAGATGAAGAATTGATGAGGTAGTGTAAAATTAGAGGTATATATGATATTTTCTCTCTTGACTATTTGTACCTCGGGATTCTAGGAATACTTACAAATAGGAATGGAGGTAGTACACAACATCATGAGTTCAAGACGGAAATATAAAATGGCATGAACCAATGGACACGTGGCAAGCACCAATTGAGCGTGAAATGCACGATGACGTTGCTAATGTCAGCTGCAATTCATTTTTTACCAAACATGAAATTTGGCACACACCCCTTTTCAGTTGGTTGTAACATCATTAATTTGGAAGTACAGTCATATACCATTGTAGTAGTGTCTCGGAGCCTTTAAGCTGAGACTATATATATATGTCGATCTAAGTGCTCACCACACATCATATATACTTGAATCCATATTGTATTTGAGAGAAATGTTTTGGATACCATAAAAAAAGAATATATTGGAATTATCACATATATATAGATATGTTCTTGTTCGCTGTGCAATACAAACGAGATAGAGTTGAATGTACAAGATATATGGATATGTGAATGATTTGGCATGAGGGTCATTAGGAAAAGCCGCTTGGGGAACAAAGAGATGCACCATGTGTTAACGGTAACGGTCTCCCGCAGGAAAGAGGCTTACGGCATCCAAAATTTGGACCTGATGAGTGGGTATTTGGAAATCCCTTCCACGACACTTCCAATCCATCTCGTTACACTTTCTTTCAGGCGGGTGAGCTCCATTAACTTCTCGTCAGTTCTATCCTTCAGAAACTTAAGTTGGCACACCTCAGCGTCCAAAAGTGAAGTGATCAGTCTACGGCCGATTTCAGCTTCTGACTCATCTAGTATAGTGAAAAGAGAGCTGTTTGGAAACCACGCAATTAAATAATCCTCAGGCTTGTTGATATACCATTTGGCCATGAGATACATGGTCTACAGATCATGTTCGGGTGTCGTCTCTTCACATAAAGTTGTGTAGCACCAATGCAGTCATAAACCCTGTAAAGTCTAGAACATTACCAACGATCTTGACATTCCTGACATCAGTACACATTCCATGAACAGAACCACTTCATCAGCCTCACTGCAGGCCAACAATCTGTTGTTGCATAGAAGTTGAGCAAGGGCAGTAACCAAGGAGATCGTGAAAGACATAATTTTATTCTCAAGTCCTTTTTTTATAAAATTTTATTCCCAAGTTAAAAGTGCCAACCCGGTGGGGGGATCTGCACAAGAGAATTCATAATATGCAATAGTCACCAGGTATGTTGCACAACTTAGCAAAGACTGACAGATCTCATAAAAGATGAGCTAGCAGAGAAAACAACAAAAATTGCTGATAGTATGCTGTCAAGATTCCTAACATCATGGAACCAACTATTTTCTCTTTGGACAGGTAACAATAATGAATGTGAGGCTTAGATCAGTTAGAGGCTTTACTGATTACAATGTAATGCTGAGAAAAGCAGAGCCTTGAGACAAATCAAAGAACGGACGTATAGAAAGCCTAACTGAAACCATCTATCTGGTAATTTCTCTCTCTCTTTTTTTTAATAAAAATCTATCCCGTAATTGGATTACAAATGATTCTCTGCTGATATACACTAAAGATGTACCTACAAGGTCGATTACAAATGATTGTCTGCTACCAGCAGCTATATGTTGGTTCATTCCCAGCCGAGGTGTACTTTCCTTCCGTGTTCCACTTCCAGGTTATGCTATCTTGCACATTTGGCTGCAGGACCACATTTTGGATTAACAGCTTGACAAATTCTATCGCTTGCTGACAGTCTTCTCAGTTCTCACCGAAAAAATCCAGCTGTTGTTCGTCAGTTCTTTAAAGCACAATTTCTGGGGCTCATGCCCCATTCCCAACTCTAGCACTACGGAAGGCAGCAGCAGAGCCAAAAGTGATCTTCTTCGCTTGGACGGGCGATGCATGAGAAAAATTTGACAGCGGACAACTTAGAAAAAAGAGGCTGGTATAGCATAATCCAACATGCCCACAATGCCAATCGGACATGGAGAATGCAGAGCACCTATTGACAGGTTTGGAGTTGGACCGGAATTGCAGGTACACAACTACGTGATGCACATGAGCATGGAGTGGCGCCGTGGTTGATCCAAAACACGAGCTCTATAAGTAGGTCTCAAATAAGAGAAGCGGCTTGAATGATTCTCTACACATGGTGGAACATCTGGAAAGAACGAAATCGTCGCATTTTCGATAACGAGCAGAAAGGTCATGTCCTGGTGGCCCTAATGGTAGAGGAGGAAATCAACCTACAAAGATTGACAAACGGAATGCAGGTGCATAATGTAGCAGCAGTTCCGGGCGAGGTTGAAGATTAGGAGGGCAATGTGTGCCTCCCTCTTCTTTTAAATGACATACATGGTCCGGACACCATGGGTGAAAGCACCACCAATTCTTTAAAGAAGGAAAAATCGGATCGAGGTGCGGCACCCAGGGATCAAACCCCTGAGCGGGAGCTTCACAGCGGATGGACGTTGCCACCATGCCGCAAGCTCCTTCGCCCTCCCTCCCTCCTCTTTTCCTCTGTTTCTTTCCTGTTTGGCCAGCCTCATGGCCTACTAAGCTTTTTCTTTCTTTTTTCGTTTTGTTTTTTCTTTTGAGCTTGCCAGCCAGTTTGGGGCTTCCTATGTGAACTAGTATTGTTTTGTTTGTTCCTTTTACTTTACTCCTATCCTAATGAATAGACAATGCATCTGCCAGTCAAATAGTATGTTGGTTCGCACATGTTTGTGTAGTTGGGTGTTGGCGCCTCGCTCCAAATTTACTACTAATCCACGTTCGTGCCTAACCTCATCTGTCCTCTGCCGCTCTGCGCAAAACCTTTTGGCAGCACTGCAATAACTGTCGTCGCCTTAGACTACCCGCACCGGGTACTCTAGGCAACCCGGTACCCCGACCTGCAGTATGGAATTGGCGAAAAAAGTGCTGCACCGAGGTACTCTGTCCAGTCCGGTATCATCCCGCACCCGCTCCCGCACGCCACATCCAGCGCGTGTACGGACGAGACGCTACGCGCAGACGTGGTGTGGGACCCGCGTGACCGCGCGCCATCCTCAACCAACGCCGCAACGCCCCCCACCCTCGCTGCCACACCGCGCCGCGCCGACCCTCCTCCACGCCGCCCTGCCGTGCTTGGCCGCCGGCCCCTTCCACCAGCACGGATCCAGCCTCCACCGGGCTCCCGGGCTCACGGCGGCGGCGCGCGAGGCGACGAAGCGGGCGAGGCGGGTCCTGGGCTCCCGGCGGCGGCGCGCGGGGGAGGACGACAACGGGCTCCCGGCGGCGGCGCGTGAGGCGCGCGTGGGAAACCGAGGACGAGCTCCCGGCGCGGCACGCGGGGAGGTCGAGGACGGGCGAGGCGGTGCGCAAGGCGGCGGGTGAGGCAGCGATGCGGGTCCCGGGCTCCCAGCGGCGGCGCACGTGGGAGTTCAAGGACGAGCTCCCGACGGCGACGTGCGTGGGAAGTCGAGGACGAACTCCCGACGCAACGCACGTGGGAGGTCGAGGATGGGCGGCGGCGGTGAGGATTGGGGAAGGGGACGGAGAGAGCAGACGACGGCGACGGGGATTGGAGATCGGGTGAGAGGAGAAAGAGAGAGAAACGATGTGTGTGGGAGAGAATGGAGTGGGATCGGGTGAGAATAGAGAGAAAAAAATAAGAAAGTGATGGACCCAGATGGTGGTTGTTAGGATAGAGTATGATATAAAGGATGACGGGTGCGGAGAAATTGAGTGTAGAGGAGAGAATTTTGATGACTAGGACAGAATATTTCTTTTAGAGGATGAATTTGAAGTATGACGAGTGCAGATAGTTACAGGGCATTCATAAAAAATCGGAGTGTACGAACCCATTTTGTTAATACGCGAATGAATGATTTTTTGCTCCAGACGCCCTAGCAAATTTGAGCTTCGTATGCTCAATACATATCTACCAATGCCATTCTTTATTCGAGAAACTTCTGTTTTTTTGCGAATGTATGCGAGAAACAATTGAAGGTGGTTAGGTACCTTTGTTCCTGGTAATGGATTCTTCCAAGAAGAAGGCACTTGCTAATTTTTAGTCCGAAAGTAAAACTTTCAATCAACGATGTGGATCATCGGATCGGCGATCGACGGTTAAGATATCTATCGGTTTGGACAGACCTAACGAATTTAAACAATAATGGACGTAAATAAAATAATATTTTTTCATAGAAATGTATAAGATAAAATTTTAAATACATGTTATACAAAGAGCATATAACCCTATAAAATTTCAAACAACAAATTTATAAAAAAAATCATACAAATCAAATCATAATCGTTCCTAGACCTGTTAACTCACAGACCCATTAAATCTTTCGACTGAATGCTTTCAGTCGATTGAAAGCTAGGAATAGTGAAGAAGAAAACAATCAACCATGATTAAAATTTCCTTGAAAAGAGAAACTACCGTGACGTTCAACAGCATATAAACGTACAGTATGGCTTGTAATTAGTAATGTTACTGGAGTCGTTATTTTCTCAATTTCAGAAGTCCATTTTTTTAATTTTACTTTCCAGAAATGTTTATGAACGAACTTTCACGAACTTGATTTGATTCAGTTGCAAGAGTAGCCACACACAGACACAGTTATAGGTGGCCAAACGGGCCGCCCGGTACGGCACGGCCCAGGCCCATAAAAGCACAGCGGCAGCGTGCAACACTTCGGCCCATCCTGACTTCTTCCGGCCCTCGCTTCCCTTTCATCCATCGGATAGAAAGTCTTGCACTGCCGCTGCTCTCTGCGGCGGACACCGCGGCCGTCGCCTGAACCGCGAATCAGCGCCAGAGCTGGGATGATGGCCGCGGCGAGAATGGCGTTCACCTCCTGTGCCCGCCTCCTCCCCTCCTCTCCGTCACCATTCATCCTCGCAAAGAATCGCGCCGGCTCGTTCTTGCCGCCGCCGCCATCGTCGGCCGCAAGATCCACCAGGAGCATCGCGCTCTTCTGCTCATCGTCCTCGTCTGTTCCTTCATCCGACGCCGCCACGCCACCTCCGCCACCGCAGGCGGCGGTCGAGGAGGCGGCCGAGAAGGCGGATCCGACCGCGGAGGAGCTGGTGGGGCTCCTGGACATCCGGGTGGGGCGGGTGCTTAAGGCGTGGCGGCACCCGGAGGCCGACACCCTGTACGTGGAGGAGGTCGACGTGGGCGAGGAGGAGCCGCGCACCATCTGCAGCGGCCTCGTCAACTACCTTCCCATTGAACAGCTACAGGTACATTGCTTTGCGAAATGCATCCACGACACTGAATCGCCCTCTCAGATGTATAATTTATCTTCAGTCGCCACGCAAGAATCAGTGTTCGATTCCAGCAGTTTGCTATAATACTATTGTCAATTTAGACTTAGAGCAACATCAACACCTCTACTGGGTAAGATGCACAACTTGTCAACGACAATTTAATATAATTCTTGTTGCAAAATAAACATCATCATAAGGGAGAAGGGAAATCAGCCTGAAGATCCTCTTATTCATTCCGAAGTTGAACTCAATTAGGGGGCAATTCACACTTATGTTCGATGTTCATGTCCACTTATAGGAAAATTTGGGGAACCAAATCGTTCTGTTCAAATATGAAGAGTTACTGGAAATCTGTGGTTGTTTCATGTACTGACTACCCTAGCTGTGATTCTGTGATTGTGTGCAGGACAGCAATGTGATTGTTCTTGCTAACCTCAAACCCAGAAACATGCGTGGCATCAAGTCAAATGGCATGCTCATGGCTGCCTCTGATGCTTCCCATGAGAATGTCGAGCTGCTCACCCCTCCTGATGGTTCTGTTCCTGGTGAAAGGGTATGGTTTGGCTCAGAAGATGAAAAGGATCGTCAGTCGGACCCTGCATCACCAAATCAGGTATATTTTAACAACAGACTTGCATTCCCTTAAGCTATTGGCACAGTTCTAGTAATCTAGACTAAGGTATTTAAGATACGTCACATTTGTTAAGTGATGACATGTTTTTCTTCATTCACATACAAATAAGTTCCCAACTATTGTGACAATTAAGTGCCATTGACTTCTCTTGCATCAAGGTGCTTAGAGAGGTGCTGATGCAGGGTTTATTTTTGGAACTAGGTGCTTATATGAAGAAAAGAGTGCTTAAATTAATACTTGTAATATGATACCCTTTTGTAAGCACTTGTTACCCTTGTTGATTGTAAAATATATGCAAGTTACATTTTGAAAAGTCAAAATCTATGGTTATATTGATATTGCTTACAAGAAACCTAGTGAACGCAAATATCAACATTCAACAACCAAAGAGATGTTTCTCTTATATTCTTCTAAAGGTTCATAATGCAAAACTATTACAGCCGAAAGGCAATATACAGAAGTAGATCTGATTGATACCAAATCTTAACGTAAACCAAATTGAAATTTGGAAAACTATATCAATTTACAAGTAGGGTAGATCCTGTAATTCCTTTTTATTCAGTTCTTATAATCCAATAATGCAAGTACAAAGTAAAATGAACTAGGCAATATTTTTGCTGATGTTATTTCTTTTTTCAGGTACAAAAGAAAAAGATTTGGGAGTCTGTTCAGCCTCATCTTAGAACAACAGATAACTGCATAGCAGTTCTGGGCGAGCACCCAATGCGTACCTCCACAGGCCCAGTTTCCTGCAAATCGCTGCAGGGTGCTAGAGTGTCATAACTCTTATTGAAGAGCTATATCGTTAAAGAATTTTGTCCCCATTTAGATTTTTCACATTGAGCAATTTTTATACTTCTAAAAGTGTCAAACAACGTGTTCCAGGACATTGTAGTTACCTGTCTTTTATTCAAATTGAATGTAAGATTGGTAGATCATTTCCAACAGAGAATGGTTGGGACGTCTGGCATATTATTACCTAAAAAAAAATCAAAGCCAGCTGTCACCCCTCACCTAAACAGATTGTGACGAATGATGGTGCATTTAGGTCTCTTTGTATCCCTTGCTGGTTGATCTTGATCTCGCTCAGCAAGGCTCACCTTGCCTTTGAGCTTGCACATTTTTACAAGAAATTTCCTTGATGGCACAGGCAAGGCAGTGAGCTAAACAATGAAACGCCTGATTCCTTGCACAGCTAAGCAAGTAGCAGCAAAAATCCCAAGGTTGGGATCAACCCATCCGTAAGTGTATGGCTTCTGCACACCTTGCAGTGCATAACGAATGAACCAATATTCCAAATATAATTCATGAGTATTATGATTTGACACATCTAGCATTGAGTTTCTGTAGGAAGCCTATGCTACTTGTAAACCAATTACACCATCTTTCAAGATCCCAAAAGAGTGGCATGCACTAAATTGTTACGCAATGGTCAGAGGACGATCAAAAGCATTTAATACCAAGTCCAAAGGTCAATAATCATGCATCAAGTAGTTCTGGCATGAAACAATCAACAATTCAATCTCGTGATCATGGTTTGCTATCTGCAACCTTTAGCAATCCAGCAAATAATAGATACAGTTAATTAAGAATGCCCATATATGATCTACAACCATATGGTGCTACTTAGATCTCCGTGGTTTGAAAATGTTTTCCTTGTAGTATTGCAACTCCTTGATGCTCTCTCTAATGTCATCCATAGCCCTATGGCTTTTCTCCTTTCTTGGAGCTTCCTTCCTATCTATAAACAGCCAAACAAGTGTAAAGTCATTTTGTGCAGATTTTGTTTGTGCTATAACAAAATGTTCTCTGATATTTTGTTACAGAATAGAAAATCTATTGGCATATAACTGAACATATGGAAGGTAAAAGTGTTAAAATAAATATTCTTGCTCAATGACGATTCACCAAATGGAGACCATCTCCCATCATAAGAAAATGTGGAACACTTCAGAAGGTTTGAATAGATACAAAAATGCAATCAATTTTAACTTTCAACCTCTACTGAACATTGGACCAGTGAGATACTGATTTGAATCAATGTCAGTATTTAAAAAGTGAATAATAAGGTTGATCAAATGCAATAAACGTTAGTAGAATATGGTATTCAATGGTGAGAACAAGCAGCAATCACGATGGACAAAGGTAAAGCCTAGAGGAGAACCCCCAATTTCAGCTTTCAAAACATAACTCAGGTAAAAAAGAAAAGATCAATCTGGTGGACAGGAGTGTAAGTTACAAGCATAGGATGGTAATTGCATGTACTAGAAGATTGTTCTACCTTTCGGGAACCAGCGCATGCATAAAGCTGTTATACTGCTCACATCAACAATCACATGAGAAAATATGCCTGCAAGTTGTGGCATATACTTCTACAAAAAGTTAACAGAAATGTCAAGAAAAAAGGTGCCTTCTTTGTAAATCGAGATACAAAGTTCCCAGTTAAGAAGATTTTCTCTTACCTTCAAAAATAGTAAATCCATATAGACAGAGTTCCCAGCTATCAATGGATTAGCTGAACCTATATACCTCCTAATAAAGTCTAGCACCTGAAAATAGCTAGCACAAGAATCACTTGTTAGGAAATGTTCAATGGATAGATGAACAGAACAGAAAACAGCGCAGATTTTGGGCAAAGGGGTTCATGTGCCCCCATTAGCATTTTTTCTCACATTGCATCGTTTGAAAAATTGTCAAAATTACATGTGTAGTGCACGTGATTATAATTAAGCCTGTAAAATTGTTCATCACCTGCAAATAGAGTGACTTATATTTTATCAATCTGGATGTCAAAGATGATTTTGAAAATGATCCTTTGCTCATTTACATATTTTTATGTGCTATATATGCAATATTTTATGATTTTTTTTAAAGCTACAACATGTCAACTTATCAATTTCTTTTATAATGCGGGCGTGGGGGTGCAGGAACCCATAGTCACTAATAAATTTCTCAAGGAACATATATCTCAGGAAATAACGTTCACAATAATGAAACATAAGCAACCAAAAAAGGATAAGCTGTAGTACTGGTATCATGCGCTCCAACATGAACAAGCACACAAGTAGATACAAAGGCATGCAAATGTAGAGGGGTAGGTTTTTGGTGCATAAATAAGGTACAAATTATGACATGCAACTCAAGACGAAAACAACAATTTAATGCCAACCAGAAGTGAGAAATGCAGACAACAAAATGAAACATCAATAATTTAAAATAATTTGATTGTAGCACTTTCTAATATTTTATGCCCCACAGCTACCAAAAAGAGTATCATACTTGTTGTTCTGCATCCTGCTCAGAAGTCTCACTCTCTAGTACTTCCTCGGCAAGTCCTAATTGGATTTATAAGCCACAGATTAAAGTTCACAAGTATGTCACTTTTAGAAATACTATATATTTTCGTATTTACCACTTGATACATGATGGATTTTACACCAGTCATTCATGTCATCTAAGCATTCTTTACTCTGTCTTATAACCAAGTCTGGACCCTGCAAAAACAAACAAACAACACGTTAAGGTTGAGCAATATGTGTGAACTGAGATAATAACAGAAGTTACTCTCCCTAATATGGATGGTGGGCAACAAGCAATATAAAGCAACCTTCATGGCCTCATAACCACTGCTAATCAGATAGCCATGATCAGATCTGTGCAAACTGAAACAAAAGTTTTGAGAAAACAACTTGATTATAATGTGGTCTTCAAAACTTTAAAAACTAAGATTGAAAGGATTTGTAAAATATTTGAAGATTGAGATAAAAGGCTATGCATAGTAAACACAAGAGCGAGAATATTTGTAGTTTTCACTTTCCATTAACCAACAGAATAATATTTTTTTCCTCAGATACACAGAAGGGAGTGTACCATTGTATTAAATAGAAAAAAAACGGCCTGTCACATCATCACCTCCTCAAATCGGACCAACAGAACAGTACTTACATTCATAAGCTAATTGGTTTATTCCCTTTTATATAGGATAAAAGAAAAGAGCTAAGCATTCACAAAGTCCTGATCAGATTGGCAGTCATATTTAAAATTTTTCCTGCTGATAAGGATCACCAACCGCACCCATCTTCACAAGAATCCTTACATAATGATGAAACAATATATTCTAAGTATATTTCATTACTAAAACTCAAAATCTAGAACCACATTTTACCCAAGAAAAGGTGTTTCTGACTACCAAAAAAGACTGAATCATAAAACTGTACATAACAGCCATAATAAAAGAAATACTTTGTTTCAATATCAACCTCTATTCGTTTGGTAAGTTTACCATCTGTTATGATGCAAGCAATCTCCAGTATGCGATCTTTTGTGATGTCCAAACCTAAACAAACAGAAATCAGTATGTTTCCATCAGTCATTCTATTCACATGATGAAAATCTGTATAAGTATGAAGAAAAGCAAGTATCATTTGACGGGGAAATTCGCCTCACCACTTGTGAAGAGCACCATCCGCAAAATACTATTACTAAATGCAACATCTCAGAAATACCACTGATAAAGAGGTTCCTCTTCAGATTTATACCATTTTATTTATTTTTTTCTGTTTTTTCTTTTTCTTAAGCCTAAAGAAAAGGCTGTATGGACACTTCTACCCTTCTTCTCAATCAACTCCTCCACGAGCTTCTCTCCAAGACGGTCAGACCCAGAAGCAATCCGCAAAGGCACGAACAAACAGAAAAAAAAAAAGAGAAGGATCGACGAACCTAAACATAGCACCGACAGCAAGGGCAGCGCGTAGCCGGGTGAGGCGGCGAAAACGGCAGCACAACAAAGATCTTGCCAGCGGCGGCGGCGCACCCAAGTTGGCGAGCTCTACCCCAAGCGCGGCACATCACGGCATGGCTGCCATCTATGATGCCTGAGCTCGTGTTGGCTCATTAGAGCGCGGCTCACGCGTGTTAAGAATAATAGATGATTGTATTTATAGATGAGTTAGCCCCAAAGGGGTTACATATATATGGGTGTGATGACCCATCTAGACTAGGATGAGGACTCTAGAGTCCTAATCCACTACTACTATATCTCTAACCCCCCTCAAATGCAAGGCGCATGCAATAGCATTGCATTTGAAGGAGATTACATGAAAAAACCTATTACATAATCTATTATATAAAAAAATTAACATCCATAATCTAACTCTTCAAAATCGTCATGGAGCAGAGCCTTCATTATCAAGTCAAGTCGAAGAGATATAAGATAAACCACTACTACAAATCGCAGATCATGGAATATAGCTGACCAAGTGGGCCGGGCTAAAAGGGCCTCTCTAGGCCCGGTCCTTTTAGCCCGGTCCGAGCATGGCCCGGGCCCGTTGGTAACAAGCCGTGCCGGCCCGCAGCCCGTTGAGGGCCATGCTTGGGCCTAGGCGCAAGCCTCGTCGGGCTGGCACGGCCCGGCCCGTTTAGCTATTGGCCCATTTAGCCCGTTATTCGGGTCGTGCTTCACGGGCCGGCACGGTCTGTTTGGCCCGTTTATATTCAAAAATAATTAAAATCAGCAGAAAACTATTCTTTTCAACCTTGGACGGCCCGGCATGGCACGGTCCATTTAGCCCGTGGCCCGTTTAGCCCGTTTAAAATTAGTCGTGTCGTGCTTCGGCCTAGGCGCAGGCCCGTCGTGCCAGCCTGGCACAGCCCGTTTATTAGAAGGGCCATGCCGACCCGTTAAGAAACGGCCCGGCCCGTTGGCCAGCTATATCGTGGAAGGTGATATGGAACACCATCTACAAATCACCGATGGTAAAAGATGATATAAACACTACCTACAAATTGCCGGTAGTGGAGATTTTTTTTGTGTTGATGTCAATTGCACCAACGATGATGATGTGTTGATGTCTACTGCACCAACGATGATAATGTAATTAGCCAAATTCATGGGTTTGACTAATCAATAAAAGAAAAGAAAATAAGCAATTGGCTGACTGACAAATGTGGACTCTCATGACATGGACAGAGAAAATATTTGTACGTGGGACACAGATAGCTAACATATGAACTGACTTGGATTGATGCAGCGGAAGAATAAAGCTATGTCAAAACAGCAATCTAGATGAAGGCCAACGGAAGTATCCCTGGCTGATGTGTGGAAGACCCATGTCGTACTATTTGGGGAAAACACATCGTGAAGTAGCACCATGATCAGCGTCCAGATCCAATCAAGAAAGAACGTGAAGATGATTTGAAAGCAGCGGGTAGCAGACGATGGAACAATGAAGGTATGAATCCAGGAGATGGACTGGATTAAGAGCAAGAGATTAAGACCAAGGAACATGCGACCTACAGGCGGAGGCTCATCAGGAAGAAGACAAAGTGCCGCCGTAGTCGACGGTCCAGCAGCGGAGTCGATGTTGCAGGCCAGAGAAAAAAAAGACTAACCTAACTCTGATTCCATGTTAGGAATAATAAATGATTGTATTGATAGATGGGTTAGCCCCAAAGGGGTTACATATATATGGGTGTGATAACCCACCTAGACTAGGATGAGGACTCTACAATTAGAGTCCTAATCCACTACTACTATATCTCTAACAGTGCGGATGGGCGCCGATGGGCAAGCTGGCGGGATCGAGCTCCTACCATGGTAGCCGTCAATTGCAAGAACTTTTCAGATTACCCATGGTTGACCTTCATACAAGTACTTCTTACTGACCTCAGACAGATGGCCAAATTGAGCGTGTTAATCAATGTCTAGAGATGTATTTGAGGTTTGCTGTGCATGACTGTCCATCTAAGTGGATGAAGTGGTTGGCTTCAGCTGAGTATTGGTACAAACTCATCTCTAGGCTGTTCACCATTCAAGGCAGTGTATGGAATTGATCCCCCTAATGCTGCAATTCCTAGACTACAGTCCTCTGATAATACTAATGTGCTAGCATTGTTGAAGGAAAGGCAAATTCACACTGAATTCTTGAAGAATCACCTTAATAGAGCTCAGAACAGGATGAAAATGCAAGCAGACAAGAACAGGTCAGATAGGTCTTTTCAGGTGGGAGAGCAAGTTTTGTTAAAACTCCAACCATATGCTCAGTCATCCTTAGTTAACAGGCCCTGCCCCAAACTGGCATTCAAGTTCTTTGGACCTTACTCTGTTCTGCAGAAGATAGGTGTTGCTGCTTACAAACTTGATCTACCTCCTGAGTCCAAAATACATCCTGTGTTTCATGTGTCACAGCTTAAGCCCTTCACAGCTGACTATTCTCTATTCACAGCTGACTTTCTCCCTGTCTATCTGCTGCTTCTTCCTCATTGCCATTCCTTGGTGATTTATCGGTTACGGTTATTACATGGACTTAATCCTTTAAAAATTGTGATGATATGGCTCCATAGTAACAATTTTGCAGAAATGCGCAGTTAAACTTTCTTTCCTTTAGAATGGGTAGCATCTTGCAGCTAACATACAAAATACAGTAAATAAACATTAAGTTTCTTATAAAGCTAAGGTACAATTCAAATAAACAGTTCGCCAATGTGCCATTCGGGCTTTCTGCCTTAGTGCATCTGTGGAGTTTTAAGTGAGAGCATGTCAGGAAGTGGAAACAATACCAACAAAAGAAGTGGCTACACCACCTCCAAAACAATTTTTTTTTCCTGATAACTTCTCCCAAACAACTTTGTGGATGGCGCTGCTGGACATTATTCCAAACGTGGTCACCTAGTCATGCAGCGCCTTGGTGCCTAGCGGACCCCATCAGGCACCTGGTGCCTAACTCTTTTCAAAGCACTGCTATCAGTAAGCAAACATTACCCTACTCACAACAAGTTGGCAACACAAGTTTCCATATTGTTGCTATGACTTTAGCAAATGACAATGTGCGTGCCACTGATTTGGATTTAATACTGTTGACCCTGATATTGTGGGCCAGAATACCTGACCTATACCATATAAAGCTCCAGCCTCCAACCCTTGTGGTTTATTCTATGCTCAAAATTTGCACCTTCCACTTCAATAAATTAAATCTTTCACCAAATAAGACTTAACAGAGAAATGTTCACCTAAGGAAAATGAGTTGGGACCCAAGAAACTTCATCAGTTAATGACATGCGGAACAAACATTTAAGGACTAGAGAACAGTAAGCATGTCATGCCAAATTTCATGATCTTGGTCAGATACATCAGTTTACAACAAAGGGTAACAAAGACTCACCAGTCATTTCCAAATCTATCCACACCAATGGCAACTTGTAGTCGCTAGATGATGAAGCAAGGTTTTCCCCATCATAGTTCACAATCATTGGTTTACTCTGGCTACTTCTCTCTGCAATGTGAATGAGACTCTTAAAAGTAATCAAGCAGAAACTGGCTATCACTCTCTGAGCAAATGTTACTCTTGAATCTTAACTCTCAAGCAGAAAGCAACTAGTCCATTTCAGAAAAACATAATGTATTTAAATTCTAATTTAAAATAGATACCAATAATTTTTTATCAGTTTAGTGCATGGTTTGATTGATTAACAGGATACATAACACAACTGGACTCACATGATTCCATCACTTTCCCTAGCAGACCAGGATGGACCATGGAGCCTCCTAGTTGTGACTTGTGAGTATATAGTTTTATAATTTTTTTAACATCTACCTGTCAACCTAAGCAGATTAGATTTGTCATGTAGCTATAGTCTGTTTGGAGGACGGTAACTTAGGCATTCATTACTAATCACTCAACCACTGATGGAGAACAGCAACAAAAAGTCTCCAATGTGCTTGTTTATGCTCGATACAGATTGTTAGAATGACATGATCTACGAGATGTATAGAAAGGGCCCTCTTACCATGCTTTGGGGCAACTGCAGCAGCTTTTGCTTTGCTGGATGCAGGTTTCTCCAATCCCTCCCTATCATCCTCGGCGTCCAGATTGAGTACAGCAAACATGTTCGCAAGGTTACTCATCTCTCCCTAATCTCCCCTTAATCAAGATGAAAGATCAAAAGCGCAGATTTAATCAGCATCAGACTCAGACCGCTTGCCATTTGGGGGAAAAACAGAGGGAGATGGTTTCACTACCGACAGCTGCAGGGAGGTGCGTCTGGACGATACTACGTTCCGGCCGCCGCTGCTTCCACTCCGCACGCGAGCCCCACCGCGGGCGGCTAAGCTGAAGGGCGGATGGAGCCGGAGGCAAAGCCGGCGGTGGCGAGGGCCGAGGGGAGCTGAACTTAGCCCTACTTCGGACAACGGAACGGTTACCTCTGCGGCTCTCTCTGCTTGGCAAAGGGCCGGCCAACTCAGCGGAAAGAACAATAAAAAAAACGCGGCGGAAATTCTCGTCCCCCAAGGAAAAAGGATAAAAAAAAACGCCTATGTTGGCCTGTTGTAGCCAGAACCACCGCTGAGAAATTGGATTTAGGAAAACTTGCTCAAGGGAAACTGGAAAGTCTGCTGCATAGCCCACCATTTGGCATAAGGGCAGGTACAACGCTATACGTCAGCGGTCTCATAGCCTCATGTAATACCACATAGGATTTTTGATGATGTGGAAGAGAGAGAGAGGTGAGATAAAGAGGTGGTTGTTTCGCGAAACAACCACCTTATACTGCTAGAATTTAGGAGTATGAGACGAGCTTACACACCATTGTACAAGTTGTAGTTGTCATACAACTCATAAATATTCCTTTTCTCATCCACAAATTTAGGAAATATCAATTTCTACAAGACAACTAAAACAACCACCCATTGTACAAGTGGTCTAATAGACCGTCTCGAGATTACGTGTCATGCATTGTCATGCATGAGGCGGTCTATAAAACCATACCTTAATAGTTGATTTTTTTTACAAAGTACAATTTTTTTTTGAGACAGCAAAAAAAGCTACCAAAACTTCAATGCAGACTCTTGCATCCACCAACCCTTTAAAGACATAATAAAATGAAAAGTTTGGTAATTGACACATGGAAAAATAGGCCTATATGTACAGAGGAACAATAAGCAATTACATGTTCAGAATAAAGAACATGTAGATAGGGAAGGTTGTTCTCCCGCAAACTAACATCGATTCATAGCGCATGCGGTTGCACTTAAAAGGTAGAATTAGAAGAACAAAACACATCATATCAGTTTGGATCAGAAACATAATATCCATTCATCAGTTGTTCTCTCACACAAAACCATACTAGGTATTTGCTGGTTACATTTCAGTACTGTCACGAATGAATGGAAGCAATATGCTCTTCAATGCACTAGGTTTTGTTCTACAAGCTTCCGGTATAAACACTTTCTGTGGATGAAATACTAGCAACTATGAAATCTATATTTTTCATAACATTATGAGTGAACCAGAACAACAGTCAGTCCACTGGAAAGCCAAGAAAATTGTTGATCCGTGTGACAACTTCCTTGGCATCTCCTGGTGTGTAAGGTACGAGAGTATTCAAGTCCATCGCCTCCACAGTCTCTTTCAGTGTTTGTGGGCGGGCACAGAAAAGATGCTTCCTCTCTGCTAATTCATCTGCTAACTCGCTTTGGTGATTATCCATAAGATCTTCATTCACAACAACAATAAGAGGTTTGCCAAGCCGTAGCGTCTCAAATATGCTTCCGGAACCTGTCAGTAAAAAGGATTGTCACCATTAAGCAAACTAATTAGCTACATTATGTTATATTCTTATGTTTGCTTCAAATACTATTAACAATCAAGACATATCTACATTAAATACTATATCCTCTTCAAGTACAAGCATTATAGAATGTGATCACCTGCATGACTGATGACTAAGGATGCTTCTCTGATGTAGTCAGCAATGCTTGGTGAAAAGGTAAAATAATCAACATCAAGAGTTGAATTCCCGAGACCTGATTCAACAAGAACATATGAAATTGATTACTTTATGCAGTTTAGACTGCAATAATTCCATGACATCTCATTAAACAATATCGAATTCATCTAGAAGAACATGGGTCCCTGGGCATCAAATCCTCATCCTGCCCTCCAGAACCCAAAAGAGGGGGAAAAGAAAATAAGTCACGTATCCTTTATTTTTAGTCAACATACATAGAAACAGCATAACCCAGAAATGCTAAACAGGAGTATGTTCAGAGTGTGTTGAAATCAAGACACTGAAAATTTCAGGCTAAGCATTGCTAAAAAACTTATACATGTGTAATATACAAATACAAAATGTAGGGGCACTATATCATATTATCCTCAACAACACCTCTATCTCAAATGACACAAGTGGTAAGAAGATTAAAAAGAAGACTTGCAGTTCCCTTCTACATGGATATCATCATTATCATGTGTTGGAGTATATGGGTAACTAGAAACACTTGGATCTTCAATAACATAGATCCTACGGTTGCAAATTGCAAAGAATTATTTCTCAAACAGCTTCGGTTGGTTGCCCAACACAGAGCCAAAACTAGACATACTGAACTGCTAAAGCAATGGATAGCGCTTTGGACTTAGTTTTATTTGGTTCCTTTTTCCTTGTTTTGCTCTTTTTTCTCTCTTGCATTATGTACAGACTTTGTTTGGTTGAATAAAATTCTGTGGGGACTGTTGGTCCCTCCGTTCAGTCAAAAAAACAACACCTCTATCTCAACTAAACTGCTATAAGCCTATGAATATTACCTGATCATTAGATGCTGTGTTTTGATTGATGAACACCATATGCTCGTCAAAAGGTCATTAGAGAAGTCAAAATTGTATAGGGAAAATGTTACCTTGGATGGAATGTATGTCCCTCGGCCCATTTGTATAACAAGATGAGTATAACCCTTATGCAGCAATGCTTCTTTCACTTCTTTAGAGTCCACTGCCTTGACAAGAGCATCGAAACATGTAGTCCCTACAGTGACAAACACCATTCGCCTTTCTCCACCTCCCATTTTTTTTTCCTGGAAGTACAAATTAAACTGTGTCAAAGTTTATTCTATGCCATATTGCACGAGCATGTGAGCCAATACGATGTTATAGTCTTGTCAAAGAAGAAATGTCTGCAAATGAGGAAGTCTGAAGAAATTAAAGTTCACTATTCTACAAATGTTTAGCCCAACAAAGCTGAGCGTACAGTGCCCAAGACAAGCTTGGTAGGGCTTATGCTTATGCAAAACAGCTTTAGATATCACTAAGGCAAGCCAATCAGGGCCCTGAAAAAGAAGAAGCAAAGAACAGCCGAAGGAGATCGCGAGGTAGTGCAGCTGCCCTACCTAACGCCAGCGGAGAGACCCGAGCTCCGGCCCCAGGTCGCCTGCCCGGCATGGCGGCATTGGTGGCGTTGCTGCCTGCCTGAGATGTTTACTGTTCCAGGAAGACATCTAAATTCCCTCATCTTCATCCCCGATATAGGGATGAAATCTCCCAATTCCCATCCCCGTCCCCGCCTACGGGCCAAAATTTCTTCAGCCCACGGGCGGGGATCGACCTATCCCCACTATGTCCAGCCTAAGTGTCAACTATAAAACGAGGAGGATTAGAGGATTGGGGGAGGAGAGATCAGCTCTCACCTGGAGAAAGAGCAGCGGGCTGTTCCGGTCGCGCGGGATCGAGCCTAGCTGCTCTGCTGAGGCGGCACAGGTCACAGGCCGCCGCTGCTAGCCGTGCGCTGCCATTTTGTTGTATAATTAAGTCAAACTTTATTCCGAGAAAAAAAAAGAGACAAAATACTCTGAGAATGACTTCATCGGTACAGCTTATCATACAAACGGGAGAATTGGTACAGCTTATCGTAGAAGTTTGCAGAATCCAATGGCTAGTCACAGCACATCTGAACTACTATTATACAGAAGGGAGAATTGGTTGATGTCTGTCCATCCAATCGCAATAGAATGTGAGAACAAAGTTAAACCTCATTACACCATTTCGACTTTTACAAGTTCATGCTAACAATTAACAAGGATATCGGAAGGTTGCAGCCCAGATCATCCGTTAATGATCTTAGTAGAGATGCAAAATTTGTACTCGGGCTCATCCCCTTCCACGCTAGGACAAAAACATCCGGTACACAAACTTTACATCTGGGAGAGCACGAGTTAGTCAAACCCAATGGGGCATAGAACTATCGGCACGACAAATTCATCGTTAACACTAATGGCTATTCATCCTAGCCAAAAAAGAATGATGCACGGTGCACAGAGATCATACACAGGAACAATCTGCCTTCAGGGCTCTCCTAGCTGGCCTGGAGTTGATGTTTTGATAAAACCTAATCCCAAATATCAGCAATTGCTTATGCTTCCTGTCAGTACAGCTTAATCAAGAATCACCTGACCTACATACATCATGCGAGAAACTTGGTGTCAGAATCCAGGTATAATGTTAAGAAAATATATTCTTTTAATGACTACTAGCATGATGAAGTACCAGTCGAACCGAACATATGTCTAAACAGTAAATAGAACAGGAAAAGCGCATAACAATGGTTGAGCAGTTCGTCATCATGTACATGCAGGTACAACATACAAGATAGGTGTAGTTTACTGGCTTTCAGGTGCCAAAATAGACAAAAGCATATATGTTGTTTAGCATATGAAACAAAACCAATCTAAAAACAGAATAAGTGTAAAATGGGTAAATTCAAAAGATACATCAGATGTTCTTATAAGGGCATGCTTTATCAAGTCAAAATATAAGATTAGAAATGCAATATTTGATTGTGAGAAATAAAGCAAGACTTAGCATAGTGATAAAATGATATCAACAACACATCACAAATGGTGAGAAGAAATAGAAAAATGCAGGAGTTCCTAAAAGTCTAATGAAAAAATGTTGTAGGAACCACGAAAATAATAGCATGTCAATAATCTGCCACGATCACAATATGTCACAATTAAGCATAGTTACCTTCCATACTCCATAGTCTCATATAGTCATATGCCTTTTTTATGAAATAATATGTGCAAAACTGTCAAACAGGTATGGGAATTTTCATTGAGCAAGCACCTCGTTTAAGTCACTAGGATTCCATAGTCTAACTAGAGGTTTGCACAAAGGTTTGCAGCAACCTTCCAATCTAGCTAGATATTTGCAATATGTGGGCTCATGTACTTTTATGAACGTACAAATGACATATCAACGGACTGAAAGGCCTACCTAGAGGATTCACCAGTTAAATTTGCTGACTCAAATATCATTTCATCTGTCAAAGATTGGTGTGCCTCTTCACTTGTTGGGTGTCCCGAAGCATTATTCTCCTCAATACTATGTAGTCTTGCTTCCAGAAGAGCAAGAGATGAGTCAAGCTTTACTATCTTCCTGGAAAAAGGAAAAGGGCATTTATCAGTATAGATTTAAAACTCACTGGGATTTTAGGATATGAGAATCGGCACACAGATTTCAGTAACAACAAAGCAAACAGAGTAAATAACTAGGCAAACCTTGTGGCCTTGTACATTATTCCGTTGTAAATTCCAGTCATGGGACGTGAACTTATGCTATGTATAATTCTTTTATAGATACCATGAAAATTATCAGATTAGGAACTTTGAAATGAGGACCTATCACCTCGGCACCATGACGTTCCTCATCCACAAACCAACATATTTTATAAAGTAACTCCATGGAACTTAAAAAGAAATTGACTTCATATTTTATCACCAAGAAAGTTGTGCTACATTGTCAAAGCCAGTAAGAACTAAGAACTTAACTTACCTTTCACTGAGTGATGGCTCTTATTGAGTGATGTTCTAAACCTTCAAAGAATAAATGTTGCTTCAAGAAAATAAAAATAGCTTCAAAAAAGAAACAAATGCTACACTTGAGTTCTCGCAGCTGTGGTAGGATATTGTTAACGTGCACACAAGTTGTGCTGGAGCCAATCAAACAAAAATCCTCCCAACACAGATCATAAAATCTGAAGAAACCCGAACTGGAATTTCATTGAGACAAATCAATAGAAACCCGAAGACTCTACGGCTGTTTCTGTTTCCCCAACAAACCACAGCTCTACAGGCCTATTCTATTGCCTCAAACAGAGTTGTGAACCAAAATCCTTTCCTAAAAAGATTCACCAATTCCTCTAATGCACCTTATAGCATTCGTTATCTAGGTGAACTCATTCCCTGCATTTTCGAAAATGAAAAGGAAATAATTGGACATCCACAAGCACAAGTAGTTAGTGTTCGACCAGAATTCATCGGAAAACCAGTCATCATTTCTACCTGTGGAGGAGCGCGAGTTTGTCGTCGCAGAGCGCAGCAAATGAGTTGAGGAATTCCACGGTGTTTGCTATGAACATATTCACCTGCAGTGGAGGAAATACATCACGGCACTGATCAGCTGTCAGACGGCGCCGCCCAAGGATGTGCCCCTGGCGGAGCAACCACTAGATGGGCCCTGGAGAGGAAGGGGAGAAAGAGAAATACGGACCAGATAGATAGTCCTCTGGTCGGAGACGGCGATTGCTCTCACACTCTCCTCGTCGTCGTTGTCGTCGCCGCGATCTTCCGGTGGCGCCGGCGAGCGGCCTGAACCGCTCGCCGCAGGGGATCTCAAGTGGTGAAGCATGGCTTATTGATCTCGCAGTGGGGTGGCCGCAGCGGCTAGCGGGGAGCGGGAGCCGCTAACCTGAAGCGGGGAGAGGACTCGGTGGAGCGGCGACGGCGGCGGCGCTGACCAAGGTTAGCGACCGCGTGGACTGGTGGACACAACACAAGTGAAGTTTTCATATTATAAGTGCAACCCACTATCTCTCATTTACTACTAATTCTCTCAACCCGGTGAAGCCACGTCATAAAAAAAATTGCATGCATCTATATTCTCAGATCACATCATGATAGCTGACCACCACACATTCAAGCAGAACTACTGTCTCAAAATGCATTTATTAATAGAGACATTGTTGCCTCCATCATAAATTGAAGTAGGGAAGAAACTGTAGCCTTATGGGCAATAACAGCCTACCCTTGAACCCATTCATTTACATCACTGTGCTCTTTCATTATCATTATTCATGTCAATTGCCAAAAGAAATTAGTGAGGTCTTTCATTGTAATTGACAAGCTAGGTCTGATACACGCACAAGTTGCCTCATTGTTATGTCCTTCCTCCGACGTCCATAGTCATTATATCGGTGATAGCTCCATCCAAATCTCAGAAATTTTTCATAGTCGATCACTCAAATGATAGAGATATTTTATTGAACCATTAATCTGGTGGTGATTCCCTCTCCATTCTCTAATACACATATGAAACATGTTCATTCGGTTAGCTTCGGTGATTAGTAGTCAGGATTCCAATCGAGTTTTTTAGATATTCAAGTACCGTTTGCAGGTTCTTCATTCAGCTGCTCAACCCGGCTCACTCAAGAAGCATGTTTTGCTTGAATGGTTTATTCTTCCCTTTAATTTTAAAGGTGTTGGCGTAATCTGTTTTCTAAAGGTGTCATGCAAAAAATGTCTTTGTTTTATTAGAAGTCTTTCATTGCCATAAGTTTAGATAGGTTACATACGTTATATCTGTCCTTATTGTTTTATTGGATTAAAAAACAAACCATATGCTCATGCTATATAGGAATAGAGATATCATGTGTTGATGTGTATGCCCTACCAAGTCTAGCACTACTTTTGCTCTATGACACCGAAACAAAATTTTATAAGTCCGTGTACTTATTCATCCAATAATCAAATGTTCGCATTCCGCAAAAAACACATTGTTTCCTTAGGGCATGTACAACGCTAATTAATGAACGGGTTCTTAAGCTGATGTGGCGAGTGTATTTTTGCAATTTGCCCCTCTATCTCTTGAAGAGACAGCTGGGTGGGCTCTTGGCGAAGAGACGGTCTCCATCACGTGTTCCGATGTAAGAGACAACTCTTGGCACCATTGTACATGTGAAGAGACGACTTATGTCATATAATTATTAAATATATACATTTATTAAAAGACAACATGTACGAGTCTCTCCTTTGTATGACTAGAGTTGTTTCATGTCTCTTTGCTTAGATACATGTGCCTAAGAGACTACAGTGGGCTCTCCTTTGTACATACCCTTATGTTTACTATTGAAAGTAATACAAGAATATGTTAGCCAGGTCCGTATATATTTTTTACGTGTTATTTTATATATTGTTCAAAGTCTCGCAGACAACGCGCGGGTATCATCTAGTTATAAAAATAACTGCCTCGAAAAACATGTATTTAAAAATTGAGATTTACTAGTTTGCAATCGACTGGAGTTCGCATTTCTTCCTGTCGGTTTTGTGGCCGTTGGATCCTAGGTCGTCTTCAACCTCCGACGACGGAGCGCATTGAGCGAGCGGGGCGCCGTCGCTGTGTGGGAGGTGGTTATCGCCGACGGTAAGTGGTTGGGTTATCTTGACGAGGCTAGGGTTACGGCGAGCGGTGTTTGGATTCTTCGAGCTTCTATTGTTCTTCAACCTTGGAGAGAAGGTTTCGGGGCGGCGGTCGTGACATGGCGGTGCAGCAAGGAGGCGGTGGCGCTGCCGTCGCCGCGAGTGGCCGGCGAGCGTTGGGTAGGCATCCTCCAGTGTGTGTACTTCCTCAAGCCTGGTCGGACCATATGAGTTACCTTTAGAGAATAACCACACTCGTTCTCTAATTTTTGTATAATTATATACTCTCCAAGGTCGTAAAGTCACCGTTATTAGTTGTGATGTTTTTACTTATGTATTGTAGCCTTACTTATTGGTATCATTCCGATACCGGTCGAATGGCCAAAACATTTCGTTCCGAGTGACCCAGCCGGTACCAAACAACCTTCGTTTGTACCGATCAAAATAACGATCAATATCGGTCCATACCACCCGATACCGGTCTAAATACCGGTATCATTTGAACGTCACTTCCGATACCGGTCTATACCGGTGTACCATTCCGGCCTCTAATTTAATATATAATATAATTGTTCATAAATATATCTTTAACATATAATTTAAATCATATATTTATTTTAAATGGATAATTTATTGTATATAGTGATTATATTTAAATTAGAGGCCAAAATGGTATACCGGTATAGACCGGTACCGAAGTGCCGTTCCAATGACTAAAACAAAACGGGACCGGCACGGAATTTAAAAGTTAGATTGTAATACCTTATGCTACTCCACAAGCTAATGTTGTGCCTACCACAAGATTATGTGCCTGACCTTAGACCTAGCTCGTGGATCATGTATAGTTTGTCATAGTCAATATAAATAAACTTATCATGTTTTGCTTGGAATATGTTTGCACAAATTATCATATTTCACCTCTGTATCAAAATGATTTTGGTGCCACCAGCAGTTTATTTGGTCAAACCCCAACTCGTTTCGATTTGCAATAGTAGATTGCTTCTGTGTTCTTGCATATGTTTTAATTTACTCGCAAGAACCAAGTGCATTTGCATTGGCTGATAACCCGACCCAACATTACGGGAATATATATGTGGAGTTCCTAGCAGTAAAGATCTTTGGAGAATCTAAATTACACTTGCGATAAAATCTATGTTGTAAAAATTTCCTCAAGGTGAATTTATCCAATGGGGTAATTTCATGTATGCCATTGAAAAATTTTGTAATCCTGTCGATGCCACAGACGTCTCATTAACTCATGGGACCCACTTGTGTCACTGGCAGTGGCATATACGGGATTAAAAAATGTCCCATGCCATTTGACCGATTCATGGAAGCTAAAAGAATGAGCAATATCCCTATGTTATTAACTGGCTGACAATGAAGTACCGCACTTTCCAGGGCACGAAGATCCAGCGTAGTTTCAAGAAGCACCTTTGACTATCACCAACAGATATGCAACAGCTTTAGCTTTGGATTATGAACTAAGTCTGTACTCAAAGAGCTGGTTTGGATAAGTGATTATGGGTAGAAGTCTGTCATGAGCTGTTTTCATTTTTGTACTAGGATGGTGAAGCTGAAAATAGTAGCTTTTCACAGCTCACACTCACAACTTTGTTTACGAACAGACAGAATAAGTCTGTTTTACCAAACGATTTGATTGCATAAGTTGAAATAAACCGGATAAGCTGTTTTGACCCTAATCCAGAGCTGAAGTCTGTTTTTCCATGAGCTAAAGCTCTACCAAAGGAACCTAAAAGCCGGATAATTATGATGGAAAGCTCAACTTAGCATCACCTATCAGACTAGCTTTTTGTGTTGAGATGACCTAAATCCTTGGTTGAAGCTCTAATTAGGCTATCTCCAACCCTAGAGGAGACCCAAAACCCAAACTTTGTCTCGATGGGTGCTCGTGCAACCGAAAGGGCGTTACCTTAAACTGCTTGTCTCCAACCGAAGTCCGAAAGTGGGTGCTCGGGCGGCCGAGAAAACAGGCGAGGAGGTCGAGGCCTTGGACGACGCCACCGGGCGACGGCTACGACGCGAGAAGGAGCCGTCGACGCGGAACTCCGTGGCGGGGGCCATGAGCGCGAGGAGGTCGACGAGCACGGCGGCTGCGACGCCGCGTCCCGTGGCCGAGGATGGAGGAGCGGCGCGCCGAGTAACCTGTCCTAGTGGTGGTGGAGCTCGGCCGGTGGCGGCGCGTCCGGTGCCGCGGGCTGGGCGGTGGGAGAGGCGGGCTCGGAGCAGGAGGAGATAGAACGCACGTGCGGGAGCCGCTGGGTCGGGGGCGACGCGATCTATTTCTCGGTCTCGTGCCGCGCTGCTCCGAAAATAGGTGCGCTATTTAGGTCTTCGGTTGGAGACAGTTTTTAACGTTTTAGGATCTATTTTAGGTTTGAGTGGTCATATAGGGCTTGGGTTGGAGACAGTCTTAGGCCTGTGGTATAACAGACCCGTTATGACCAGGACTGAGTGCACGTGATGTGCCAGTCCGCGCTGTTCAAAAAAAAACGATGCGCGACGCCCAACCGCCTTCATTTCTTTTTCCGACCTGAACGGCACTCATCCTCCCCCATTCTTCCTCTCCGTTGCCCCGCAAAACGAGCGGCCGCGCAGGCCTAAGCACCGCCACCCAGTTTGGGGAGTCCTTTGGAGATACATGTTTTTAGATCTTCTGTGTTTAATTAAGCTCACGAACACCCATTTGCGCTTCTGGTCTCTAACTTGGGTCTTTTCCTTTGGAGATAGACTTATTAGTTTTGAAAGTTCAGTACTTCACATGCTCCAAGCACTCCGTGACGATATCTACAGTTGTGATAGTAATGAGCGTACATAGAAAAGAAAATCGTTTACCGTTCAGATACCAAGTAAGATGTGCATTGCAGTAAATGCAAGGACGTAAGTCCTTCAAAACTTAATAAAGTACTATATCAAAAATAGCTACTAAATTTTATTGAAACATCTGCAGATAAAGTGTTAAATTTACAAGAACTTAATTCTATTTACGTGATGTATTAAAACCTAAACCGAAAGAATCCCTCATGTACACGATCTCTAATGCAACTCTGGCTGAAACTCTGAAGACGACATTCCTTCTGTCAGCACATGAAGCCTCTTATTGCTATACATCTCAAGAATAACTTTCCTGCTAATTGGTACGCTGTATAATCTGTCATGAAAAATAAGTATGGTCACCTTCCAGATGCCCCGAGGTACCTTTAAGTATGATAACCAAATAATTGATATGGAAAAAATATCATATCTTTTATAGAGGCAGATGAATGAATGAGGAAAAAAAAGGTAAAAACCGGCTGTTACAATTGTGCCAGCTTTTACGAGTTTCCCAATGACGCATTTTCTCTTTTTTAATTGATCTAACCATCTTTCCAGTTATTTTTGCATAAGATGTACCAAGGAGGTCAGAGCACATTTCACAAAGTATGAGAAAAAAGGGGATATTTTAGGGTCTAAACAGATCAAATACTGTCTAATGGTAGTTGGCTAGAGTAGCTGGCATTCGTTTCCTGGTCAGACAAAAGCTTTTCATATAAGTATATAATCTTCTAAGTACTACTTAATGATTTTTGCTAAGTGCATACATCAATTATCTACCTTCGTACATGTACGTACATATTTACCCCCACCAAAGATTCAAAAAGGTCTGAGACTGACCTCAAAATGTCCCGATACTGTGAGCATCCTCAGGTTTCAGCCTTGCATGAGGTTCCTTGCCAGTTAGTTTTAATGGAACGTCAAGCTCCGGGGGCTCTGCACATTAAAAGTTTAAATTACCAGTGATCTACTAGACAATCATTGTACAGGAAAGTCAGGGTAAAAAACTTTTAAATCACCATGCAACGAATGAGTGGCCAATATATGTCTTGAAAAAAAGGGTGTTGCTTGATATCATTTGCACCAGCAGTTGAACCAAATCGAGAAGAGGGATCTCTCTGAAGTAATCCATGGATTAATTGCTTTGCTGCAAGACTAACCTGGAGAAACATACCACAACTATTAATATATGAAAACAAAATTATATAGTATACCGAACAAGCCTAATAAGTGTAGATTACTAACTATATCAAGTTGTCAATACTCCAAATATCTCTCCAGATAACTTTAGATTAGCTCAACACTTTTATTATTTTAAGCAAATTTAGTTCAACGATTTTACTATACTGATAAGTGTAGTAAACAAACTGAGAAGGTTTCTTACCGGAATACTACTAGGAAATGTAAGCTCTTTATGAAGGATGTTATAAAATGTTCTTTTACGGTTTTTCCTCGAAAAGGTGTTCGTCCATATAACATCTCATACAAGAGAATTCCTATAGCATTGGAAAGGATGTCAGTTGACCTCAGAAACAGTATAACATAAAGTACATTAGTAGAATAGAAAAGTGAAGCAGCTTTCATGATTAGTATTCTCAAAAGTGCATCTCTTTACATGCAAATTTATAGTGTTGATGTACTAGATAAGGGATATAATGCTGCAGCAGATACAAGTGAAAACATGCCATAAAGTAGTAAAAGTATCATATGCATTTGGAATACCAATACCCTACAGTGTAAACGTAGATGGGATGGACCAACTTGCTTGTATGATGAAAAAAGAAGAATATTTCCTGGGTATGATTACTTACCAAGAGCCCACCAATCAATAGCACTTGTATGAGATGCTCCGGTGATGACTTCCTAGAAGAACATAAGATTTTAAAGAGAATTATATGTCAATAATAAAGAAATAACAACAATTATTTAAAAATATATATAAATTCAAAGTTTGGGTAACCAAAAAGAAAGCATCGGCTTTGTGATCTAAATGTTAAAAGAATAGATGTTTATTGTAAATTGGTAAACTACACTAGATATTGCTGTCTTAAAGCTTCATAAGAAGCACCGCACATCACCCAACAGAAATAGCAGCTCCTTTACAGTTAGGATACATTTACAAAGTGATACAATGCTAATGAACCATTCCGTCAAATGAATATAAGCACAATATCTTACTGGAGCTATATATTCTTCAGTTCCAACAAATGAATTGGACGGAGTGGCAGGATCTGATGCAAATGCTGGAGGGAGGTATTCCTTAGATTTTCTTCGTCTTGATGTGGAATTCTTTATCACCTGCAAGAGTATCGCCACCATATATTAGAGCATGCAACACAAAACCATGAACACATCATATGCATGATTCAACAGGTACTTAGTTGGAAAAATGGAATGGCATTTCAAGGATGTTCTTCTGACTTACATGGGGTTTTGAAAGGGTTAAAAATGAGAGATCAAAATCAGTCAGAACAATGTGGCCATCCTCTTGGAGCAAAATATTTTCTGGTTTCAGATCACGGTATATAACTCCTACACGAAAAAAGCATTGTTTGTAAATTACCAACAATTGATATAGTTGCAGGAATGTTAGGCACATCCTTTCAAATTTTACAATAAGAAATCACGAGGCTGTTATACTTAAAAGACAATCTAGTATCCAATTGATCTGACCATTAATTTTACTGATTATATGGCCTGGATATCCACTTATAAGAAAGTAGCCATGTTTTGAACAATCAAACAGTTTCCATCAAATACACATACAAAAATAAGGAATGAACTTGTCCAAAAAAAAATCATTTTACTTAAACAACGAATATACCAAGACAGTGGAGATATTCGAGGCCAATTACAACCTCCGCAGCATAAAACCTGAAAAAAAATATAAAGCAAAATAATGTAATAAGGGAAAAAGAAAAAACATGATTGCAAAGATCAGTAATATTCATCATGTAATGTTAAGCTTAAGAATTGTCACTTTATTTAATATCTTTTGTTCAGATAAGGTAACGTTCATATGAAAAAATTCAATAGAACAAATCAGAACTCGAAAGGGCCTTTTTTAAGAACATTAATTTTTTTGAAAAAGGTATGTTCTAGTCAATGAAAAATATGTATCTGCATGTACCTTGCAGACTCTTCTCTGAAGATTTTCATGGGTTGCCTATCAAGGAGTGCAAATAATTCCCCTCCAGGACAAAAGTCTGTTATGAGACAAACATGTGTTGGTGTCTGAAAAATAGACAAAAAGTATTAACATATAAGTTCCAATTTAAAACATAAGTTGGAAACTGAAATAAAAAAACATGGAGGTCTATCAAAATCAATCATGGAGAAATGGAGGCTAATGACGTCTTACAGAACCATATTCAAATGATACTAGTAGATATTCAAAATAGCTAAGACAAGGTGTCAGTCATAGGACAAACCTGGAATGAAGTATACAATGTTGGCAGAAATGGATGATCCAACAACGAGTATATTTCTCTTTCAATACATACTCGGTGAACCTGCATTGCAGAATAATTAATTCTAAGCTGAGTCCACACAATTATCTTTGACATCACCGCAGTTATCACTGACACATTTCTTCCTAATTTTTTCTTGGTTACTTCATTTTGAACTACTTGCACCAACCCATAGACACAAATCATGAAACCAAAGTAGAAATAATTGGGCCTTACATACAATTAATATCAGGAGTTCACTAAAATCCTGTGTGTATCAAAAGACAATTATGGCATTTATTTTTGCAATTTCACTCTCGAAATTACCTTGTTGCGATTCAACATAACTGATTTGTCCATCGCCTTCATCGCAAATAATTCACCACTTCCTTGCAATTCAACCAAGTGTACACTGGAGAGTAAAAAACAAAAAAAAAATGACACAAACAAATCCTGGTAGAGGCATAAGCATGACATAAAAAATGCCCATGTAGTAGTATGTACTGATTTTGGTGTACATAATGATATGGAGGTGTTTCTCCTCAAGCAGCTCGGCTGAACACAAAATTACTCTCTTTCTCATCCTCTGCCCGAGCTGGTGTGTGTGGGTGTGTTGTGATTGAAATTGAGCGATAGATTGGTAGTACAGTGATCTAAGGGCAACAAAGAATAAAGAAAATGCACTGACATCTACGTAAAATAAAATAAAGATGGGGATCCACTTTTGTTTCTATTCATCTATCAACGCAACAAAGTATCCTTTTTCTCCCTTTTGTGTCCTCTATGCATGTGTAATTGGTTGAGGAAGAGTGTGTGGGTTCGAATGACATTTTCTGAGCCACAGCCTAGGCTGTACAATTCAATATACGAAAGAGGCAGAAGCAGCTGGAGAGGCATAATGTATGCGGAGCTGAAGGGTACATTTTTGTGCCAGAAGAATTTGAGAAACTCTAATGTTTTAAGTACTATTATGAGGAATACATCTGTACTCTGTACCTGCCAGTGTCACCACAACCCAAAGGTTTGACAGGCTTGAAGTGCTTTAGTCCAATCATCTCCCCAGTTCGTTTAATCTGAAGTATCAAATATAAAATAGTCACATGCGGTATTGAAATTGGAAATTCCATTCAACAGTCTTGTAGTAGATTTCAAGATGGACATAAATATTATTTAGGAAAATATTCCTTCTATGCCACTGGCTTATACTTGAATCCCTGTGCCTCTATCAGTGACTGTAGTGAGCCCCACATATCATAGACACCGATGGCATATTAGATATTTGAAGTTTTTTTGGTGGCATATACGAGAATTACTATTTACTATGGTACCATGTGGCATGACATGCTTATTTCAGTCAGTCAAGGAACATATCAATCACATTATGGTACAAAACTACAAATAAATCCATCCAATAACTATGAAACTACATATGCTGGTTGTTTTGAACATTGTATATATTCTGAAATCCAAATATTATGAAAATGATAAGAATTGCGAAGGATATAGCATGTCAAGAATCTATGAACATCCAAGATACTAGGAGCAGATGCCCTTGTAAAGATATCAACTGAGAGATAGTAAATATACTATTCATCTAGATGCTTTGTTATCAATTTTATTCAAATGTGTGCAAAACATGATAAATAATATGCAAAAGTACACTTAAAGACATTACAAATTTGCGTGAGCATAGTAGGAGATGTACAAATGATTTGTCACCTAGTATTTTTCTTTCCTCTGTTCAACAACGTTATAAACATAAGCATGCTTTCCATGAAGTCTGTTCACACGGCATGAAACCCAGTACCAGCAGATCGCATGCCGAATAGCGAATGAAGCTTAAAGCAACAGATCAACATTTATTTGCAGCTCTACATTTATTTAACTAATTTTAAGGATACAGATTCCTTGTTTTAACTCTTTGTCTATAAATCCATATGAGGTAGGATAACTTTCCAAACAACAGTTACAGCATACCTTTTCTATTGCAATCCAAGAAGAGTTATATTGCTTGTGAGGTTTTGGACAAACAGGTTGAGAGTAAATTGCCCACAGGTCTTCTGGTCTCTGAAATGAAGACGACTTAAGTTATATTCCACTAAATAACAAACAGGAAATAGAAATCGTACCTCTTACGGATCAATTCAAATTAACAACATTATCTTTTTCATCTTTTACAATGCATTCTGCATAATAAACTGCAAATCGAGCATACAATTCACTGTGAATGCACTTTTACATACTAATATTTGCACTTATTTTTCTCATGCTTATTGTAATATAGAGCATTACATTGGCTTCCATATTAGTAACTAATCCACTATTTATAAGATGATTTCAGCTACCATCAACATGCGACTATTCTAGTTCAGAAATGGGCAAGAAAACTTGCATTCTTCACAACCATCTTCAATTAAAATTAGTGGCTGTCCAAGATTCAAAGACCACCATAAATCTAGCATGAGATCTGAAATGCACTCAAGAAATATATATCATTTTACCAGAGCAATGAAGTTTGATTAGACAATATTTTTCCTCATGTGAGGGATTTGTTCAAGTTACTTTGTTGTCTTGTTATTAAATTTAATCTTATTAAGAGAAAGGATTATGTGAAGGCAAGTAAGTTTCATGAGGTAATCAATGTAGTCAAAACATTGATACTATGATACTTTTAGAGAGCATTGAAACAACAAATTTTAGATGTACCTTACCAAGTTGGGATCAGGAAGCTCTCTGACGGCTTCATCTACATTTTCCGCTGTTGCCTTGACCTGTTTGGATTCCAACCTAAAATTAATAGTGTAGTTTAAATATGAAAAAAAGCATTTAGGTACAATATAGTACTAGGTTGTCAATTAGCTTCGTCTTGTATCACAAAGTATAAAAAGATATATTTCCTAATTTCCTAATCTATTGCCTATTTCACGAGTGACTCCTAATTTTATTGTAATAAAAATTCTTGCAAGATGAAAATATAAAAATGGAAACTACTAAAGTAAGATGACCTACCAATTTGGCACTTTGTAGCTCAGTGTTCTCAGATAGACGATTCCTAAGGGGTTCGACATGGTCGCTTCCATCTAGTTGAACACCAATGAAGTATTGAAGCTCCCCCTAATTCCATAGGAGCACAAATGTGTTTGATGAGTACTGATATGGACAGGGGCATATCCCAAACCAGACCAAGCTTAACCGATGAGAAACAATTGTCAATACCTTTTGGTCGCGCATAGGCTGCAGGTGGAACAAGTTCCAGAACTTCTTCCCTGATCAATGGTAATGAACATAATAAACAATGAGAATAGCACTCACATCCTAGACAGTGGGAATTATCGACTCAACTGAGTGGAACTACCAAAAAGTTAATTGCTCGAGCCTTTTGGAGTAAATTTGTAACTGAGGAATGCAAAATTACCGCTCTTCGTATAGTTGATTAGCTGGACTGTAATCTCCTTCTGCTCCCGGATGGCCTCCCGAATCTTGTCTACCGTGGCCATGTCTGTCTCCGGCCCTTGGAGAAATCTGCAACAGTGACAGGTTAAGTAAAAAAACTTTGCAACCCACAAAAAAACAAAGGAGTAAGAAACATAAAACATAGAAAAATAAAGAAGGAAAATCAGAAAAAGAACCATCCTAGGAAGGCCACAGAGCAGAAATGCGGAATCCCACAGCACGGCCTAGGACGAGCGCGCATGATTTCCAAGAACACGCACCATGGCACAGAAACTGTAACTAGTGCGCAACGAGCGCGCAGGAGAGAACCCGCTCCCCGGCGCCACGGCATCCGGCAGGCTTTCGCCATGGACGAGGACGCCGCCGGTGGCGCCGCGGCAAGGTCGCGTGGAGAACGGCTGCCTGCTGTGTGTGCGCCCATCGGAGGCCGGGGAGACGGACGCAGATGGATGGGCCGCGCGATAATGTTGGCCCGGCCCACTATCTAATTTCACCAGACCCTATATATATTGACTAAAGAAACAGATATTTCTAAAAAAAAGACTCGAAGAAAAAGAATGCGACAGTGATGCTTCTCCAAAAGTTGCATTTCTAGGAGGCTTTGAGCTCTACAACTCTAAATTTCTCATGTTTTGTATTATTTGCTTGGAAAAAAAGACTTGTGGGTTTTGCACTATGTTGCACCTTTGCTCTCCTACTTAAAGGTGGAAGGCATGAAAATTCTTCATATAAGAGAAACATGCTAATACAAAAGTAAATATAGGTGACTTTAACGACTTGAATGATTTAAATGAGGAGACTCTACATATGGATGCGATTAACTTTTAGCTATAACTGATGAGTGGGGTAGGATGTCTATAGGTTCACACAGTTCGTATGACTTTTCTGACCCTCCAAACTTGCCTCCCACCCAATGTTTTAAATAGCGGGCTATAGAATATAGCGGAGTGCTCCTAGAAAAGCTATAGGGGCTATAGCGGAAGCTATTGCCTATAGCGTTTTACAAAAAAGGGATAACATTTTTTATCGAAACTTTAGTATTTCCATCGATTTCAACCCTCATTTCATATATGTGCATCTACCACTAAAGCATTTCAACGTCGAAGCATGTATTTACCATATTTTCTAGCGATTGGAAAGTTCACGTAATGAAAAGGCAACAATCATATGGACTATGAACAATAAAGTTCATCACCATGGCATAACTTTTGAGTTATGAATCATAAATCAGTAGCGGAGTTAGCGGATGAAGTTAGTAGTAAAATTATCCGTATTGCGGAGTTAGCGGCATTAGCGGCAATATTAGCAATATCGTAGCGTCATCTCCCTTAAAAAGCTATAGCGAAGCTAGCGGGCTATTTAAAACAATGCTCCCACCACATCCTACATTTATTTCTTTTCCCTGTCTCTGACATCACCTAGGGTCGTAATCGTCAGACATTATTGGTGCAAAACACATAATGGAAGTGAAGGCGCAAGCCAGTTTCAAAGATTTTGAAAAAGCACAACTAAAAGTTGGATCCTAATTTGAAAGTTTAAATTTCCTAATTGTACTCTAGAATACTCTCTGTAAATTGAATGCAATGGTGCCTTACCTAAAGGCTCAAATCCAACTTTGAATTCACGGATCCAAATTTGAATTGTTTAGTTTGAAAATGAATTTCCTCTTAAGTTTTTTGTGTCACAATTTGGATTTTTGCAATGCAACTCTTGTTTTGTTGATTGTAAGAACACCGCACCAGGCAGGGAGAGGGAAGTGAGGTGGCCACTTTTGACTTTCTCAAGCTCTGATACATTTGGATGAGCCTTTTTCAGAAACCACTTTTCGTAATCACGATAGCTATTTTCAGGAAAAAGTAGAAATGATTGAAATGGTTTTTCTTCCGACCCATGTGTCCATTGATGGCTGTATGGAGTCGCTGTACAGGACCTGACTTTTCTCAAGTCATGTACGCAGTTTCACGTCAACATTAAATCTCTCCTCTCCCCTGGTATATGTTGGCTTTAGATTTGGAATACCCAGACGTATTGCAGCAAACTTGCATGAAAAAAACTCAGATGTGGCAAACATTTCTTTTGGTAAAAATATGAACGCTGTATGTGTACGTGTCGATCGTTAGACCACACACTGAAACACTCGCTGACCTGCAGTTCCTTCCGAGGATCTCCTCCCGCGTGTACTCCGTCAGCTCCAGGAAGCTGTCCGACGCGAAGATCTGCCAGGCAAAGATCGTGGTCGGTCATCACAGATAAGTAGTAGTATTTTTTCACGAAACGGTGGGAGATATTGCAGGTGAAATCGCTTACGATGGGGTTGTCGGGGAGCCTTGGGTCCGTGATGACGAAGTTCTTCTCGATGCGCTCGAGCGTGGTGGCCAGGTCGATCCCCTGCCTGATGTCCCTCTCCCTGTCCTCGCGCGCCCGCCAGCTGTCCCGCCGCTCCTTGGCCGCCGTCTCCGGTTCCGGCGGCGCCGCCACCACCACCTCCTTGTTAGCAGCGCTCTTCCTCCCGATCTTCAACCTGCCATTGAGGAACCATGCGTCAGGGAAGGCACCCGAAGCAGATCGAGCTGCAAGGTTTCTTGTGACCGGTTGACTGACCCGGTGAGTGATGCTCGGCCGCTCGTCCTCCTGCCGAGCCTGGCGTCCTCCTTCTTGAGGTCCCATGTGTCGCCGGCGGCCCTGGGCGGCGTGAGCGGCGGCGGGGCCTCCACGGGCCCCTGGTTCTCTTCCTGCGACCGCGACCGCCGGTGCTTCACCGTCTGCACCACCTCCGTGATGGACGACATGGCCGTCTCCTTCTGCCGCTCTGCCATGAATCGATCGAGGGAGGGAGCAGATCGGTGAGCAGACATCTCCAGAGCAATCAATCAATCAATCAATCCAGGGAGGGAGGGAGGGAAGAAAAGCATCTGTATTACCGTCGTATCGGATGAGCGAGACGGGCAGCTCGTTGGGGCGCATGCGCTTGTCGCTGAGCCCCTCCGTGTACTTGCTCACCTCCACCTGCATCCCGATGAACTTGATCACCTTGCCGGCGTCGTCGCGGATGGGCGTGACGGTGAGCATGTTCCAGAACGGGGTGCCGTCCTTGCGGTAGTTGAGCAGGCGGCCGCAGAAGCTGCGGCCGGCCCTGACGGCGTCCCGGATCCGGGCCACCTCGCCGGGGTCCGTGTCGGGGCCCTGCAGGAACCGGCAGTTGCGCCCGACAACCTCCTTCACCGAGTAGCCCGTCATGGCGAAGAAGCCCTCGCTCGCGTAGATGATGGGGCAGTCCGGCCGCGTCGCGTCCGACACCACGAACGTCTGCTGCAGGCTCGACAGCGCCTCCTTGAGATCCTGCGACACGCGCGGGAGGGACTCGCCGGAGAACCGACCATCGCCGGAGGACGACTTGGTGCTGCTGCTGCTGTTCACGCGGTCCATCTCCTTCTTTTTCCCCGCTGGCTCCAAGGAGCTGCTGCTGCTCGCCACCGGGAAGGTGAAGCTGCCCGTGGCGGCGTCGGTGCCCGACATCGACGGCGCCGCCTTGGTGCTCGCTTGCGTCGACGTGCCAGCCATCGGTTCCGGCAAGGTTCGCTGCCTCCGACTACAATCAGCGCCGGCGAACAAGCATCTGATGATGAATCACCGCCGCTTACTGCACAAGCAAACAAATTGACAATTAAAATTCAGCGGATTGCGATCAAATTCACACCAGTTCAGTAACAATCCCTTCTTTTTTTGACAGTTGAAACAAACTAATTCAACCTACCCTCCCCGGAAAAAAACCGGCGAATTTCCAACAAGTCCAGAACAGTGAGCAGCTAACAAAACAGGATTGGATTACGGACCACCTAACCTGAGAGCACAGTGCTTCAGCTCTCACTGTTCCATTATCCGAATCTATTAGGAAGCTACTACTGGTAGCTACGATAAAGAGTGCTGTACTATTTCCAGGAATGGTGCCAGAGCCACAGAAAAGGCAAGTACTAGGACAATCACCTGCAATCCAATCGAATCCAGCCCAGCAAGAAGGAGATAACAGTAAGTGGCAAAAGGAGATGAAACCACCTGGTGCAGGTATGCTCGATCCTACTTGCCTAGCTAGTGGTAGCCTCTTTGCAGTTGGCAGTCTAATCAGGCTGGGCTGCCAAGAGAGAATGCGCCGGAGAGCAGAGGGCAAGAAAGCAGAGCAGGGGAGGGAAAGAATGGCGGGTGGAGCAGGGCGGGGTGCAGCGAGCGGATAATGCAATCCCGCCCGTGACCGCCTCACGGTCGTCCCGGCGCCGGTTTCTGTGGCCGCGCGCGCGCCACCGTGTCGCATCCGGGCCGTCCACGCCGCATCGTGCGGCCATTATTCCCTGGAACGAGGGGCCAGCCACGGCGACGGCGACCGGTGGAGACATCTTCTGGGGCGGGGCTGCGGCCACGGGAGCCCGGCGCGTTGAGCTGGAGTTGCCGGGTGGGTGGCCTGCCGCGCCTCCGGCCGTCGCTGTCCCTGACTGACGGTAACAAGAATGGACGCGGGAACCGAACAATGTTGGAACACCTCCTGAGAACCTGTCGTACAGAACGAGTTTCCGTGATCCTCCATCGGTTGCTGGGTTTCAGATGTGGCGTCGTGCCATCTCTATCTCTCCTCTCTAATAAATGAATATTTTACCTCAATTGCTAGTTTCCAAATCGCTCATGATGAGATTTTAAGCTAAGAAAAGTTGTCCTAACGAACATAGTTTGAAATCAAGAAAAATATTATCGGCATGTTTGGTTTGTTACCAACACCAACCTTACCAAAAAAATTGATTAGGATTTAAAAAAAAAAAAGGTTAGCCAATAGAACTTGCCCAATATAAACCATATATCTTATTTACAACCCTGTGGTGCTAGTAGCCGTTAGGTGCTCAAATTGTGGATTCATCCATGAGACTGCAATTTGTGACCGTGACGACCTGTGCCCACCGCCAATGGCACCGTTGGATTGCTCCTCTTGTCAAGATGTGTGAAACAGGCGAAAACGGGCATTAAACTTTCCTCGTTTGTTTTTTTCTCTCACGTGGGTTGCGCCAATTCTGTCCCCTGGACCACGGTGCAATGCTCGAGGACCTCCGCCGGAACGCGTGCCGCCCGGGGAGAGAAGAGAGCTGCGCGGGGCAGAGGCACGCACCGGAGGCGGCCACCAAATCAACCGGAGATCTCGTGCTCCTCCGTTGCTCCCTCGATTCGCCGCACCGGCGCCACCCGTGTCCTCGATCCGCCGTCGATCCACACCCGCCCTCGATCCGCGACGCCGCCCCTGTTCGCGACGACAGCGTCGCCGCCGGTGCGGATGTGTGCGATGTGGGCTTGGACGACATCGACAGGCCTCCAGCCGCCTCTCCGACTCCCCGATCCGGACGTCCGTCTCCTCCTGCTGCTGGCGGCGAACGTCGACGGGCTGTAGAAGCGGTGGATCTCACGAGGATCTCGTTGACGCGGCAGGGCGGCCGAGCTTCCACCGAAGGGGCGGCGGCGCGCGCCAGGCGGCTGGAACCACCGGAGGAGGGGGCGGCGGAGGAGCAGAGATAGGGGACCGACTTGCTGTTGCGGAGGGAGAAGCAGGGGAGGGGGCGCCGTGGAGCAGAGGTAGGGGACCGCTACAAAGTGGATTTACTTTGAGCTTGGACCAGTGTGTAACGCAGTTGCACTCCATCAGTGGATTTTGAAACACGATAGGGGTGGGCACCGATCGCCCAGGTCACAAAATAATATCCATTGATCCATATGAACCTCAATTTGTTTCAGTTTCTGAGTTGATGATCTACATGCCACAATCTTTTATTTAAGCTCCAAAATGTAATGAGATCATTTTATTTATATTCAAATAGAACCACAAAGTTACTCATGTCGTCAGTACATATACCTGATTAAAATGACGGGTATCATGGATAAGGAATCCATTGTCATGCACTAGTACTATTATTGACTTGGCACATGATATTAGTAGAGAGACAATAACATCATGTGTTTTGGTGGAAAAGGATACTATGAGAACTTGTCTCATGCATTTGAGGCGTAGTCGCAGACCCTATTCAGAGCATTACCCGTACGTGTTAAGTCATTATCTTTTCTTTTCTTAAATGATAACGACTTAATAATAACCTCCAAATTAAGTCATTATATTGCACATGGACTTAAGCGTTTTGTCTCTTATATGTTGTAGCATCTTGCATATCAAAGGTAAAGATAAATACGTTAGAAAAGATCGATTGAACGACAATTGTTAAAGATACTAAGAAAAATCTCTATATTTTTACTCCACTTACGTCTAGAACATTTTGTGTGTCGAACCATACATCTTATTGTCCAGTTTACCTAGAGTCTCTTATACCAAATGACCTCACTCCTTATGTGAATCGACCGAGTTACATGAAAACCGTTGTGAAGGATCGCCCTTTGCCTCTCGGATGACTTGTTCTAAGACACTGGAAAGATAGACGTAATTTTCCTCTCTGAATATTAGTAATATGAATATTTTGTGGGTCAATCAAATTGATACCAATGGCACCTTCCAGAAGGTAATTGTTGTAGGTTCAACCCGAATATCCAACTTTGTTCCGGCTGCATGAATATATGTCAATCAAGCGTTTAAAGTTTTCAAATAATGATATATAGTTTCTATAATAACTTGAGTTGTGCATGAGTAAGACATTCGGGTTGGACCTATAACCGTACTCTTTCCAGAATAAGTACGGCTATACATACGATACGAGCAGATTATCTCACCTGACCATACGATTAGTACTAATCAGATGTTAACATGTAATCAACAGGCAGCAAATAACACTAGTCGGACAGCCAGGACCTACGCAGAGCACTTCCCTTCCAGAATGCCCAATGCCGACAATTATTATAGGTATGTGTATATTTTTGGTCAAATGTTGGTCGAAATCCACTATGAGTATAAGGAGACATCAATGATTGTGAATGATCAGGCTGTGCTGGAGAGGATTTTTTTCATGTACACCTGCCGTTTAGCATGATTAGCTCGATCTTGGGACAACAGAGACAAAGGGCTTCGCTTCGCTGTTTAGTGAAAGAATAGTGTAAGGTCCAGCTCGTTTGAGGCTTCAAGCCCACACATACCCGGGACGTTTGGTCTACACAATTGTTGCCTCACCAATTAATGCATATGAGATTTATTGAAGTGAGCAATACCTATATTATAAACATATAAAAGTATCATTTTCTTCATTGTCCCATCCCATCTAAGAAATATGAACACTGTGAATCATTCTAGTTGAAATCTAAACCAACAAATATTATTTCATTGTCCGATCCCATCCCGTGGTAAAGCTTGAGGACGAAGCATATGGTGTCTTAGAGAAACATAGAGAAATTGTTAGCTATAAATGTTTCTAACCCTTTTCTGTTTTTTGCGGTGGGGTAGTTAATTTTATTACTACCTCTGTTCCAAAATGTAAACATTTATTGACTTTTCATAATTGAGTTTGACCATTTGTCTTATTTAAAAAAATTACAAGAATACTGATTATTTTGTTATATTTTGATTTATTGTTAGATATATTTTAAATATGATGTATTTGTTTTATATAATTTTTTGAATAAGACAGACGGTCAAACATAATTTTAAAAAGTCAACAAATGCTTACATATTTATTGGGAAAAGTTTACGATCTTTCTGACAAGCATAGTTTCAGTGGCAATTAACATGTTGAGTGAACTTACTGTGGCCCTTTCGCAAACACCAAAAAAGATAGATTAGGGCGTTGGACAAACAAACCTACATATGGGTTATCCATTAGTTTTGTCAGAACACATAAAAAATTGAATTGAGTAAAAAAATTATTTCTTGTTAATCAAATGATTACTATCAAGATATTAATAAAAAAATATAAAACAGACCCATTGACAAAAAAGATGCTTCAGCCCGGTGGTGCTTAGAAGCGACGCAAGATTATTTTTATACTAGTTTTTTTGTCCTTCAAATGATTATTTTTATACTAGTTGGTATGGTGCATTTACAATACAATGTGCTGAGAAGAGGAGTTTTTAAGGAATTATTAAATATCTTTATTGGTCTATTACATAATGCAAAAATAATTCTTAAATGAGCCTGACCTTGTTGCTACATATAAAGGTGTTATTTACCTATTTTATGAAAATAATAAACGATTTTTTTGTGTTGGACATAATGCTACCATTGGCAGTTTCTCTATGGCCAATTTATATACAGACAATTATGTACCTATTGCTGGTCAAATGAGTAAATGTACTCTGGTGTGACATGTGTACGAGGAGCAAAGGGAGACAGAGCTATGATTGTAAATGATTGTTAGCTTAAGTTGGTTTACTGGTGTCTGGTGTGGATTTTGCCATGTTCATAAATTGCCTGCATACCGCTCGTTTATCATAATTAGGTTGGACCGGCCCCGGGGGCAAAATTGACAAAAGCGGAAGATATTATCGTTACAATTCCGTAGCTTGATGAAGGTCCCTAGGATTCATGATCACTAGTCAATCGCACGGGTTGGTAGTTATGAAGGATCTCTAATGTTGTAGTATCACAGAACGCTGTGTGTTTTTAGTTCTGTTATATTGACAAAATTTTGTTAAACATTATAATAATATATATCCTACATTACGCATGAATTGTCATATATATGTACATATGGCTACAGTAGGTTGCCATTATGCAATCCAATTTAAAATAATAATAATGCTTATTGTCTATTTCTCAAGTGCCTAGCACCAGAGGTATTTAAATATACAACTATTATAATTCTTATTTATATCTGATTATATGTACTGTGTGCCTTCATGATATGTTATTTTTATTCACTAATGATCTTTTGTGTTTTTAAATATTATTTCATTGCAAATAAATGATACATGGATACAAATAGGACATTGTAGTTTAAAAACTCATAAAAATATGTATGTACTTCAGCACCACCATAATGGGTCATATCATAGAAACCTTTTATATCTATATCCTATACTAATGGGTATCTCCCATATTTGCAACAAAAGGAAACTGGTTGTGCCCAAGCAAAAGTAATTGAGCAAATTCCTTCTCAACCATCAAAAGCTATGGAGTTCCCTTTTGAACCATAAAAAATTCGAAGTCACCTTCTCAACCATCCATTTAGATTTTTCTATCCCTTACATACCACTTTTATTACTTAGTACATGTTAAACGAATGTTATGTGATGGTGGAAATCATCAGTTTGACACTCAAGTGAAACAAATAATTCAGAGGTGAATTAGATGTGAAAAGATCAATTTTGCATAATTTCTAGTACATTTTTGGGATTTTTTTGGATGTACAAATAGGCTTTAGAAATTGGAGAAAAAAATAAAAAATTTCATTGAGAATAAGTCAAGTTGGGATAATGATGGGCAACCAATAATAAAATAATCAATAAGTGAAAAAATAGACATTTGAAAAGGGTTTAACCGTGATGTTTAATGTACTAAGTAATGAAAGTGGCATGTAAGGGATAGAAAAATCTAAACCGATGGTTAAGAAGGGAACTTGTAATTTTCGATGGTTCATAAGGGAACTCTATAAATTTTGATGGTTTAGAAGGATTTTGCTCAAAGTAATCCACTAAAGATTAGATAATATTCCTTGCTTATTCCGATATATTTGAAACATCTAAGCTTGTGTGCATGTCTCTGGATCCTCTCTCCTTTTACATTGTTTTCTACTTTAGTTGTTTGGCTGAGTGATGCATATCTCACCGCTGAATCATCAACCTTCCTGCAATGTCCACTGGCAACATCACAGGATGCTTTAATTTAAGTATTCTATGCATCGCTTAAAATGCATTTCCTTTGAAATACTGGCCCTGTTTCTATGAGACATTGCAACATGCATATATTGTTGTTCTCGACATTTGTCAATTGCTATAATTACCAATTCTGATGCTCATATTTAAATATATTGGTGGTTTTGAACTCTACTTGCTGATGCTTAACAACCTAAGCTGAATTAGATATCTTACTGTTTTTTGATAACCACTATGAAAAAAATACTTCACTAAGTAACCATATAATTTCTATGCATACCCAGTAGGTTGACAGATTCTTACCTCTCTATGTAGCATTTTTCTTTGTCAGATTTCACAGTATCTCATTTTCTTCCAAAAGTGCAATGTTACATCTATTCTTCTTGAGCAAGGCATGGCTTTTTCTTCCTCAACATACACCAGGTCTTTGAGACCAATCTTGTTGTCACTGTTGTATATCAACTGCTCCTGTTGCATGGAATAGATTGGAGTACAAACGGCAATGTGAAACAGCAAGGCATGTCTGCACACAGATAGATTGTGGATATATAAAAGCTGGTGCACAGAGTCACAGATTCATCTAGCTGGGGCCTGCGGGCATGTTTTCTACATCTCTAGGAAAGATCTAATATGGCAAACTGGAGATTAGATTATAGGATATGTACCACAACAGAAATCCTAGATGCAACGCACCTCTTTGTCCATTGCCACTTGAATGACTCGTACATTAGCTTCAAGAGGAAACGATGCAGAGTACATGGCCAATTTATGTCTGTTGAGCTCTTAGTTTTTTTAGATAACGGAACAAACGTTCAGCTCTTAGTTGATCTCTTACCGGCATTCAAAGCTATAAGGTCCCTGTTGCTAGTGTTCTTGCTGTTTGCAGTGGCATGACATGGATGATCTGCCCGTTTCTTAGTGCTTGCAAATTGGGTGCTCCTCAAGGATATCAGCATTCAACATAACTTGTGTCTCCAAGCGGGACAGCACGACGTACTTCCCATAGCTTGAATTGAGGCTTCTCAGTAGTTGGAGATACACACCGGTATTTGCACTCAAAGTAGATACGTATGGGACTTGAACATTGAAAGCCTCAAGCGTGCATGTTTCTCGACGCCTGAAAAACAAACAGAGAAACATGCAGGCTTGTTGCTCTTGGCGCGTTAGTTCGTGTCGTATTTCTATCCGTAAGCTGTAGTGCTGTACGTGGAAAGGCAAAGAATGATTACGTTTGGTAATGGTAGGGATTGTGTCTGATTGGTTTCAGAAGTTTTTCATAGCAGACCATGGTAATTAAAACATACTTTAGATCACTTTTGGAATTGCATAATGACACAGGTGGGTAATTTCAACCATGTTTGATCCAATGATCATTATTGATTTAACATTTAATTCAATGGTTAGATGTTTTGCTTTTTTTGTGAGAATTTCTAAGATCTTTGACTGATTAATATGGAGGCATCAAAAGAAGCATCCAATTAGTAATAAATATATAAGATGACAGTTAAGATAAATCACCGACATATATGTGGTCGTGCCTATTGGACAACAAATCTATTTGGTTAAGTATTTACAATAAGGGACAATGGCGTTTTAACCACAATTCTGGAGTCCAATTGCGAAATCACCATCGTTTTCCAGATTTTGCAAGATTGCCATCACTTTTCAAACTTGAGTGCTCCGTTTACCATCAGTTGAACACGGCGTTAGGTTCACCCGGATAGACAAGTAAAAAAAAGGAGAAAAATATAATGGCAAAACAGGATGGACCTTTGTACCCCTCCCTTTACTTTGCTTTACTCGTGCCACGTGTCTCTCTCTCTTCCGACTTGAAGCTGCAACCCTAACCCTAGCAGGCGGCGGGCGCGCGCAAGTGGCGCGCGGCTAGCGAACGGCGTGCGCGCGGGCGGGCGGCGTGCGTGCAGGCGGCCAGCGGGGCGGCGAGCAGGCGGCATGCGCGCGACGAGCAGGCCAGGTGCGCGTGGGGGCTTGCAGGACGACCGTGATGGCTTCGGTGAGTACAGAGGAAGCAACTAGTTCAGTGGAACCAAGGTATTGCATTCCATTTGTTTTTCTCCAAATCTGTGTTGAAGTGGATGTCTATTGGTCACATTGGAGGTTTAGTAATTGCAAATATTTTACCATTGTAGGCCAATTAGTAAGGATCTTAAACTCACTATTAGAGTTGGTTCATTTTGGAGTTTGCCGAATGGGGCTCCAAAGACATATTTGAAGGGTAAAAAACTACCACAAATTGATGTTGCAATGAACTATGAGCTCATACAACTAGTTGATTTTGTGGCTGCTCACTACACATGGGGTTATAAGCAGTACTTATCTTTGTGGCGTGATGATGATTGTAGCGAGTGTGTTGAGATTAAATCTGATGAACAATTGCTAGAGTGATTTCAGCTGAACATAGAGAGTGGAGTGGTGTGTATCTATGCCCAAATCAATGACTTTGATGGTCCATTGCAATTTTCACCCACAAAACGTAGACTCCTTCCTTATGTGAGAAATAGAGCACCTATAAATGAGGGAGACACATCCAAATCAGCCCCACCTATAAATGAGGGAGACACATCCAAATCAGCCCCACCCACAAAAAAGAGAGTGAAAAGGTCAAAAAGGAAGAGTGGTGATGATGAGGAGCCCATAGGAGTTGATGATGAAACCATATACTATGAAACTGAAGTGTTAAGTGATAGCAGCTATGACTCTGATTTGGCTGCTTCATCTAAATCTGATGATGATGAATTTGATCCTAATGTTGAAATTGTTGATGAGGACGATATTCCTGCCTTTTCATATGATGTAGATACCATAAGGCGGATGATTATTGGCAAGTTTGATGTGAGACGAAGGATTGGGGAAAAGATGAAGGGCACAATTATTCTAAAGATCATCCATGCTCTCAATGCAAGAAGCAAGGAAATAAAAAACCATGATGTTTTACCATGCGGAGGTTCGACAGACCGAAGTAAACGTGTCCTTGGTGAGGTATGGAGTCAATTTGGAGGAGAAAACTTGTACTTGTAGAGCTTGGCAAGTCACTCGGAAAGCCTTACAGGCATGCTTTGGCTTTCATTTCCACGCTTATAAGAGAGGTGAATATGGAGGAGTTTGTCCATGAATACTACTCGAAAGGTTCAAAAAGGCATATGCGGGTACATTCAAACCAATGGCTTCAAAGCATCAGTGGGAACCTATTGATATTGGTTACAAGATCAACAAGCCAAAATTGAGAAAAAAACTTGGGAGGCCTAGAGTAGCAAGGATTAAAGCATCCGATGAGGGTGGCTCTAGCAAGAGAATGAAATGTACTGAGTGTCATAAAAGTGGTCATATAGCTAAGTATTGCCAAGGTGGTCTCACAGCTACTCAAAAGAGAAGGCTCATACAAGATGGACAAGGTTCCAATGAACTAAGTGCTGCAAACACAACAAAGTAAGTCATTGCTGAATTTGCTAAATTTCATGCCAATTCCTTACTATTTACTTGTTCACTCACACACTTCTTATTTTGAAGTGCAAGTCCTACTACTACTACTATAGATGACATTGACTTGGGAGGAGGAAGGCCACCGTCAGCAAGGGGAAGGGGAAGAGGAAGAGGACAACAAGCAAGAGGAGGAGGACAACAAGCAAGAAAAGGGCGGCGAGGAAGGGGCGGAGGAAGTGGAGGACGCCTTGCAGCATGGTTTGGTATTGACACTTGAATGTGTTGTTATTGGATATGTACTGGTGGTCATCTTGGACTTGACTCGCTTATTTTGTTGGACGAGTGTTCCTTATTTTGTTAGACATGTTTGTGTGCTTGAACCATGTTATTGATGTACTTTTCTTCAATATGATTGACGTGGTTTGGAACAATTGTGAAAAACAACAAAAATGCTGCCAAAATTATGTCCAAATTTCTAGCATTCTAAATTTTAATCTGTCCAAATTTTTTACAAATCAGATCGTAATTATTTTTTTTCTTATCAAAATCTGTCCCTGTTTCAAAACTTGAAAGTATTGCAATTTGTCATGTCAAAATTGTTAAAATCACAAAGGGGCAATTTCGTCTTTCTCTATGAAACTTACCACCGTTAACCCATCTAAACGGACTTGTGGTACAAGTGTTGTTCGCATTCAAAAACTGATGGTAAAAACGCAAAATCTGAAAATCGGCGATTAAAACGCAATTCTTTTCAAAATAATGGTTGTCTTGCAATTGTCCCTTACAATAACTACGAGTTATCCACAAAGACACTAGTGCACAACAAAACCGTATAAACTAAAGGAAAAAAATAAAAGACTAAGGAAGATTAAACAATGACAGTCGATAAAGAACTCGAGAGACGAATAGATAGTTTTGGGAATATATGAATGCTTTCTCGACCCACTCGATTCAAATTCTCATATTTACCCTAGAAAGAAGTACGCAGCTATGTTTTGCACTACTCCTTTAATAACTCAAATATGAAAAGGTTCATCTAAGTTTGCCCGACCAAGAGCTAGTGGATTGGGACTCTCAATCGGTAATCTCTCCTCAGGTGCCCACGCTCATCATCTCAATTCTCAAGAGCCTCTCCCCAAGGAAATAAATAGCGGTCGTAGCGGCCGCAATAGCGGCCGCTATAGCGGTAACGGTCCCATGACGCTACCGCAATGGTGTAGCGGTCTTGAAATAGCGGTTTGGAACTTAGCGGCCGCAATTGCGTGTATCGTCCGCAATATCGGACCGCAATTGCGATGTAGCGACCGCAATAGCAGTTTGTCTCAAGATATGTTATGTGTTTATGGGTCAACATGTAAAGTGCATACCCCTAACCGCGTTAAGGTTATACCTTACAACTCCCTACGACGCCTAAGTTTGATCGAGATACCACCATAATGTTTCGTGGCGGTTATTCATAATTTTTTATGCAGAAAATATATAGATATATGTAAAAAATATCAATATTTTTGAATTCCGCTATTGGAACTTAGCGCCCGCAAAAGCGTCCGCTATCCGCATTCCGCTACAAAAACACTAATCCGCGACGAACCCGCTATCCGCTATTTTTTACCTTGCCTCTCCCATCGCATCCACCTGGGGCCAGGACTGACGGGACAGCTGTGCTTTGGCGATGCCGCGACAAAGCAGTCGTTAGCCTGCAGTTAGTGTCGCAGTTGAGAGCATCGTTAGATGGCTCCAAGCTTTGCTACGAAACAGGGCGTCCCTCTCGCGCACAGGAGCAGTCGCGGTGGTGGTTACGGAGTCACCGATGAGCGTGCACACGCGGCTGTGGCCGCTGGCCGCTAGCTAGGTGTAGCTTTGCGAGTTGCGACCGGCTGATCGCAGTGCTACGTCGACGTTTGTGCCCTTGCTCCCAGTGCACCACGTGGCCTATTTCTCTGCAACACAGACCACACGCGACTGAGATATAGGCTCTAGATGTCAAAACCACAAGGAACTGGCTCGGTGGCATCCAGTGGCGACCGCAGGATTTTGAAACTCTGTCTGAAAAGAACACAAAAAACTATCCCGTATATATCCAAGAAATGAAGGATAATATAAAATTAATATAGAAAGAGTTAATTTCACAAACCCATCATTGTGTGTCTTTATAGTCACAGACCCATTGAATACGGTGCATATTTAAACCCACCAATACTTGAGGGTGTAGTTTCACAAAATCATTTTTAAATTATACGTATCCAATACCTTTGCTTCCAGATGTAAGTGGAAGCCCTAGAAATCATAAACTGTATCGGCTATCAAGTCGATATATATTCTACAATTTTCAATTGGTGTCATTGACATATGATACCATATATAAGAAAGGATAGTGGTTTTGTGAAAGTACACGTCAAAGTATTGTTGGCTCTGTGAAATAGGCATCATATATGGTGGTTCTATGACTATAAGACCAAATTATTAGTGGATTTGTGAAATTAACTCATATAGAAAATATGTTAAATTACTATGCATTGATCGATTACGCCTAAAAACTTAGAGAAGTTTCTCGGTCCACAATATCGGCAAGTAGTTTTAAAAAATACTTGCTAGTAGTTTAAGGGTATTTTTGTAATTTTACTAATAATTAAGAAATTTATATTTTTTATAAAGTATAATTTTGATATATGAACTGCTACTTTATTGTAAGAATAATATTGAACAAATTATTAACATTAAGATTAATTACATTATTGTTTTTCAATTACATTATTACAAAAATAAAAATTAATCATGATAAATCTATCGCTTTAACAATACTATCATCAATATGATAAAATACTTGGCAGTAGTTGTGTATTTTCGATATCAAATCTTTACCGTTGGATCAAACTACAGCCAAGTAGTTTTGAAAAACTACCGGCATGTATTGTGGATCGAAAAACTCCTCAAAACTTAAGTCGATGGAGAACCTCACGTGCAACTCTTGTGGGTGCCGACCTAGAAAGAGTAGTGGCGCCGCGACTTGAAACTCAAAACCTTTGGTTTGGTACCATGTTAAATTATTATGCATCGATCAATTGCACCCAACAATTTAAACGGATGGGGAAAGTGGACAATTCACTTATGGTTCAATAAAATATCTTTTTATAAAATAGAACTAGTTCCAATAGTTCAACAATATATTTAAAGATCAACTAGTTGTATATTTGTCATGCCTTTAGATGATTTCTCGGTATGCTTTAAGCTAAAAAATATACTTAGTCACATCCAACTATTAATGAATAGAGTAAATTGCATTCACATCCAACTATTAATGAATAGAGTAAATTGCATGAATGGCCACTATACTTGTTGGCTTGTTTCAATTTAGCCATTGTATTTAGAAAAGTTTAAATTTGTGGTCATCAAGGTTGCTCAACTAAGTTGATACGGTCATTAGCTCTCTAGATATACATATTCAAGCGATGTGGCATATATTTGGCTAATGACTCATGCTTCAACATGGACAAACTGCACTCTTGGACAAATCCAACATAGACATCCAATTGCAATTTTTTCATTTATTCCATCGTAAAAACGTCTCCTAATAATTCTCTAATTGTTATTAATCAGTTCATAGAAGATGTATTACGTGGCTCTTAATATTTAGTCCAATTTCTTTATTGTATCGACAAAGATAGGAGAAGTTGTGAGTGCTATTGGTAGCAACAATATAGGCCACTTGAGCTCCAATTGCTTAGTATACCTCAAACCTGCTAATTCATGAAACAATTTCAACTAATTTTATCCAAGTAATTGCACCATGTATGAGCCCAACTATAACCTCCTCGTAGCTTTAGCTCGCTCCGTGATCGAGGCTCACCAACACCGGAGCAATCTCACACTATTGGGTCATTGGATGGCAGCTGATAGACACTTTCTAATTTATCCTATAATCATTAAATAAATTAGACGAGAGGGACCAATTTATAAGTATACATGCCATGTCACCCGATCATGTGTTGCTCAAAAGCTAATGATCATATCGATCGAGTTGAGCAACTATGATGACCACGATTTACACTTTTCTAAGTATGATGGCCAAATTGGAACAAGCCAACAAATATAGTGGCCATTCATGCATTTGAATATCTATCAATTAAATTATAAGCATGACCAATGGATTCATATATCTGATCCTAATTAAAATTCAAATCAGCAATCATATAACCTTAGTGCTAAAACTATCATGCCTAAAGGCCGAAAATGTGTTCGTGCATTTTAACAAATAACTAATGAAAGATAAATAGGTTCCAAATTTGCTCGGATTAGGAATTGAGCGGGACCCAAATTGCTCGAGAACAACGCTGTGCTTTGACGTCGATGCACAACCACTGTAACAAAAACAAACTATAGTTGTGGCGGTCAAGTAACAATGGAGACGATAGACAAGTGGCTCGTGGCTACATACAGAGACTCATTTGTAGCCACGGTTGATAAAGTTGGTTGCGGCTACAAATAGTTCATCCACCCCGCTCCCCCTTCTCCGACAGCTGGTAGGCCCCATCCACCACGACGCGGCCTCCATCGAGCGCGGCGTGGGTTGGCCTCCTCCGAGGGCGATGGCGCAGGCCATACCCGTCCTCCACGATGTGGCCTCCTCCGAGGGCGGCGCAGGCTCACCTCCTCCAAGGGCAGCGGCGTAGGCCGACTCCGTCCTCCACAATGTGACATCCTCGGAGGGCGGCGATTGATCCATGACACCGGCCGGCGCGCCCGTCCTCTCCAAGCCGGGCTCCCCCTCCTCCCTCGTCCTCCCGGCAGCGACAACCTCCATGACGTGACGGGCTCCACGACGTGGCCCTTCCCTGGCAGTGGCCTTGGGACGGCGGCAACGACCTCCACGACGGCGGATCCGACAAATCCGGCTCTGGGCCCGGCAGATCCGGCCCCGGTCGGATCCCTCTCCGGCAACCCCCACCCCAAGCTTGGATCTAGCGGTGCCGCAGCACGATCCGGCTAGGGAGTGGCCACGCGTTGACGGACGGGGTGACCAGATAACTAGTGGGCCCTCGTGGTCCCCTTTTTTGTGTGATCACTCAATTTGTAGCAGCGAGCGATGTGTTTTGTGTGGCTAACGCTTCGTTTTAGCCTCGGGGTCATAGCTGCGGTTCACATACCCGCGGCTACAGTGCCCCTTTCAACCGTGGCTATAGTAAGGATTTGTTATAGTGAGCAATAAAACAACCGTTAACCTGCAGCGGAGACGTGCATGTCTAGGACGCGGTGGCAAGGTTGGACCTTGTTCGTCATAGCCTCGTGCGTGTAGGTTGAGGACCGTTCGTTGTGACTCCGCGAGCAGGTATTGAATTGTACCAAGTGCATACCTTGGTATGGGAGTTGGTAAACCAATATAACTTGAGAGTCGTAGTGTTGGACGGTCTCTCCTCCCTTTGTGCCAAGTGTCGGTCACGGTGGATGCATGGATTTGTGGCAAGTTGGAGGGTGTCTAGTTACGCCTTGGACCCGATGAATTGTGGTCGCAAGGTGGACATACACTCCGAGGGTGGACCCGGCTCATATCTATGATGATCTCGTGAAAAGTGGCCATACGTTTTCTTAAATGATGCGTATGTCGTGCATTTGGGTTTCTCCCACAGGATGTAAATCGATATATATCGCCGTCCGTCCCTCGCGGTGATTGAGTACCACTTGTCTCAAGCAGATTATATCATAGTAAAGAAGTAAAAAATGATGTTATACTTGCTGTTTTGAAGCATTTAATTATTGTTTTGCAACCATGTCTTGCTAGTCTTGCTCACTAAATTTATTTTCATCTTTCAACCCCCTTAACATGGCTAAAAGATGAAATTAGACCTTTACATAGGTGCTGTTTTTGGCTACATCCAGCAAGCCCGGTCAACCCCCTGCATATAAGGAGTCTGTTTTTATAACCATTTTGTCGTGTAAGCCTTGCAGTAGTATATTAGATACTCGGGGTTTGTCGATTAATAGTTTTTCAGGAGTGTCACATCTCGACTATTGCGATTCTTATGGTAAATTTGTGTGGCAAGGTGAGGAGCCCAAATAATGGACCATGGAATGGGTTCCCTCATCACCGAATCAAGATTGAGCCGTATGTATGGGCTGACATGGTTCTACTTAAGTTATATATCATCGAGAACTCTTTACGTTTCTACAAATGTAAATTAATGTATTGTAATTCGAACTTCAAACTCTATGTAATGTAATAACTTGAACATCATATGTAAAATATTCTACTCATGTACCCTAATATGTTTATGTAAATTATGAATGTGTCATATGTGTATGTGCTATGACGTTCGCTTCGTCGAATGTTTCTCGAGGCGGTCCTGTGCCACAATCCCTCTTGCTTTGCAAGGTAGGGGTGTCACATACTTTATCCACAAGCTATGCGCTCTTTACAAGTACGCACATAACGCTATCACCGCAACTAGGTACACTCACAAGTCCACCCCGAATGCCCCGGGATCCGACGGATATGACATAAGCATAGCGTCCACCATATATGTGCCAAGTACTTGGACTTCACCAAAAGAACAATCCCTGGACCTCCGTCATCTACTACACCCGGTGAACTTCTTGCTGCGTAACCCAAGGTTTGGTGCACAGTCCTGCCCATAACATGTTCCGTGGTTGTACACTAAATCACCAATTTGGGGCCCGAAGAACCGATCCTTATATGGCAGTGCAAACACTCGTCCATCACAAATGGACAACACCTAAACACTAAGTACTCTACACCAGTGCTATGAGTTTCACTCACGGCCGATAATTTCTCACCCAACTTCACCTTAACACAGTTGGTCTATTCATCCACCCATCAACACACCCCATCAAACGCATTATAACACATTTTCACAAAATAGATTTATGTTATAGTGTGGTGATGAGTATCATCGCAAAGTTCCTAAGAGCTTCTAAGCATAGCTATATTTTGTACATTAGGCATCGAATGTCGGTATAAGTGGAGTTCATGAGATGGCAGGGTAAGGCAATCAAGGTGGGATTTTGGCAACAACAAGAGAATTATCAATAAGCAATTAGGTAGTATTTCATGCAAAACAAACAATGGCACTCAAGAGAGCATGCAATATAGAGTAGGCTCTAAGTTGGGTCTATACTACTATTCATAGGATAAATATTATGAAGGGATAGTTAGAGCTTGCTCGGCAACGCTAAATCCATAAAAGTCGTGCCTCACGTCGTTACTCGGGTTGGTGTCGGAGTCCTGTCTTGAGACTTGGGCCTTCGTACGTCGTCTCTAGCTTGGGGCTCCTTCAAATTCTCCGCCTCTATAATACATGAAGCTAATGCGAAAAGAAAATAAATAATTAAGAAAACAATCAAGCTCCAATTAAAACTACATTTAGATAAGAAGGTTTGGTGTATACCAGTGGGTGGCATGGATAGGTCGGAGTTTAGGAGGGCAATATCTCGATTATGTGGATTGGGTTTGGATATGCCGGAACTTAGAAGTTAAACAACAGAAGGATCGGTGAAAATAGAGAGATGGGAGATGAAGGGGGCAGGGGGTGAATATTATGATGGGATGACATTATGGTGGCTTGCAAAGAATTCTACTCGTCGGGGCGATCACATGAGCGCAAGAATCGCTCGAAACGGAGTTACGGATCAAAAGATATGAGGTTCCTAAATTCCAGGGACCTTTCTATAAATATTTTTAAGGTTATAGGGGCCTATTTGTAGTTACATAAAAGTTTATAGGGACCTTTTTGTAAGATATCAGGGACCTAAAAGATACTTTCTTGAAAGTTCGGTGGTCTTTCCGTAAAAATCCATAGACTTAAACATAATATAGAAGAAGGTCGGGGGCTTAAATGCAAAAATGCATTTGTCTGGGATTTTCTGGAATTTTCGGAATTTATCTTTTTGTGGGGAAAACTTCATGGACCAAGTCCATGGGTGCGTGGACCGGGTTTATGGGGCGTGGTGTATGGTGGGCCGGGGGGTTGAGAGGCACTATTTTGTGAAAGCGAAGGGGATAAAGTGCAAAATAGAGATTCTCGCGTACATGGCTTCTTCTTCCTCGAGCACGTGCACCATGGCCGGTGTTGTGGTTGCGTGGCTCACAACCAACGAGAGATGGGCTAGCCCAAGGATCTTCCGAAGGGTGGAGAAGAGGAGCTTCGGATCTACGGAGGCCCTTGGGCTAGGTCTAGAGGGAATGAACAAAAAAGTTACGAAGTGGGTACTTCGGAGAGCAAGAGGGGGTCACGAAGGACCCCTCACGAAGGCTGTCACATGTATTACGGTGATGTTACAGGAGGAGACAATCTAGATCTGATGTGATGGGCATACTCTCTCAACCCTAAAGGTCACTATCAGCCCCCTCAAATTACACTTGTGCCCACACCCTATTCTCGCCTACTCGGGGGTATTATAGACAATTACAATCATGCCACTTAACTAGCTATTATGGACTAAATTCCCTCTTCATGGCCTTATTGGGCCTTAGTTGGGTCAAGTGCTCCCCTCCAAGTACTTCTTCTTTGGGCCTTCAGGTGGGTGGGACACCTCCTTCATGGTCTTGTTGGGCCTATTTCCTCCGGATTGGCCTCGTTGGGGTAACGTGGTGATCTCCCCCAACAGCCAGGGAGAGGGGGAGGGAGGTCGGGGAGTGGGGGATTTGGTGGAGGAGGTCGACGCGCATCCGTTCGGAGTGGAAGGAGGATGGGAGGTGGCTCGGATGTGGAGCATTTTAGAGGAACGTGGCCATGGCCAAGAGCTCGGGAAGAGAAGGGAAAAACTCGGATTGTGGGTAGCTCGGTCGGGAGAGAAGGTGGTGCTCGCGCCGGTGCGCAGAGGAGCTCGGCACACGCCCCTTTTATAGGCGCGGAGTGGCGGGGGAGCACGAAAGCATCGCCGGGGACAAGAGCTTACCTCCAATGGTGCTTTGTTCGTGTAGTCACGAGAGCCCGTCGCGGAGTAGGGGAGGCGCGACCGGGGAGAAAGGTGGTGAGGGAGGCGGTGGCGCATGGCATGAGGCGGGTGGGGGTCCGACGGCCTAAGCCGGGCTCGGTCGGCGCGTGGCATAGAGGAGGAGGAAGACGATGCGCGCACTACGTGGCACACGCGGTGTTGTCGGCACCGGTGGGCCGCGTGCCCAAGGTGGCCGTGCCCCGGTGGGCTGCGCCCGGCTAGATGGGCCACACCCGGTCGGGCCGAGGGGAGGAGGTGGGCTGCAGTCCGGTGGAAGGGGAGGCAGGCCGATTGGGCCGAGGCAAAGAGGAGGGAGAAAGGAAAATGTTTTATTATTTTTCTAGGAATTTTGAAATTGGAAGTTGGATTGAATTCGAACGGATTTTGGAGTTTTAAACGGAGCAACAATTCAAGCAACAAAATAAAGTAAAAGAAAAATAAACAAACATACAGCTTAGGCACGATTGACTTTGTTTATTCAAAATTTCAATTCTCCCTAGTTTAATTTATTCATCAACATTTTCGTTTTTGAAAATTCATGAATCATAAAATAAAATTATAAAAATTTAAATTAGTCACAAATTTTGACTTTAATTTAGGTTTTTAAATTTCGAGGCGTTACGGGGACCCACCTGTCGGGGTGACACGCCACTTTTTTCCTCTCTCTTTCCTTCTCCCTCCCGCACGCTGCGGCAGGTAGTGGAGCGACGTAGGGGCGGTGGCGGCACCGGCCTAGCCTCGCCGAGCATAGGGACGGCGCAACACCGGGACGATGGCAAGATCGCGGGCGCAGGGGGCCGCGGCGGGAGTTGGAGCAATGAAGAGGGGTGGTGGTGGCCCGGCCTAGCCTCACGCGCGCCGGAGGTAGTGCTGTCTCCGGCCGCGTGCACGGGAAGCAGCGGCGGACCTTCCTTGCGGTAGCACCGGACGAGCACACTTCGTAGGTGGGGATCGCCCTCCTCGTGAGGCGAGGACACAATTATGGTGGGCGAGCATGTGATTGCGGGCAACGATAGTCCTCCATGTCGGGCGAGCACGTTACTCGAGGGCGACAGCGGTCCTCCTCGCTAGCTGCGACGGCGGCGACTCTCCTCATAGCGGCATCGGATGAGCATGCGATCGGCCGTGGGCGAACATGCGATCGTGAGTGGCGGCACCGGCAAGCACGCAGCTGCGGGCAGCGGCGGCAGCCCTCCTCGCAAGCTTGAGTGGGAGAGAGAGGAATACAAGAAAAAATGATGAAAAAGATGAAGTGTCTCCCGACTTATGGGACCCATAACGCCATGTAGGATAAAACCATCCACAAAACTGTCTAAGGAGGAAAAATGAACGGGTCTAAGAGTTGAAGGAGTCATCTTACCCAGTTTTGTAATTGAGGGATGAAAATTGAACTACGATGATAGTTGAGGGAGACAAATAGGACTTATTTCACTCTTGGAAGCATACAAAGTTAGCTGGACTTGTTCACTACTAGAATAACGGCCTGCAATAACAGACATTTTGCCATCGTAATAACGACCGAACCGGCCGTCACTACGTAAACATTATTACGGTGATCCATTTTCAGTATCCGCCATGACCGATCGTTATTACAGTGCACCACCGTAATATCGGTCCAGTATGACGTCATACAGCCCGATATTGCAGTGGTGTACTGCAATAACGACCGCATGACATCACCAGGGCCGTTATTATAGTGCTTCATCGCAATAACGACCTGCTGACATCACCACGGCCGATATTGCAGTTTTAACTCGCAATATAGACCAAGGTGATGTCATCTTGCCGTTTTTGTTGTGCAACACTGCAATAACACCCTTGTTGATGCCAGCAAGCCCGATATTAAATTGTGTTTTGTAATAAGCAGAATAATTCAGTTTTATTTGAAATCTCAGGTCACAAATTCAAATTTAATTCACAAACAAGTAAATTCATATACATAAGTTATTCATTCACGTACACAATTCACAGTTGAACCAAACCGTCATTCACATTTTTACATAAGTCAAAATAATCTCAAATCATCATTCATAACATAAGTCTCATATATATAAAAAAAAGTTAACATGTTTAAGACAAGTCATCATTGCTTATCCGACCATTTCGGCTTAAGTTGCTTCAGTCTTTCCTCCTTGTCCTTGATGTTTTTTATAACTTGAGCGCCGACCCTTCTTTCCCCTATATAATCCCGAAGTAATTCATCCCTCCCGATGTCACTAGTGGGATCATGATAAGCACCTTCGAAATATACAAACTCCCGAAACATGAAGCGCAACAACTTAGTTGCAATGAGTTCGAGAACACTAGTTTCGAGGTGGGAATTATTCTTCGGTGGATACTTCGATGGCTAGATATACAATTGATAAATTAGTACAACTTTTGTAGGTAGACAAATAAATATATCAATATTTAAAGTAAATTCTTCGATACTTACATTTCTCCGGACGGGAGGATCTTCCGAAGGGAAAGTGGTGTAGTTCCTCTTGTTAGCGGATATGTAACTACACACATAGTAGCCACAATATACGCTGCCACCAGTGCTGTTTCACTCTGTTTCAAACCAAGTGAAATCCTAAGATATATCATCACATGAAGATATGAATAAAATAAAATAAACTAAAGTAAAATGTAGTACAACTTGATAACATTACCGGGAATTTTGTTTTGTTCGCCTCCATTTGGGATGCTCCTCACCACCAAGACCGATGTAGAACCGATATGCACTATTAATAAGAACCAAAAAACATAATTAGTAGGAAATCATAAAGACTATGCATTAATCAATGTCTTGAACTTACTCGTCTAAGACATTCAAGAAGTCCTTGTATCAGCTCGGGTCATAGTCTAACGAGTCAAGGACCCAGACTCTAGCAAGGTTTGGATATATGAGAAAAGCAATCCAATGATCACTATATAGAAATATAAGATTAATTAATTAGTGTATTAGTATAACATAGAACTGTACGATTAAGTACAAGGATAATAAAACTTACTCAAAGTTGTAAGGAGCCATAATGTAGTGTCGATCTCTCCACTCGTACATGCGTCGGTCGATGTATGTTGCCACAACTTTCTTTGCATCAGCCTTGACCTCGGCATGCAGTTTCTTTTTTATTTGATTTCTTTCCGACCAAGGATGGGTCGTTGTAGTTAAAAACCGGATTAAACATCCTCTCGGCTAATGAGTGTTGGGTTTAGATACCCAACTTCTTTATCGTCTCTATCGAGTGATTACACGTTATAAGCATAGAAAAATGATAGACCTATTAGTATGCACATGTAATTTTATTGCATATAAATAAAGTGGTTCAAAACACTTACATGCACCGGATAGAGATCGGGGTGGCATCGAGGCGCTCAAGACGATACAAAGCACGTATGTCCTCAAATGGCACATGCAAATCAAATGTCCCTTGTCCAAACACATCACTAGGTATCTTAGCAGCGATGAATTGGATACCTCCGATGCATGCTTTGAAGTACCGGTCGTGAAATTTAAGGTATATCGAATCCTTTTTTTCACCCGATCATGTGGTAGGAGCGGCATACCATGGGTATACTTGGAAAAATCGTCTTGCGTAATATCCGAACCTCCTTCTGGGACACCAGCAGGCGGAATGGGTATTTGTGGCACGAATTCTTTTGTGGTAGACTTGTAGGAGTCTTTCATGCCCGTCAACCATGTTTCAACCGCACGATAGATAAATCGATGCTCTATTAATAACTATATGAATAAGTACATAACCATAAAAAGAATTAGTACAACTAAAATTTACCTAGTTTCTTTTTTGGCAGCCCAAGTAGTAGATGGGCCCACCGAATGTTTCCTAGAGGGGGGGGGTGAATAGGCAATGTAGATAAATCCTGAAAATTACAACACTAAAATGAAAAGGTCAAATCGCCCACGACGGAACTTCCGTTAGGGCAGGGAGAGAAATCCTCGGGATTGACAACTAGAAGGAAATCTTACGATTCCACTTGAATGGAAACCTTTCTTGACCTCTTGAGAATGTTGTACCTGCAGGAATTCAATAGACACACAACACACAAGTAGATCGGGAGATAAACGCCCAAAAGTAAAACAAACAAGCACACCACAAAAAGGGTAAGAGAGACACAAAGATTTTTCATCGAAGTTCGGGCCCCTCACAAAGAGGTTCCTACGTCTCCGTTTTTAGCTTACAAAGAGCCGGGTTTCTCTCAACCCTAATCCTCCCCAAGTGGTCACAAAGGTCAAACTTGGTTTTCTTTTTCTTCTTTTGATTCTTTTCCTTGCGGAGGCGAATCACAACCTTCACAAAACTTCCCAAGAATCACCACAAGCTTGGGAGCTCTAGGGTAACACCTAGCCAATCTAGGAGAACGAATCTTCAAGAGTAACAAGTGAAAACGAGATTGCTTGCTATGGGAAGATGTGCTCTAGATTGGGATGATGCTATCAAGCTTGGAATCAAGATGGGGACTCTCTCAAATGGCCTTGGATCTCAAGAAAAATTGAGAGAAGTGACAGAGAGAGAGAGAGCTTGAGCAAGATTCGGAAGTTCAAAAAGCACCAAGCAACATTGCACACGGGTTGGAGAAACCTTTATATAGTGGAGGCTCAAAAGAGCCGTTGCTAGGTCAACTCTCGCTCGACGGAACTTCCGTCACCCCTATGAGACAAAGGCAAAGAAACGCCAGGATGGAACTTTCGATTGAGTTGGGACTTCCGTCCCAAACTCTCCGAAATTGATAGAACTTTCGTCGACCATGGCGGAACTTCCGTCGGTGGAGATTTGGCCGAGCTAGAGTCCCGGGACGGAACTTCCGTCCGGCTCGGAACTTCCGCCCCAAACTCTCTGGAATTGACGGAACTTCCGTCTCGGAACGTAACTTCCGTCTTGGTTACTGGAAATTGAGTTTGGTTGGCTTTTTGGATTTCCAAGCTGATTTAGGGTAGCTAGAGCACATTCTTCCTTGCACGTAAGATCGTTTCACCTCTCTTGATAGTTTGGCACACCTATACTCAAAAAGATATAAATCTAAATTTCCGGCTCTTGCTTTTGAGTACTTGATCAACTTTTGAATGAGTGGTGTACTTTCTCACATTGTGGGTATGGTTCTTTTGATATCCTGCTCATATGCTCAAGAACACATTAGAGTTTTTAATTCTTTGTCATTCATTACCAAAACCCACTAGAGGGCCTAGTTGCATCTTCACCCACAATTTTTTTTTCTTTTTTGGATTATTGATTTTAAAAGACAAGAAATATGTAATTATATATTAAATTTAAATTTATTTATTTTCTAAAACTAGGTTTTTTGGATTATTGGTTTCAAAAATAATGAATTGATGAAGCTAGATAGATTTAGTTAAATTTTAATAAAAGTGAGTATAATTCTCATTAATTTGTATGAAATAATTAAAAGTGGATAATAATCTCATAAATTTAAATTACATCGGTAAATGGAGGTATAGGTAGAATAATATTTGAAATATGTTTTACAAAAGTGTCACCATGTGGATAATATTGAAATATTGGTCTTTTACGAACAATACACCATCCTCTCAAACTAGCCATTCACCAATTTTCCATTCCGACCGTCGTCATCGGCGTGCATGGACGGAGACAATCTTGAATAGCTTAGTTGTGTTTGGAGCATCTTTAACTTGTTCATATCTGCAAAGAGGGGCACATCGTCAAATTGGTTGTGCTCCTCCGGGTCTTTAACATTTTGAACACCAACAATTCTTTGTTTTCCGGACATCACAATGTGCTTCTTCTCGTGTTCGGGCTCTAGTATATAAAACACTTGTGCAACACGCTGCGGGAGTACCCAAGGGTCATCTTTGTGACCTACATTATTGAGGGACACAAGAGTGAAGCCATATTCATCCACCTCTACACCTTGTGGGTGTTTTACTCATTGACACTTAAATATCGGTCTCCGTAGGGTCGTGCCATACGTGAGTTTCCAAACCTAGTCAATATATCCGTAATATGTGTTTTCTATTAACGTGTTGTCTTCTGCTATTACGCCGACACCACTATTTTGATTTTGGCTCTTTTTGTCTTTTTCCCTAGTGTAGAGTGTAAACCCGTTAATATCATAGCCTTGCCATGTTGTAACTAACGGTTGCGGCCCATCCGTCAAAAGATACAACATTTGTTGATCACTTGTTTCACCAACTGGAAAATTTTTGGTTCTTCAACCACCTTGGAAAGTTTTTCTTGTGCTCCTTCATGATCCAATCCTCTCGAGTAATTTTTTTCATTTTGGTCGCGAAGTTGCTGGTGGTGTTGCTTGGATGTATGGCTCAACAATTTGTAACTCGTTGGAGTAGGTTGGAATGTGCTTGACTCACCAACTTTAATTTTTCATAGTTATATGTCCTTTTTCCTATGGTTCCTTTACCAAAAAGTCTTCCTTCATGGCGTGACACTCGTAGACCAATTGGTTTTTCATTTTCATTGTAATAGTTGTAAAACTCAAGGATCTCATCGGTTGTATATGCCTCTATCATGGAACCCTCGACGTGAGCTCGATTTCGGACATACCCCTTCGGAATGGACATATAGAGCTCGGACGGAAACATATGATGCAAGTAAATAGGACTAAGAATAGCAATCCGATCAGCTAAGTGAATCATATAGTGCTCCATTGGATCAGAGAAAGAAAGTGGCATGCACATCTCCAGTTGGCACATGGTCTCTATTATCTCTTTACGTATAATTTCAACCTCATTAAGGCTTATGACCTTCTTAGATATTGAATTCCAAAAATGATACATCCGTATCATAGCCAACTTCATATAAGGTTGCTTAACAACCCCGATTGCGACAGACAAGAAATAACCAAAGCATCATATGACATTCATGAGTGTTGTATCCATTTATCTTCAAGTCATTCATTGATACGAGCTTCTTTATGTTTGAACGAAACACTGTGGGTACTTTTATCCCTCGCAGACACTTGTAGAATGTCGTTTTCTCCTCGATCGTTAGGTTCCAACTAGCCGGTGGAAGGTAGTACTTTCCATTATGTCTTGGCTTAGGGTGAAGCCCATGCTTTCTGTTTAACTTCTCTAGGTTTCTTCGTGCACGCGATCCATCCTTTGTCTTTCTTGGAATATCCATAAATGTGTCGTTACAGCTTGTCAAAGACACCCTTTCCAACATGCATGGGTCTCGTGGCATGAGCAATCTCCAGCTTCCTTCCAATAGATTAAATATGTATGAAATATTGATAGTTTTTTAAACGAAACTCCTGTATCGGTATTCTTTCCTTTCTTCCCCTTCTTCTTTCCACATGTATATATTTGATGTTTCTGACCATTTCAAACACAAATTGACCATCTCGGAGTTTCGAAGTCAGCCCTGTCTCAATTGTGCCATCAAAATCTTCTGTCTTTTGATGATAATTGTGCCTTTTCGATAGCCATCGTCGATGCTTTACATACACCGACTTACGCGAAAAGGAAGGTACAACGATGCGGTCCGATCCACACACGTTGAATATGTTGTCTTTTCTTTGATCCGGCCATTTAGATTAGAGCGTCGGGTTGTCACCGACGGTGCAAAGAATGATTGCATATAGGGTGAATCTTTGCTTTCCGTATGCATCGTACACCTCCACCCCTTGTTCCCATAATGTTTTCATGTCTTACATAAACGGTTCAAGAAAGACATCAATGTCAATGCCAGTTTGTTTCGGGCCGTAAATCGGTGTAGTTAGCGTAAGATACTTCCCTTGTGGCACAACCATGAAGGAATATTGTATATGCAAGCAATCACCGGCCAAGAACCGTGTGGGTTTGTCATCTCACCGAAAGGATTCATTCCATTTGTACTTAAGGCCATTCTTACATTCCTTCTTTCTAGAGCAAAATCACGATGTTTAACGTCGAAGTTCTTCCATCGTCGAGCGTCGGCAGGGTGACGAATCATCTCATCCTTCTTGCGCCCATCAACGTCATCGTGCAATGTCATCATTTTAGCATCCCTAGCGTTTCAAAAAAGACGTTTCAATCGATCCACTATCGTAAGGTACCACATGACAAGGGTCGATGCTCGTTCGTCATTGACCTCTTCCACCATTGAAGTGCTTTTCTTCCTCTTTTGTCCAATCTTTTCCCCCAAATCATCACCTTCATCATTATTTTTGTATCGACGCGCGTTGTATGTGGGGCATCTTGTTTTATTGGCATGATCCTTACGGTACATAATGCAATGGTTTGGACAAACGTGTATTTTTTGTACGCCTAGTGTCAATGGTGATAATTTCTTTTTTGCATGGTATGTGTTGGCGGGCAAAGAGTTAGGTTTCGGCAATAACTTTGCTAAGAGTTGTAAAAGCTCATTGAAGCTTGTGTCCGATCACCCATGCTTTGCCTTAAGAGTCACAAGTTCTAGGGTTGCTCGCAAGGCCATGCAATCCTTATCACAATCTTTACATTCCTCGTACAGGAGTTCCTTCGATGCTCTCTTGAACTCGTCAAAGTTATCCAAATATTCTTTATTATCCTCCATTAAGTTCGACGACCAATGTGACCCAATAGTTCCTCCACATCCGGACCACCATCGAAACCATCACCGTCGTGGTCCACATGAAAATCATCATCGTGTTGTCCTCCAGTTCTTGCCTTCTCTCCGATATAACATGCTGCACTTATCCGATGATCGGTATTCTCGCTCCGCACTTATCACTCGCTCGGTGGTACCTTCTACATGTGTTTGCGTTTCGTTGTGTTTGGTCCGGATATGGTAGTTCTTAACAAAGTCGGTATCCAACAAGTGTTCACGGATTGCCTCCGGTATATCATAGATAAAGAAGTTCTTGCACCTCGAAGATGGACAATAGATATGTTGTGTTCCCCTCCTTTCGACGTGTCGCTTAGCTGCTTCAACAAATGCGGTAACTTTTCTGAAATAGAGGAGAGCATTTTCTCCCGCACCATCGTACATCCAAGATCGGTCTTCCATTCTCTATATATTAAAAAATAAACGTAGTGAAACTCTACCAAAAAATATAAGTAACAACAAATCTAGTTACATAGACTACTGTAGATATATACGCAAATATTCAACTACAATGTAGGAAAAAAATATTATATTAATCTAGGTACAAAGTAGTCACAATCTATCAACATATTAATTTTCCACACCCTCATCACCCTCTCTCTATATTTTTGTATTCAAATATATTTTTACGTAAATGAAACATAGTAAATTTCTACCAAAAAATAAATAATAATAATCTAGTTACATATATTAATTTAGATATATAAGCAAAAAATCAACTACAACGTAACCAAATAAATATCATATTCTAGGTTAAAAACAATCACAATTTTTCAATTTATTAGTTTTCTGCACCCTCATCCCAACCTTTTTCTCTCTCCTCTCATATACAGTGGTCTAGATCCAAAACTAGATCTATGAGACTAAAGAAGATGACAAATATAAGTTGGTTATAGAAGATATATGATAATTTCAACTTTTATTATGCCATTTTGGTAAAAAAAAAGAGCTCCAAACCCTAGGAAACTTTAGCTACCAAAATATGGGGGAAAATCAGATCTAAACATGAAAAAATACATGGATTGGTACGGATTTACCTTCTAGAACAAATTTCTTGAAAAAAAACAAATTCAAAACCTCCCCCTTGTTTTTTGAATTTTTCTCGCCATCGTACGGACAATGCTCCGAGAAGAGCGCCCCTACGGACAAATTGTCGGGAGGAAGAAGGGGACAACTTCTTATGTACGCGACATCCGTAATAACGGGCGCGGTGACGTCACCGCAATGACGTTATTACAATGCCTTCTTTAATAACGGTCGGGATGATGTCATCCATCGACCGTTATTATAATGGTCCCATGTAATAACGGTCGACGCCGACATTAGCGGTGTCCGTTTTTACCGTGTACGATCTGTAATAACGAGCACCGCTGATGTCAGCGCCGACCGTTATTATTGGGAGACCCTCCGTAATAACGCAGCGGAACATGACGTCATATGCGCCCGTTATTACAGTAACCACTGTAATAACATGCGGCCATGGTGACGTCATGTTTGACGCACTGTAATAACGGGAACTTTGATGTCCGTTATTTCTAGGTGCTATCTTTAGACAATATTGTAGTAGTAGTTTGGACCCCGAGCAACGAGTGGAGCTAGACATGATGGTTGTTATATGGAATCTCGTCACGTGCACGCAGGTCCGAAATCTGTTTGCTGGGCCCATGCACGGGACTGATCGAGGCGAAAACTTCGTATGCAACACGCAATGGTTACTGAGGAGTCATTAACGTGCTGTTATTATCACATGCATGCAGGGTGCAGCAAGCAACGAGTGGCGGAAATTTGCTCTCCGTAAGACTAGGGTCACTAACTCTAACTCAAAACAATTTCTACCAGCAAAGAGCGATTACTTAAAAAAGTTGCAAAAATTAACGTTTGAAGTGATTTTTGTATCATTCACATAATTTGTTTAGCGTGCTAGAATGTAGAAATTTAAAGCCTCCCGATCATGTTGCCGGAGGGCCTTTGGACTATCACGCGTGACATTCGACGAAGCTATGATGCGACATGACATTGGACCCTAATCATGTTCATCAAGGCTCATCGCTAGCAGCACTAGGTTATAGGACGAGGACAAACTCGTTCTGCCGGCACGAGTTTATGATCAGCTTTGGACTTATGACCGGCTTTGAGTAATTCTCCATCTTACGATCAGTTTTGTGCTAAGTCTTATACTAGATAGGCCTAATACTTTCAAGGGTAACTCGAGTTTTTTTTCACGACTAGGGCCATGGCCCCAGTGGCCCTGTACGTATTTCCGCCACTGGGCGCACATGAACCGACGGCAGCAAGTAGCACGCACGGGCGGCGCGCGTAGCTAGCGCGCGGGCGGGCACGTGAGGCTGGTGTAGGGCGGGCAACTCTGATTCAACCTCACCTCTGACTCCATTAGCTTCCAATACGTCCTATTGCAAGATCCGATTCATTATCATCCTTGTTGTGCCTTCAGGATAAGAAGAAACTTCCTTGTCTTGTGGAGTTTTGCCGCTTGATTTGGATACAGGATGGAGCGATGGCAGGAAGATTGGGAGAAAGATGAGCTCGTAACTATGGGACGAGACGTGCCTGCTCCCGAACTTGTGCTCCCTCCGCTGCTCCGGCTACGTGGCATGTTTCATTTGTTCCCCATTTTTTGGTGGACCAACATCACGATGCGGTGGCGCAAGGAACATGCACAAGCTAACGCCGTTAGCTATTTGGCCCCACCAGTAAAGGATAAGTGAAAAATAAATGTTTGGGCGGTAAAATTATTTAGTGGTGCCAAAAAAACAATCTAAAGGCGCCAAATTAGAAGAAGAAAGGAAACATCTATTCTGCCAAACAAGTCCATTCGTGATCGGCTGGTGAAGCTACCAACGTGATCAACAAGGCCTCCGTGGGTGAACGCGCTGGCGAAGCTGCAGCTTACCTAGCTCCAACGCAGGTACATGAAAGATTTGGGATGAGTTGTCGACTTGTGCTGGGAGCAAGCTACTCGAATCTGGGGCGCAGATGGAGATTCTTCAGGCCGTTAGAATGTAGCATGCTAGATTTGAGAGGTGCTATGGATAATGGAGGATTTGATCTTGGGCTGAGCGGATAAGGTTCAGGAAATATTGATGCTGCCTTCTTTTTTTAATTATTGTGGGATCGCACCGAGATTAGAAGTAACGTCGTTATGCTGGTGAGATACTCCGTTTCGCTGGGTCCAAAGAAAAAAGCAGCAACAAATGGAACGACGCCACGTAGCGGGAGCAGTTGAGGGAGCATACACCTGGGAGTAGGCAAGCCGCGTCCGTGACTATGACATGTGGGTCCCATTCTTTTTCAAGGGTACATATGTCTTTTACTAGTAGCAGATTTACACCATGAAACATCTTAAACGGAATAGGGGGTGTTAGCTGGTTCAGATTAAAAAAAGTCCATTCTTGCAAAGTCTCAAAAAGAAGTCCATTTTCGATATATTGGACTCTAAAACAGGTCCCATGGTGCAATTGCCCCTAATAGTTCAGTCTTGGAAAGTCTGAATTAAAAATAAAAAATACTATCAACACTTCTAAAGAGAATACTTACTTTTATGGTGGTGAATATGTTGTTCCAACCATTTTAACATAGAACAAAAAGATATTGGTAAGTTTAAAGTAACATTCTTTAAATTAGGCTAGTTGTTAAGTACTAACTCAATTTTAGACCATCTTAATCCTATATAAAAATTAAGAAACAATTACATAAATTCGTTGTATCCTTATTTGTATCTAGATGATTTTTCATAGGGTTCTATTCTATTTAAAATTATAAGTCATTTGAATTTTATTCGAAATTAAAGTTGAATTTTAAGTATAAATAATCTTAATTTAAAGGGATAATCTTGTTTTGACAATAGTTTGAAAGCTAATTGTGTACATAGAGCCGGAATTTCTTGATTATGTTTTAGACACAAACTTTTTCACCTCAATCTGCCGTTCACCGTAGATTTCTAACTCCGTTGGAGGCAAAGCACTCTCTGAATATAAGGACCAGGCCCATGGAATGGCCCGAGAAGTCCTGAACCGGAGCAGAAGTCGGCCCACTGCTCTATCTAATTCTTGCAAGTATACCTGTCCAAACGGGCCGCCGGCACGGCCCGGCCCAGCACGCCAAGGCACGGCCCGTTTGTTTTCGGGCCGGCACGGCACGGAATTCATTTCGGGCCGTGTCGTGCCGGCCCACGTGCTGAGCCGTCGGCCCAGGGCACGGCACGAATTATACTGAGCCGTGCCGGTCGGCTCGCTAGGCACGCCGGCCCGTTAGACACGTCGGCCCATTAACGTTTAAATGGAGCAAAAATGGTGAAGAAATATGGAGTTTTAGTGGGATTCAAACCCAGGTCTTCTAGTTTCTAAACAAGAGACTTACCACCAAGCCACTGATGGATTGATGTTTGTATAGAAACCATATATATTTTAAATAAGTTATTTTCGGGCCGTGCCTAAATGGGCCAATTTCGTGCTTTTCTGGGCCAAGGCCTAAACGGACCGTGCCCGTGCCGCTCGTCGGGCCACCCCGTCGGCCCAAGCACGGCACGACACCTCGGGCCGTGCCGGCCCGGCCCGAAATTATTTCGGGCCGTGCCGTGCTTTTTGCGGGCTTCCGGGCGGCCCAAAAAGCACGGCCCAAATGGCCACCTTCCGGGCGGCCCAAGTTGCAAGTACTTCCGGGCGGCCCAAGTTGCAAGTACCTAAGACGGCCCATGGTAGTTCTGATGCAGCCCAAACGGCTTGCAGCGTCTGCAGGATAATCCATCGGGAGGCTAGGGTTTTGCTTGCCTTGTGTTCCTCGTCTCTCTCGTATATAAACAGCAGCGCCGCCGCCGCCGCCGCCGCTTCTGCTCTTCTCTCTCGCTCGCTCCTTTGCTCGCCTCACCCAAGTCCTCAAGGTATCCGTCGCCGCCTCCTCCTCTCTTGCAAACCTAGGTTCCCTAAATCTTTCTGCTCTGTTTCTTTTGCGTTCCACGGGTTCTAACGCTCCCACGTTTTCTTGGTTTCCTAATCCTACAGGGGGTTGAGCGGTAGATTTGCAACCATGAGGTACTTCCTGTCTTGAACTCGTGATTTCCTGTCTAGTGACTGAATGCTTGAACTGAAATTGCCATCTTTTGATTGTCTTGGGGATACCCTGCTACAGTTTCGTCATTAGGATCTAGCTTGTTTATGAAGCTGATTTCCTCTTTGCTTGATTTGTCATTTTGGATCCTTGTATGAAATGCGCTTATTGTCATGCTTGAAGGGTCGAGTGATGTATAAGGTACTTTATGTTATGCGACTGAGAAGAATCCCGTGATGGCTTGTTTATTAAGTTGTTTTATTCTGCTTTTAGGAAGTTATAAACACTCTGGGATTGAGTAAAAGGGTGCTTCGGAACCTTTCTTTCTGTTGGGTGGTTTAATCGTTTTATGTGTGAGGGATACAGTAGTTTATCCTTGGCACATGAGAGAAGAGTTAGAATCATTTTATTTTCCCCTTGGGATAAATGTTGTCTTGAATGGCCATTTCTTCTCTAACTGAATCTTAAAATCGTGCTTGAAAACTTGCATTCTGAAGCCAGAACTTGTATTGTTTCTCCTGCAGTAAGTTGCAAACCGAGGTTCTTAAGGAAGGCATCTCGAATGTCGTCAAGGATGCCAAGGAGAAGAACAGGAAGTTCACCGAGACCATTGAGCTTCAGATTGGTCTCAAGAACTATGACCCACAGAAGGACAAGCGTTTCAGTGGCTCTGTTAAGCTGCCCCATATCCCTCGCCCAAAGATGAAGGTGTGCATGCTTGGTGATGCCCAGCACGTGGAGGAGGTAAAGCATATGTTTACAGGAAACCTGCACATTTGTTGAAGAAAAGCATGATTGTTCAATTGTTTTGTGCGCTATCTGATCAGTTGGCCTATTGTATACTCTCTTTAAGTGACATGCAATTTGGTCAGTTATGCAGAACTTTTGAGTGTTTCCTCATGTAATATTACATAAGGCATTTTTTAATTTCTATATGTAATGCTATTGTTCCACAGTAATTGTATGCCAACACACTTTTTGGCTTGTTATGTCTGTAGGCTGAGAAGATTGGGCTTGACTACATGGATGTGGAGGCTCTTAAGAAAATGAACAAGAACAAGAAGCTTGTTAAGAAGCTTGCCAAGAAGTACCATGCTTTCTTAGCTTCAGAGGCCATCATCAAGCAGATTCCCCGTCTCCTTGGTCCTGGTCTTAACAAGGCAGGCAAGTGCCCCATTTCTGACATGACTGTTCTGTTTCAAACACTGCAATAACTTGGTTCTTATTTTCCTATGTAGTTGATTGTAGATGTATTAGATAACCAAAGTAAAAAATATTCATAAGTAGGTTTGCATATTTTGTTGTTTGCATCTGACAATGCATTAGAAACGCTGTTTGTGTAATGTTTGGTTTCATGCAATGGAACAGAACAAGCTATATTATATAATTCTTTCATGGGCATGTCCTGGTGTCAGTAGTGAATTTTCTTACACATGACTTCATAAACACTACTGCAGTATCCCAATCGACATTGAGAGTTATTCATCTGCCACATTGTTTGTTATTTGCCCGTCTTGTGGCTTTTTACTGTGTTGCTAGTAGAATCATATTTGTTGTCACTGCAGGCAAGTTCCCTACACTGGTCACTCACCAGGAGTCTCTTGAATCCAAGGTCAACGAGACAAAAGCCACCGTCAAGTTCCAGCTGAAGAAGGTTCTTTGCATGGGTGTTGCTGTGGGCAACTTGTCCATGGAGGAGAAGCAGATCCAGCAGAACATCCAGATGAGTGTCAACTTCCTTGTGTCCCTTTTGAAAAAGAACTGGCAGAATGTAAGTACTAGTCCTTTCTTTCTTTTGCTCATCTCATGAAATTCTCTATTTACTTAACATGAATTAATTTCTGTAGGTGAGGTGCCTTTACATAAAGAGCACCATGGGGAAGCCTTACAGGTTGTTCTAAGTTGCAGTGTGCCTTGTGAAGTTGAAGATTACCAGACTCTTCGAACTGAGCTTGTCTTAAAAAAACTGATCTGATGAACGTATATCATTTTTGTCGTAGTTCTCTCTTTACTAGAACCAGTGGAGGAATGCTTTTTGGATTATGCAGTTGCAGTTTATTATGGCTTTTGCTGCTCCATTCATGAATTGTTTTCTGTGGCGCAATAATTATTTCACTTGCAGATCTTGAAAATATTTTTAAATCGTTAGATCTGCCACGTTTCAATCGCAAACTGTGGTGTATGTGTCGAATCTTGTGAGATAGTTGACAGCTGTTTTAGCTGACGTGTAGCATCTGTAGCTCTAGAATTTCTTCTGTAACTTTTCTTCAGTTTACATACATCTCCCTTGCAATGCGAGGTTTACATTACCGAATAAACTAGCGGTTTGCTGGTTTTGGCAAAAACCGGTATAATGATATGCTTTTTTTTGAAAAAAATGCTGAAATCGAATTCAAATGGATCCAATCGCAACTAATGGGAAGTCTTATGACAACCTTTGCAATACTATTAGTCATTTGCAACACACAACATGAGTTGAAGCCTATAAAGATAAATACATTATCTAATATAACATACTAGTTTTTTAACAAATAATTATACAAGATAGTGTTACAAATATGATGGTAAATAAGCATGAACATTGCAACATGTCTCGTTGTATTCTGTCTTTCACATGAGTGCGGTTCGAAATAGGGCAATTGCATAACTCACTCATTTTGGAGTCCAATTACATGTTTGGCCTTGTTTTTCGCGTTTTGCATATTTGATCCTGTTTTTTGAATCCTATGGTGTGAAGTATATTGTAAAAAGATATTTACTCCATTCATAAATTGTTGATGCCGTTGACTTTTTTCATTACGTTTGATCATTCGTCTTATTTAAAAAAATTAAGAATTATAGCATATTTTTTTATTATTAAAGAAAGTTGAAAGACAATTTGTAGTTTTACATATTTAATAAAATATTTCGAATAAGACGAACGGTCAAACGTAACGAAAAAATCAACCACGTCAACAATTTTAAAAACGAAAAGAGTATATCCTTTGCGCAATTGACCCTATTCTTTAATGACTATTGTATGAATGACCTTATTTTCTAAAACAATTCCACGAGAAACGATGGACCTTATGTTAGACAATATTTTGACTTAAATTATTTTTTAAAAAATCGATAGCATTTCGACGGTAAATTGAGTATTTTAAAAAAAGGGACAAACATATCTAGCTTCAGTTCGAACCGCCGCTCACCAACTAGATTCAACACCGAATTCGCACAAACTACAGCTCAAGAGACAGTATCTAACAATGATTTCATACTCGCACATCTCCAGCTTAGAATAGGATCCATTGCTTCTTTCCGATTTTGCACGCAACAGCAGCTTCCCAGCTTCAGTTCGACGCGCCTGTGCCCCGAGGCCGCAATGGGGTAGCACGCCCGCACTAAGCGGCGTCGCGGTCACGCCTGTGCCCCGCTTACAGGCTGGGCCGCACCGGGGCCAAGAGCCGTGTCCCGCACCGAGACCGTACAGGGGCTGCGCTCCCGCTCAGGTCCGCTGCTCCCCATGTACAGGCTGGGTGTGTTGGTTGGCTGCACCAACCCCCAGCCAGGCCCGGATGGTGCAGCCTACCACTGTTTGGTTATCCGGAGAGGCATTGGGCCAGGCCCGGTTGATGCGGCGCCACCCCCGCAGCCAGGCCCGACAGGAACGGCCGAATCGGGCTTCCCTCCGCAGCCTGGCCCGTTCGGTGCGGCCTTGGCCCGAGCCGCTGCACCCGCAGCTGCAGGCTATAAAAGCCGAGCGCAAGCTAGGGTTCCCTCGAGCAGGTCATTTGCACCGCACTCGACTCGAGCCGCGGTGACCGGTCACCACCCCATCTCGCTTCTCCATCCCTTCGACGGCGACGAGCACGACCTCTCCTTCCTCGACGACGACGAGCTCGACCTCTCCTTCCTCGACGACGACGACCTCGACTGCTCCTTCCCCGACCGCTCCTTCCTCGACGACATCAACCTCCACCACTCCTTCCTCGACGACGACGAGCTCGACCTCTCCTTCCTTGACGACGGCGGTATGAACCGAATCTTTCCTCCGGCCCCTCTCCTCCCTGCCCGAGCACCGTATGAATCTTGTGCCTCCGATCTTTGTCCTAATATCTTCCGGATCTTGCGAGTACTAGCAGTTTGTGCTGTTACCTTTGTAGATATGAGGTTTTACCAGTACTCCGTGATGTTTCCTTTCTAGATCTGACCTAGTACCGGTAGTCCGTGATGTTTCCTTCACATATCTGAGCTAGTACCAACAGTCGGTGATGTTTTCTTTGCATTTTGGAGCGAGTACATGCATTCTTGTGATGTTTTCTTAAGATTTCTGAGCTAGTACTAGCAGTCTGTGATTTTTTTTGTCCTGTTTGAGCTAGTACGAGCAGTTTGTCATGTTTCTTTTGTACATCCGAGCTAGTACCAGCGAGTCGGTGATGTTTCCTTTGCATGCTTGAGCTAGTACCAGCGATCGGTGATGTTTCCTCCGGATGCTTGAGGTAGTATGAGCAGTCTGTGATGTTTCACACCTAAGCATGGTATTTCCGTGGAAGGCTCGTTGGCGGATCTATGGGTGGTTCAGGTGCTGGGACAACTGCATCAGCTGCTGCAAATGTGGCTGGATCTGAAGCAACAAAAGCAACTGAAGAAAGTGCCACCTTGGGCAAGAGGAGGAGGTCATTGACAGATGAAGAGGTGGGGATCTTCTCCGGTCTAACAGGAGCTGTTCACATGGCTGCTGAAGCTTTCAAAGCTCCGGTTGTGGTGCAGAACATTGAGGTACCTCCCAACATCTACTCCCTCTGCATGTCCACACCAGGGTTCCTTGATGAAGACTTGATGGCTGCACTCTCTTACCTTTTGGACAACAAGCGTCGGACGAGAGGGGTTTGTTCCGATGATCGAAGCTCACCGCACCCTTTAGATCGGGCAGCATCTTGCAAAGATCGGGGCCAAGCGATCGAACGTGAAGCTGCTCAATCTGATTGTGATGAGTGATAACATCCGATCTAACTATTACGACCAGCAATCTTGTGTGCATGCACACATAATTTTTTGTATAGGCTAGGATGCTATAACAACTGTTGTATTGTGTCCAAGCAAAACTGTTGGATAGGGCTCATACTCCTGAAACATAATGCTTGGATTCATCTCTAGTGTAGGACTTGATGCTGGTTGATGCAGGATGTGCAACTCTTGCCTGTTTTAATGTTAATGCTACTTTGTTCTAATTGGTGTCATTTCTGATAATTGCTGTCATTTCTGATATTTGTTGTCATTTCTGATAACTGGTCATTTCTGAAAATTGGCACCATAATAGTTGTCTGTTAGGTTTTTTTTTTTGGCAATAGTTGGACGCCCGAGTACTTTGGTGCTAAAACCAGTAGATTGGCGCCAACAGATCATCAGCTTGGCGCCAACAGTTGAAACTTGGCGCCAACAGTCCAAACTTGGCGCCAAAACTCGCGCCTAACCGCCGTTGGCGCCAAAACTCGCGCCTAAAGAGTCGGTATTCTCACCATTCTTGGAAAACGGTGACCCCATCAGCCACACATGCGGTCTACCAAACAATGGTACCTGTACCCACTCATGCAGATGCAACTAACCAATCACAAACTCGGTGCAGCCAGGCCCACTCTGAACCAGCCAACCAAACATGGCTGCTTGTAGCTATGGATGCTGGCTCTGTTGGGCCTGCATCCACCCCCTAGCCACGCCCAGGCCTATGCAGCCAACCAAACACGCCCGCTGCATCGCCCGGAGCCAAGAGCCGTGCCCTGCACCGAGGCCGTGCTGGGGCTTCGCGGCCGACCCGGTCCGTTGCTCACGCGCCGGGTCACGCTGGTCCGGTCTCTGCTAGGAGGATTAGGCTTGCTGCTGCCTCCAAACGAAGTTAATAGGGAGAAAGAAGCTACGCGAAGGGCTAAGGAAGAAAGAAACAAAGCGTAACTTGGTCATTTTCCTTGCAATTCTATTTTCCTTTTCATTTTTTAATTCTTAAATCTGGTTCTCTTGACGGGGTTATGAAATGGAGTGAGAAAGAGGCTTCGGATTGAAAAAACATGGTCAAATATGTAAGTAAAACGCAAAAATAAGGGCAGACGTGAAATTAGACTTTAAAAGAAGGTCGGTTATGCAATTGCCCCCTGCCACTCGTATGCTCAAGTTGGAGTTTGCTTGGTGGTTGTGTTAGAAATCGTGTATCGGTGGCAACTATACGGGAACTCAATAGTTAAACTAAAGATTCACTTTCATTAGGGAGGTACCTTTGAAGATCTTGTGTTCTTCTGCCTCTACCATACTCGGTCTTGGTGGTCCTTTGTGATTGTGGAGCAGATTATCTCACTTGGAAATACAGATAAGTGCCAGCGATCAATCCTAAGCATAATAAATCTGGCACAAATGATTTTGATAGCGGTACTCGTGAACTGGAGAGGTGTAGATGGTAGTTCCTGACGTTGAGTGATCACATCGCCAATAAGATTCTATCATCCGAGTTTGGTAATAGGTGTCTCTCCATTGTGCAACAGTCCACTACTTTTGTTACCCACGGGTGAACACCACCAAGATCATATTATCCACCTTGCTCACGCACACGCCTCCTCCTCCTCCTGAGGGATATACAAAAGCACGCTGCAACTTCTCCTCCTCGTCATTGTTAGAACATTTTCTTAAGCACATACTTGAGTGTAGATACATATATACAAATATGAGCACTCACATCTATAAGCACACCTGAGCACCTTAGGGTGTGTTTGGTTGAGCTGGCTTTTGAAAAAGCAGTTGTGAGTTGTGAGTTGTGAAGAAGCCAGCTGTGGTTTGTAGGTTGTAGGAAAGTCAAAAGCTGTTTGGTGGGGGACTGTGATTTTAGTAAAAGTTGTTGAGTGGCCCCACGTGTCATCCAGAACCCTCTACACTTTCTCTCATTGACAAGTGGATCTCGCGCGCCTCATCTTTTCTTCCTCCATTGCCGTGCCCGTTTCTCGCGCAAGAGTCCTTCGTCGTCCGTCGTGTCCCCATGCTGGTGCAACCTCCCGAATAAAAGGCTGCCGCACCTTTTGCAATCCATGTCGAATCGAAGGCCGCCACTTGCCGGACGGGGAGGCGTTGTTCATACTTGCGTAGCTGGGGAGGAAGCTCGAGATCCCACTGTTCGATCTCGCAGCCGCCGTCGAGGGCGGCCACCTCACGAGCGAGATCATGCGATGCTTCAACGAACCGCTCGCTCGCTACCCGCACTCGTTGCCACTGCCCGTGCGCCTGCAGTTGCGAGCTCGCTGCCTGCGCACCTGCCGCCTACGCGCCTGCGCGCCTGCGCATCGCTTGTCGTCGTGCTTGTGAGTTCATCGACCGCCGCCGCCCGCGCGCCCGCCGCTGTGAGCCCGCTGCCTGTACCTGCTGCTGCCACCCACGTGCCTGCCACCGTCGCCGCCCGCTCGTGTGGATAGGGGGTAACCCACGATCGGGTGGGGAGAGGAGGAAAAGAAAATGAATCGATACTTGTGTAACCAATGGCATAGTGGGTAATTTTCATCACTTTGAGGAGTTCGAGCTAGAAAAGCAAGGGAGGTGCTTTCATATTTCTTGTAACATTCTGGCCTAGGGCTTAATAGGAATAGGATTGATATAATACCCATGTCAACAAGTTGCAACTTCTTTTTCGGAAGCTTATCTCTAAAGAACTCCAAGGTTACGTGTGCTTGGCCTCGGAGCAATTTAGAGATGTGTGACTAACCGGGAAGTCTTTCCCGGGTGTGCACCGAGTGAGGACAAACTAATGTTGATCTCGTGAGAAAAGTCTTGAGGGTCTATTAAGCTGCCGGGTCTAAGCGGGCCCGACCCCGAGTGGCAGGACGTTACGGTTGATATCGGAGCCGACGCTTGCGGTTTTACGGACGCGTGTGTAGCACTTGTGCAGGCATAGTGTGCATGACTGGTGTGGGCCCGGAGTGGTCACACAATATGGCGACGAGTGGGTGCACGGACGTGGCCAAGGGAGGATGTTCATGGCTTGGGGTTGACTAACGAGGACGTCGGTCTCTTATAGGGGTGAGTTTGTAACATCCCGACCCAGGGCTTAATTGGATGGATATAATACTCATGTCAACAAGTTGCAACTTCTTTTTCGAAAGCTTATCTCTAAAGAACTCAAGGTTAAGCGTGCTTGGTCTAGAGCAATTTAGAGATGGGTGACCGACCGAGAAGTCTTTCTCGGGTGTGCACCGATGAGGATAAAACGTGCGCATAAAAGACTAGTGTTGATCTCGTGCGGAAAGTCTTGAGGACCTATTAAGCTGCCATGTGTAAGCGGGTCCGGCCCGGAGTGGCTGGACGTTATATTTGTACTAGAAAAAACAACGACTTTTCTTTAAGCTGGTTTGGGAAGCATGCCCTTTGGTTGGCTTTTGGCTTTTAGAAGAAAAAACCACAACCAAAAGCTCAACCAAAGGGATGCTTATACATATGAGCATCTTCGAAAGATTGGACAAACTAATCTTGAAAATACTCGAAGTTACTAAAGGTGTCTCATTGTCAATGGGGATGTTGCCTACCACTAAAAACATAATGTAGTCGTAAATGCAACCTCGGGTGTGTTGATTTCACCAAAACAAACCTAAGAGACGAATCTACAATCAGTTTACAAGTAGGATGATGAAAAGGATGACTATCAATAAGAATCCATCATACAAAAGAGTTCCTACATTGGTTTTAAATCAATAACAACTTTGAGACACTTGGTTGGATCTAGCACAAAAGGAAACTACCACTCCCTCTGTCCCCTAGTAAGTGACGCTCTAGCCCAAAATCTAAGTCCCTTAATAAGTGTCATTTTAGCCCGTAGGTCCACCCTCCACCGACAACCCGTCTCTTGGCTCTTTCTTCCCCACATGCTTTTTTCTTCGTGTCTCTCCACCCGGGAGCACATCGCCCATCTCCACGCCCCCAAATCCACGGTTAGTACGGGTGATGAGCAACGTGACGACCAATCACGGATGCTCGACTTCCCTCGTCCCCCCAATCCCCACCCCTTCCGCCAACGGATCAAGTCTCTCCCCCACTCACGAGGTTCGCCCACAACATGCCTCTCTCCTCCATGGCAGGCAGCCATCGGAGCTTCTCCGCTGCCTTGTTCCCCCACTGCCCGACTCCTTTTGCCGACAGATCTAGTCTCTCCCCAACTCCCAAGGTTCTCCCACAACACACCTCTCTCCTCTATGGTGTTGGTGGTTTCTAAGTGCCTATTATAGGTATCAAAAATGGATGTTTTACGTCTTGATTTGATTATTTAAGCTAATACTTAACCACATAATAGCATATATTCATAATTATTTTGTTTCTGTGCATATTATGGGAAATAGATGGAAAACAAATGAATTATTGATAAAAGTTGCTAGAGAGAGAAAGGGATGGAAGAAAGCTGGGTCGGCACCCGCCGAGGAAACCACTAACGGAGGCCAACCCGAAAAGGAAGGAAGCCCAACTCAATAAGAGTGAGAGTTGTTGGACGCCTAGGTTAGAATCATTGGAGATAAAAGAAAAAGAAAAGAACGAAATCAGACCGTAAGAGAAAGAGTACTGCAAAGCTAGGGTTTCAGGATAGGGGTGGTGAAAGGCAACGAACTTTGGCCGAATACACTAGAAGGGAGACCGTGCCGATCGGCACACTATTGCGCCGATTGGTACTTGCACCATCTCGTGCTATTCGTCATCCCTCCACTATATTGAGCGGAAGGATGAGGGAGTAGTCTCATATTCTCTTCCCTGGTGCAGGGATCTAGCTATGTAAACTCACGTACTTGTGAAACTCTCTTGATGTACTCAGTCTATGTGATATGTTTCATTTATTATGAGGATGGACACATCTATTCATGAATCATACTAGTGTAACTAGATATCGTGTTATGCTATCGATCATCACATAGTGCAACAAACCAATAGGGAGCTAATAGCCCCTTGCATGTGACAAGCCGGGGTGAACGAAACTACTATGTCTTGTAGAATACTAACTATATCACCCGAGCTAATAAGTTGAATATGCATGCTATTGAACCAATCCTAAGGAGAGAATCCTTCATTATCTTGGTACATCTTTTTTAGCAATTAGTATTTCTAGTCCTTGTTATTCACACAACAAATAATTATTGCAATCTTTGTTAATATTTATCAGTAGTAAAAGTTCTGCTTGTTCTTTGTGGATTCAATTAAATCTTGAAATACTCTTGCGGTATATATGTGGGTGCATAGTGTCGACTAACAAGTTGTTTTTGCAGCACTCGTTGATGGGGAACAAGCTAGTCCTTTTCTAGTCTTTTTTTGTGTTTTTGTGTACAATTTTTAGGATGAGTGTGCCGGAATCTTCTCGCACGGTTAGGGACCATTCATTGCCGTCTCCAGAATTGCTAGTCCCTCAATCTTCGAAGGAGAAGGCCACTGCCTCGTCGTATGTGCTTAATCCAATTAACATTAGCATGGCTGAAAATAGCAAGTTCTTCGGGACAAAAGAGGAGAATCCGTACACCCACCTACAAGACTTGGAGGTGCTATGCCAAACGTTCATGAAAGAGTGCCCCAAAATCTATATAGATGGTTGTTGTTTCCCTTCTCATTGGGAGGAAGGAGTGGCACAAGATAGCCTCACGCGAAGCGAAAGGAAGCTGGGATGTATTAGCGGGGAATTTTTGTCTCGACCGTTCCCCCTACCAAAGGTGCAGAACTTGAGGAGAGAAGTGGTGAATTTCATGCAAGAAGAAGAACCCCTCGGCTCAAGCATGGACTCGTTTTCAATCTTTGTTTAACCAAACGTTGGATCTAGGAATAGATGAAAATATGTGTGCCCAAACTTTCTACATGGCAATCAATAGAACATTGAGCATGCATTTTGATGGATCGACTGGAGGGAGTTTCTTAGGATTAACAACAAAAATCGGAATAGATTTTTTAGCCAAGATTACATAAAATGAAGCTCTGCAAAAGCATTGGGAGGAATTTCAAGAACCAAGGGAGTCACTTGAGGAGAAATCACCAATAGGCAAACTGCAGGCGGTGCAGGATACCATGCCCGAGGTTGACCCAAAGCCCGAAGCCGAGGATATGCTTGATCAGCACGCCCCGACTTTGGTCAACCAATCCTCGGATCACAAGGAATATTTTAAATTGAAGGTTGTGGTTCTGAAAGGTCACCTAAGAGAATTTGAGACAATTTGCTAAACCTAAGAGAGATATAATTCTAGCCAACGCCAAACCTTTGGATGAGTTTGAACCCTTGGATTGGATTCCCCTTGACTTCTCTAAGGAGCTGCTCAATATGAGAAGATCCTTCAATCTTGAGTATGCTTCGAAGTTGGAATTTAGTATAACATCCCAAGCGATAAATTGAAGTCGAGATTCTGGATCAAGAAGTGAGTGGAAAAGTGTTGGAAAAATTATACAATGATCATATAGAGCTAGCTCGATGAAGCCGAATTCAAGCAAGCTACGAGATTGCTAGATAATTGCTTTGAACCATCTCCCTACGAAGGATTATGTGGGGTATATGCTGTGGGTCTCACAAAAGATGAAGAGGAAGACCCATATATCCCTTGTGAAATTGTAGATAGAGAATTCTCCAGAGCTTTATGCGATTTCGGGCTCCCGTGTCGAGCTTTATGGTCTTCATGAGCATGGCTTATGAAATCAAGGAACAATTGTTGATAACCGAACGTGAGCTAATCATGGTGGATGGAAGGAAGACTAAACCATTGGAGGTTGTCAAGAATGTGAAGGTTAAAATTAATATGAAACCTATACTAGTGGATTTCTTTATTCTTGACCAAGGATAAATTAGAGCTGAAGATATAATCATACGAAGACCATTCCTAAGACTAGTACATGCAGGTGTTTGATGCTTTGGGAGGTGAAGAAATTTTATTCGAATTCAAAGACCCACCCAATCTCGGAAGCCCTCCCTACGATCAGGAATTCTTTCCCTCTGGAATATCTTCCGTGATGATCGGATGAAAAAAGTCGAGCGCCAATTGGCAAGACAACAGCGCCGACGCGACAACCGCACCGATCGACACGATGCGTGCGGCGATCGACAATATCAGAAACCTGAAGAGTTTGAGCCCTCGGGACAACTAGAACCGGAGGACACACCGGAGGTTGGACGGAAGCCGCTTCCGGATGGATTAAGGTACGAATACTTGGGAAAAGACAAGACATACCCTGTGATCGTCAACAATGCACTAAGAATGGAAGAGACATACAAATTGTTAGTCGCGCTTAAAAGGTACAAGAAGGCTACTGGATATTCATTGGATGATATTAATGGAATTAGTCCTTATTTTTGCACACATAAGATCAATTTAGAGGAGACAGCTAAGCCGGTAGTGGAAGGAATGAGAAGGCTCAAATAAGTTATGAAACTAGTGGTTAAGAAAGAAATTTTGTGGTTATTAAATGCATGTATGATCTACCCTGTGACTGATAGTGAATGGGTAAGCCCGGTGCATTGTGTCCCCAGGGAAGGAGGATTGATGATGGTGCCTAATGAGAACAATGAATTGATACGTCAAAGAACGAGTAATGAGGGTGGAGAATTGTCACACCCATTTCCAAAAGATGCATGTGTGTCCAAGATCAAGTTTAACACACATATGCGACTTCATTAATGGTAAGCAGCATAATAAACCATGTCCTCGAGTATTACATTGTATCTTTATTACAAAGGACCCATAGGTCTAAAAGAAAATAAATAGCGTAGACGCCCAAGACTCCATAGGCATCAATCGGTGGACCACCCGTCTAGTACTCAACATCACGGTCGTCATAGTACTCCCATCCTTCTCCTGTAGCTGAGCATCAACGTAGGAATATAGCAAGCGTGAGTACATATTGTACTTAGCAAGTGTGGGAAATAGATGACATGGGGCTAAAGACAAGGAAGGCTAAAGGGGTTTGATGCAGAAATCACTCCAATCTATGCATATTTTAATTAAGCGTCCTATATTACTAAGTTATGTGAGGGCTTCCTAAACATCATAAGGGCCATCCTATCCAAACATCCACCATCCCGCCCTTTACCCCTAATCGAGTGAGGGTCCATGCTGCTCTTGATCGTGAGCACGATTTTCATGACAATTTATACTCCGCAAAGATTGTACACATTTTCCCACAAGAAAGTGATTTTGTCCCGTGTTGCTAGGTGGACTAAAACCTCCATTCCGCCTGTGTTAACAAACACATAACACACTTCCGTGGTGTGTGACTAGGAGATCACTTACAAAGCGGTTCACGGGCTCCTCCGAGTTTTCTACGCGTCCACTAGGAGTTCGACTAACCCGAGGAGTAAACCCTCTACTCGGGCAGCTTCACTCCCTTGTGCTAGATGGATTTGACACCTCGTCTCTTCACCATACCTCCCCGGGAGTACCGGTACACCCCAGCCATAACCCCCTCTCCTCCACGCCTACTCGACTGGACTCCACCACATACTACGCCAAGCCGCACCCATACTTGGCTCGTGGCTGTACGGTTCAATATGGATGATCACTCCAAGAACCGGTCCTTATGATTCGAGTGATAAAACAAACCATGGGACTACCGGTACACCTCGGACGTAGCCCCTTAACCGGTCACCCAAATCCATAAGCCATGTTTCTACTTTAACAATATTCATAACATGCTGGAACATAAGACAATAAATACGTGAAGAAATTAACCCATAACATAAATAAGCATGCTATGTAGTTCTACCGTCACATCCCACTATCTAAGTGATGGCGACAAGGAAAATGGAGCATACAATTTTAGTAAAAACCTAACATAGGCATCCCATCATTTGACACAAGTATACAATTTCTATAACTATGTGACAGAATAGAGAGAAATAGGATCAACATGCATCAAGGGCACTTGCCTTGATCCTGCGGTAGTTGCTGGTCAAACACCTCGAATTCTTGGTACTCGAATGTCCTCGTACGACGGTGGCTCTTGCACATTCTCTTCTATACACGCGTCAACACCGGCACAAACATACATGTTCAAAACTCAATACGAGCATGCAATAGTGTAGAAATCAGTATGATAATGCTCTTAATGTATAGTACATGTTCCTACGAAACGTTTGGCGCAAGAAACGCTTAATTTGATGCTACAGATACGTAATTAATAGTAACTCCAGAGGGGTAGCACATAAGTTTCGCTACACACGAAACATGCAAGCGCAAAAACGATAAAATACATGGGCTAAATTACAAGTTTCACTATCCTAACGCACATTAGTGGCTACAATGATAAAAATAGGACCTATGGAGAACTATACTACAAGCCAGAGGTTTAACCGCAAATTACCAATTTCTCGGGATTTATGAATTAAAATTAAAAGGGAAAATTCGTGAACTGGGTGCATAGGCCCCGTGGACCCGTGATCTATTGGTCAACGGTGGACCGGTTACATATCCCGAAGGGGTATTTAGTCTCAGCCCTTGGCGCGAGATCTAACAACATCTAGAGGGTCCGCGATGGTGGAGGCGGCCGACGACTAGCGTCGCCAAGCGGCGCCATGGGCGGCACTCCGATAACTGGAGCACGATGGTGCCAAGAAGCAAAGCAAGCGGTGGGGCTGGTGCGCTTACTAATCGGGTCGTGGTGGGGCGGGGGGGGTCGAGGCGGGCTGTACTATGACGAGGGGGAAGTGGTGGCGTTCGATGGCGTGGCTCGTCCTCGTCAAGCGATCTCTTCGCATCGGGCTGCTATGGGAGGAGACGGAACGTCATAGGGAAGATCATCCGGGGTCGATCGGTGGTGGAGGTGGTCGATGAGGGGATTCCGTCGGGTAGGCGGTGATGCGGGTCATTGACGATGTGTGAAGCGGGGTTGCTTCGCCGAGGAGCTCCTCGGGAAGGGGCGTTGAGGCTAACCGGTAGACCTGCGGTCATTGGAGAGGGGCCAAGAGAATAGGTTGGCCTCCATAGGGAGAGAACGATTGTGGCGGCAATTCTTTCCGACGGTGGAGGGAAATTCGTGCGGCAGCGGTGCTTGAGCGAGGGAATGGAGGCGGGCTCGAGGGCTTGAGTTGGAAAGGGTTGCGGTGGTGTCCGCGGTGGGGTTTTTATACGCAGGGGAGGCGAGGATTGCTCGACGATGCGGTAGGCGTAGAAATCCGGTGATGGGGTTCGCGATCCAATTCGCATTGATGGGACGCGTAAAAGGCCAAGAGTGGGTTAGGGATGGAAAGATCACGACGATCACACATGCGGGGTCGAGGTGGATCGGGGTGGCGTGTGGAGGCGCGAGATTTGAATGCGGGGAGCGATTTGGAGTAGGCGGTGGCAGGTGGCTCGAGAAGGAAGAAGGCCGGGTGGGCCTATGGCTGGTTTGGGCTGGTTGAGTTATCGGGCGTGCTTGGGCCTAGCCAGCGGGTTGGAAAAGACAAAAGGGAGGGAGAGGGAAAGGAGAAAGAGATAGGATTGGGCCCAAAAGGCTTGGAAGGTTTTAGTTTCCTTTTCTTTTTCTTAATTCTATTTCCTAGTTTTGCTAGGTGATAAAATGGCTAATAAAACAAATAAAAAACTACCGGGTGCGTGAGAAATCTAAATGCCATGATGACATGAATGCAATGCAATATCTTAATTATTTATTTGTAGAAAATATTTTTGTATCCCAAGTTAGTGTATATACTATTAATTGGTGATTTTAATAAATTGGTAAAGTAGGGTGTGACAAGAATGTGCATTGATTATCGAAGGCTCAATAAAGCAACCAAGAAAGATCGTTATCATGTACCATTCATCGATGAAATGCAGGAAAGGTTAGCCAATAACTCATACTTCGTTATTTGGATGGATACATTGGTTTCTTTCAAATTCTGGTGAGACTAAAAGATCAACAGAAGACCACTTTTACTTGTCCATTTGGAACATATGCTTGTAGAAGGATTCGATTTGGCCTTTGTAACGTGCCAACTACATTTCAAAGATGCATGAATGCCATATTTTCTCAATTCATAGAAGAAATCATGAAGGTATTTATGGATGATTTTGAGAATTGCATATCAATTTTGGAGAAGGTTTTGAAAAGATGTGCTGAACGCGATTTGGTGGTTAATTGGGAGAGTGTCACTTTATGGTGACAAAAGGAATAGTCCCGGGGCATGCCATATCAAATAGAGGAATTGAGGTTGACAAGGCAAAGGTGGCTACAATAGAGAAATTACTTCCACCTACGAGTGTCACACCTCAATTCCAAAAAATAGGGAGTGTGGTACGGATCGCGTAGGGAGAGGGTTGGCAAAGCAACGCTCATAGCATCACACATACAAACATACATGATTCGCAAGGTTACAACATTAGGTTGCAAATTACAAATTGAGTTCGAAATAAAAGGGATACAGTAGGTTCTGAAATTTAAGTTACATGACCATGTTCTTTGTTCAAATAATATGCGGAAGCATAAACATAAACTCGACGATAGATAGATAGCTAAGTAAACCATGCCGGCCTAGGCCATGGCTAACTCTTCATGAGTCGGTGAGCTAGGAACCCATTCAATGGTCCATTCCTTAGGCACCTCACCTTCCCACACAATCTTATTACAAAAATCACAATAGCCCGCTTACGGAAACCTGAAATACACATATAATGGGAAAGCCCGAGTATCTAATATACTCCGTAAGACTTACCCGTCAACAAGGCTATCTAAGACCGACATCTAGTATGCATGGGGCTGACCGGGTTCATTAGGCATTTTGCATACAAACAACACCTATTAGCTCTATGCTTCAATTTTTACATTTAGCCATATTAATAGGGTTATTGCATAAATATAACTTTAGTGAACATAGCTAAGCATACAAGAGTTGAAAAACAAATAAGTGACCAATATAAAATAACAAGTAACATCATTATCCTCTAATTACTAAATATTGCAATCTGCTCGAATCAAGTGGTTTGAAAATAACAAGTAACATCATTAACCGTGAGGGACAGCGATAATTATCGATTTACATCCTGCATGAGAAAACCAATCACACGACATACGCATGATTAAGAAAACATATGACCACCATTCGCGAGATTGTCATAAAGTTAGGCACGGGGCTACCGATCCCGAGTACACGTCCCCCTTGCGACATCGTTCAATAACGTGCCCAAGGCTTAACCCATGTACTCTCTAATGGTCCTCAAACCCGTGCAACCACCATGTCATACACATTACCTCTAGATTGGTAAGGTAACCAGCTCACTTTACAACGCGCAACCTACGTAGGTTTGCCAATCCCATAGAAAGGTATGCGCTTAGTACAAATTCAATACTTGTCCAGCCCTATCGTAGACTCCATAAGCATAAGCATAACATTTCTAATGGTAGGTTGACTCGCATAATCTACATAGGATATATCGGGAGTATGCAAGTGGGTTTCCAATCAACTCCTATAACGTAATGCACATACCGGGGCTTGCCTTGTGACTGATCAAAGTTAGTAGCTTCATAGAAGTTCGGATCGACACCGGTCTCCTCCGGGATGGTCAGTTCAACGTCGTTGCCTACTGGAATAAAATGCAATGCATAAGCATAAAACAATACAAGGGAGATCCATAAAACTTCATTCATAACTAAGAATGATTATGTGATGCTATGCTCACGTCATGCTCGTGGATGAATTAAAATGTTCAGACTTGTGCATGAAATGATAATTCGTAGCCTAAACCAATAAGTTCCTTTTTCTAATAAACTTAGCAACCGCGATATGTGAATGTATAAATTGATAGATGCTTGCCATGACAGAGGTCACATGCATACTGCGGTAATATTGACATCAATTTATAGAGCCAAACATCTATAAAATTAAGTAAATTCATTTTAATTTTAAGGCACGAGATGGATTTATTTTTATCATCGCATGTATAAGGCATATGGAAAATAAATACTATAAGCTAAATAGGAAACATGAGCACATGATGGTGAGCATTCACACTCACCGACATTAAGGGTGCGTTTGACACGGCTTATAGAAGTGCTTATTGAAACCGCTTATGCTCAATAAGCACTTTGAAGTGCCAAATAGCAAAATAGCAAACCACTTATGTCGTATAAGCACCTATAAGCACTTTGTAATTTTGTATTAGCATAAGCATTTTGAGTGAAGCAGCAAAATATAGCTTATAGTGCTTATGTGTGTGAATAAGCAGTTTTGCCAAACGGGTTGACTGCTTATGTACAATAAGCACTATAAGCAATTTTGACATAATAAGCACTATAAGCAGTATAAGTACTATAATAACTTTATGCATAAGCCGTGACAAACACACCCTTAGGGTCTAAACATGATGGATGAATAGTATCAGAGAGGAAATCAATAATAAAGAAATAACAATATGCATAAAGGGGCAATTAATCATGTAACTTCCTAGTCCATTTATTGAACAAGCATTTCGATAGTAAAAAGCATACTTATGATGCTCAAACTTTAACATAGGAATTTACAGGAGTGGATTAAGTACTAAAAAATAGTCATGCAAAGTTTCATTAAGAAATTCATAATATAAAAATTATATAAATTCATTTACTGAAAATAGCAATGATGCAATAACTTGAAAAAATATGCAAGAAATGGAGATGTGCTTGTGCAGAGACTTTAGGTATGCCATGAGGAACATGCTGACCAAGTTTCATATTCAGAGCATTTATATAAAGTTATTATCGATTTATAAAGCTTACAAGGGTTCCAAATTTAGAGATTTTTAGAATTTTTAAAATATTAAAACCTCTGTTGCTCATCATACTTTATGAAAAGAGGGCATTTTTCTGAACCCAACAAAATTTAGTTTGCAATTATTTTAGTTTTATTTCCTGAGATATCATTTTTTCAATATTTAGCAAAGTTTGGATGTATTTACGAGATTGCCAGTGGGTCGTTTGAACGGATCTGGGCGCGCTCGGCCAGGACGTTGCCGGAGGCAGCCCGGAGCTCATCGGTGCACTCGCCGTAGGGCATTTCCATGGAGGAGATGGAGTGGGACCACCACCACCGTGCTCCGGGCATGATGGGAGTCGTCTTCGGGGTCGCCGACCGGCGGCGATGGCCGGCGGGGCAGTAGTTTGGCAACGTCGCACGTCGAGCACAGTGGATGAGAGCGGGTAGGATTTGGTTTGTGAGCTTCACCTTGGGATGGATATCACCGACGTGGTGGAGGATGGTGTGGGGAGAGGCCGGAAATAGGGGCTCGTCGTGGAGGCGACAGTTTGTTGGTACTTGCGGCAGGGAGGAGTCGAGCTGCAGGGATTCACTGGATGACAAGTTGGGGGGGGGTGGGGGTGATCAGGGAGGTACCTAGGGCCCTGAAGCATAATCTAGTGGAAGGAATTGGACTGGAACACACCTAGCTGGTGTTGGCGGTCAGGGACGTCGAAGTCGCGTAGAAACAGAGCAGCGGCAGCCTTTTCTCCAAATACGTGGCATGTGCTGCATACCAGCGCAGTTGGCTGAATGCGAGTGTCGACAAGAACCTTACATATGAGTTTGAAACCGAGGAAAGGGCTGGAGTTCACAGGAGGAGCAGCAGTAGCAGGGGCGACCGGAGTTGGTTGGAAATAGGGGAGGGCGCCGCTGATTGTTGTTCGTCGGGGCGAGCAAGGAAAAATGGGTGTGGTGGTGGCTGCTGAGGCGTTTGGAGGAGTGTGGGGGAGTGGCTGAAGTTGCTAGGGTCGGAGCTCACGTTTTAGTAGCCGTGGACCCGTGGTTGAGCTTGGCCGGGAATAAAACAATCTTGGGCGAGTTCCGTTCGTGCGTGGCAGAAGGGGAGTAACAGACCTGTTGTCGATCATGGATTGGAGGAGGGGGACCAAGGCCTACTGGCAGTTGGGAAAGATGGGAGGGGCACCATGAAGACTTTTATCCCTCGCACACACATGCAAAATACCGTTTTCTCCTCGACGGTTATTTTCCAACAAGCTGGTGGAAGGCAGTACTTTCCATTCCCTCTTGGCTTAGAGTGAAGCCCATGCTTTGTATTTAAGTTCTCTAGGTCTCTTCGTGCCCGCAATCCACCCTTTGTCTTACCTGGAATGTCCATAAAAGTGTCATTGCAATTGTTAAAAACACCATTTCCGACATGCATAGAGTCTGTGGCATGGGCAATCTCCAATTCTTTCCAATAATTTAAACTAGCAAGGTGGCCTGCGCTGATAGCGCGGCTCGTCTTAACTTTATCATTTTTTTGCTAATATATTTTTGGATTGTTTTTGTGAAAAAATACTTTATTTTTTGTAATAAGCTGGTAGGTACTTTGCCTTTTGGAAATCTAATAAATGAATTAATTTAAAGCATTTACCTTGGAATCCTTCAACAATAGTAGATGTAACTATTACAACAGTTTCCTTGCCAATAAGGTCCTCGTTCAATGAATGAGCCTTTTTACTTGGTTTTTACATCCCTGAATTTTTGTGTCCGTAGTATGTTGTTATGTTTTGTTGTTAAAACAGGATGCAAGACATCAAGATATATGTATGTACCTTGATATCAGAATCCAATCTAACGAAGATCCTTTGATTGTGGGGTAGCAGTGTTTCTCACCATTGTCCAAGATTCATGTTTTTTTTAACTTGGTTAGCAATCCAATAATATTTGAAATGAAATATTATAATTAATGTACTTCTATATTTCCATAATATCAAGAATGCATTGTGTTCCACGGTTTTTCTTTTCCAGCAGTCTACCTCTAGAAACAAATTCAAAGTAGTAATATTTATATTCACTGTTTTGCTCCTCGATTTCATTGACAATTGTGTTGTACATGAAAACTATCTTATGTGTGTTCTTTACTGGCCCATAGGTAGCATCTTCTCGAACCATGAAATTGCTTGAGTGTCTAAAATGAACTTTGCTTTATAATTTTCATTTAGATTCTCTAGATGGTATGTAGCACGAATTATTTTAACCTGGAAAAAATGTTAATCGATACACACAATATGCATGAACATAATTTTAAGGCTGCCAGATGAATCCAATATTAATAGCCTCCTATACCAGTGAAGAGAACGGGCGAGAAAATCTAATTGAAACGATAAGAAAAGATAAGAGAAGTATGCATGGCGTGTTTATTTTATAGTGCTAGAGAATATGTGTCCGCATATGAGTTATTATATTTGGCAGAGTTTTAGAACTTAAGTTTGTTAAGTTGAGATGACTTTTGGAAAGTGTCGGGATTGGAGTTGGAATCAAGTGTCCTGCTGAAGTTGGTCCAAGGCACGTGTAAAAAGTTCACTTTTGGAGAGAACGTTTGGAATGTTAGTGTCCGCATTGGATTTGGTGCAAGGCACGTCCACTTTTTTTAATAATAACGTGTACTTATGATTTATCTAAACATTTAGGAATTATAGTCAAGTATGGTATATTTGGTTTTATCTGGACCGTTTAATGTTCATAAAATCTAACGGCTAATAGTTTCTCTTTTTCGATTAATGTGTGAATTTCTTGGTCTTGAGAACGAACGTGGTGGCTCCTTAGCTTTTAACCTTCTAATGCGAGCAACTGCACGTATGATGTCCATATGCTGTGCTTTGACATTAAGATAATTTATTATGTCACAAGCAGTACACATGTTTTCACCTCGACGATGTACCAGTACCATGAGTCTATATGCCGTCAACACTCAGAAATCAACATCACGAATATGTTTGAGTTTCATCATCATCCGTGCCTTGGGAGATGTTTAAAGAAGAAGATGTCCAAGGTTTTTGCAATAAAAAAGAAGAAGAAGAAAACTAAGGTAAAAGGGTTTAACGTGGGTAGCTGAAAATCTTGAAGAAAACATCAAGAAACAAATTGTGCCATGAGATGCAAATCACAGTAACAGGTGGTGTTCTGCCATGCACAGACTTGCAAAACGCTACATCTTTGCGAGAAACTTATGGCGACAACAAAGCCATGCTCAGATATCTTTTAGGAATGCGACGACGACATGCGGACAACCAACATTGCCTGGCGATGAGAAAGAGGGCCACGCAGCCAGCAGTCTCGTCGAGGAAAATCAAAGCAGGGTTGAGCCGTGTGATGTTTGGAGATTAACAAATACAACATGAACTCTTCGACTGGAGGCTGCTGCTGCTGAGGCGCAGACCTGTGTGCCGCGACCTCAACGACGATGATTAGATGTTGCCAGCCATGACGGCAGCATCATCGCTAGCTGGCCGCTGACGGCACGGAAAGCGGCTTCTGCTGCTGAGGCGCAGACCTGTGTGCCACGACCTCAACGAAAGGTTGATGATTATCAGACGATGCCAACCATGACGGCAGTAACGTTGCTAGCTAGCCGCTGACGGCACATATGTACAGACTCATGGTGCATCAAGGTGAAAACATGCGCACAACATATGCAGTTGGTAGATGATCGACTCCATTCTGTTTCCCATTATAGTATTGACGACACTGGCAATTTAGTCTAGGACTGCTCTTTTTTTTCCAAAAGATGAAACGTTGACACAATTGTGTGCCTACCGAGACAAATAAAAGATTCCTAATTTTTTTCTATCATTACTTGTATTCAATATGGACTTTTACATAATCTAGACCGTCCAATCTTCATTAAATCTAACGGTTTACATCTTCTCTTTTTCGATTAACGTGGTAATTTCGTGGCCTTGAGAGTGAACGTGGTGGCTCCTTTTAACCTTCTAATATAAAGGTAATAGATACCGATGAAAGATCGATTGTTTTTTTTTAAGCGGCACACCGGTATCGGCATTCTTCCCTTTTTTCCCCTTCTTCTTCCCATAGGCGTATTTGATATTTCTCACCATTTCAAACACAAATTGACCATATCAAAGGTTAGCAGTCAGCCCCGTCTCAATTGTTCCATCAAATTCACCCGTCTTTTGATGATATTGGTGCCTTTTTGCTAACCATCTTCGATGTTTTACATACACCAACTTACGTGAGAAAGAAAGGTACAACGATGCAGTCTAGTCCACACATGTTGAACATGTTGTCTTCCCTTTGATCTATCCATTGACATCTTAGCGTGCCGGGTTATCACCGACGGTGCAAAGAATGATGACGTGTAGGGTGAACTCTTCCTGTCTATGCGCATCATATACCTTCACCCCTTGTTCCCGTAATAGTTTCATGTCTTTCATCAATGGTTCAAGAAAGACATCAATATCAATTCTAGTTTGTTTTGGACTAGAAATCAGCGTAGTTAGTAGAAGGTACTTCCTCTCCTGGCACAACCATGAATGAATATTGCAGAAGCAACAAACCACCGGCCAAGTACTACGAGGGTTTGTCATCTCACCAAATGGATTCATTCCATCCGTACTTAAGGGCATACTTAGATTCCTCTTTTACGAAGCAAAATCAGGATGGTTAATGTCGATCGACACCAAGCTAAGATGAGTTCATTCCACTCAAATACCTTTGAATAGCACAGGGGATATCATTGCTAGAATTGAGACTAGAGCATATTGTCATCTAACGTGTGTGACTCTACTTATGAATTATCATTTCAACCTAGACTTAGTCAATTTCCTTCCGGCTTGGCGGCTACTTCTATGAGGTCATATTTCCTTTCACTTTGGGAGATACCACCTACCCGGTATGTTCTAGTAGTAGTAGTGCTTGGGCTTGTCCTAAATCTAAATATAGTCGAGCGTTAGCGAGGGTGACGAATCATCCCATGCTTCTTGCGCTCGTCAACATCATCGTACCATGTCATGAGTTTAGCGTCTCTACTATTGGCCAAAAGGTGCTTCAAGCGATCCATTATGGGAAGGTACCACATCACAAGGGCTGACACTTTTCTTTCATCAACCTATTCTTCTTGCACATCATGAGGAACACGATCAATATTGTTTTTCTTCCTCTTCTGCCCTATCTTTGTACTTTTGTTCTTATCCATGATTTCTTTGCCATTAGTTCCATCATTAGTTTTGTACCGATGGGCGTTGCATGTTGGACATCTGGTCTTATTGGCATGCTCTTTACGGTACATATTCTATGTTAGTTTTTGCCCTCACCCGCTCATCATGGTCAACTCTTGCTCTTATCACCTCTTCAACGCGGCCACCTTGTCCATTCGTTCATATTTCACCGTGTTTTGTCCAGATATAGTAGTCATTAACAAATCCTTTCTCCAACAATTGCTCACAGATAGTCTCGGGTGTGTAAAACATAAACTGGTTCTTGCACCGGGTACAAGGATAATAGATATACTGTGTACCCCTACTTTTAGCGTGTTGCTTTGCTGCTTCAATGAATCCCGTGACCTTTTGGAAATATAAAATAGCAACACCTCATCCACGAGTGTACATCAAGATCGATCTTCCATCTTCTATATATGTATCATAAATAAAGAAATGAATAATAATTTAAAATCTAGACAAAAATAATTATATGCTAAAAAGTGAAATTCAAAGCTAAATTAAAAGTTAATAATAAAATAGAGACAAAATAATATTAATTAAAAGGCTAAATTTTATATCATACTATAGTTATATGTGATGACATAAATTATTATTAAAAAAACTAGATTTATGAATAAAACCTAGATCCAAAACTAGATACCTATATATAAAAGCCTAAATATATGTATAAGAGGCATGGAGAGAAAGTAATAAACAACTTATAAGAGGCATGGTGAGCACTAAACATGTCATTTTTAGGTAAAAAAGTGGATCCAAACCCTAGGAAAAGTAACCACCAAATAAGAGGCTAAAACTATGGTTAAACACCAAAAACAAATAAATGGAACGACATGGATTTACCTCTAGAACAAATTCCTTGCAAAAAATCAGATTCAAAACCTTCCCCCATTCTTTTTGGATTTTTCCGCTCTCCGTACGGACAGATCGTCCGAAAGCTCGCGAAACAGAGCTCTTGTTGGGAGGAAAGGGATGGATTTATATAATGTTACCAGTAATATCGGGCAAGATGACGTCACAAGGGTGATGATATTACAGTGAGCATGTAATATCGGCCACGGTGACGTCACACAGCTGCCGGTATTACAGGCTCATCGAGCCACCGTGACACTATCGTGTGGCTGACATTGGAGGTTAAGCCTACAATAGCGGCCTACCGGTGACGTCACCGGTTCTCGCCATTACTGGGGGACCAAGATTTTCAATAGCGTTTCGGTTGCTTGACGACATCATCGCCCGCTATTGCAGTGACCCTGCAATAGCGTTGCACCTTGATGATGTCAGCAACGTGAGCTAACAATAGTGTTTTTCGGGTGCCCGTTATTACTGGAAAATGGGCCATGATATTGTTGGCTCGTTCTATACTAGTGTACATAATAACGGCTAGAAAGTCGGATGCTAAAGTGTCTGATTGTAGTGCATGACCGAGTTAGGATCTTCATCAACCAAAGTTCTAGCTAATTTCTTTTTGCCTTTAACTCGATCATCTATCACATAGTGACAGAGACAACATTTGATGTGGACTAGGGTCCTATTCTTCCGAAAGGTTCAGATAACTCTTGATTTGGTGAAGATGTGACACACGTCGATCCGGCTCCTGAACAACACGTTTGAACCCCGCAATCGCAGCACCACGTCTTCTATGGTTATCAACAGGTGTTGCATGGTTGACCTCACCAAGAAGGCTAATCCCTGCCTGAGAATCAAGAACACAAGCAAGAACAAGAAATAACGCAACCAAAATTACAGATGTATGATTAATCTCACAAGTTGGGGTCTCACAAACCGATGTACGGCGAAACTGTCTAAGCAGAATAATCTAAGCAAAATCCAACGTTAACATGGGTGGCGGCTGCTACTAATAAAGACTTGGGGACGTGCAAGAACCCCCTGGATGCACCTCTAATGGGCTCAAACGAGATACACGGCCCACAGGCCAAAAACGGTGACGCACACCAAAACACATTCTGGACGACCCACTCTTTCAATGATTCCTAACGACTCCGGACGAATTTTGACATAAGACCAGATCCACTGGAAAGTTTATGAAATTATCTTTCCATCCATATTTAGAACGTCCAATTCCGACATCGTATGCGATCTGTGCGTCTATTTTAAATCAGACTATTCCTGGACACCGAAACAGAATCGAAGTCGACTTGATTTGGGCGTCCACGATGCCTTGCACCCTCTTGCTGAACCTCCACACCTCCAAGCCCTCTTCCATGCATATTCTGATCTTCTCCTTGATTCCTAATTATAATAAAATCATTAGGTACCAATCTATTCTCAAAATTATGAAAGGAAAGACTTAGGAACGAGCTCACTTCTAAATTCAATTGTCGGGCACGAGCTCTAGTGATTGGTCCTTGAATGCGGAGGAGTGTCTTTAGTATCCAAAGGATTGATGTCCTCATCATCCTCCCCCTCATGAATCGGAGTCGTCATCGACTCAAGCTCATGCTCCTCACCCAAATAAGGTTTCAAATCTGCAATGTTAGAAGTGGAACTAACCCCGAATTCGGAAGGCAACTCAAGTTTATATGCATTATCATTAATCTTCTCAATTATCATGAAAAGACCAGCAGCTCTAGGCATTAACTTAGACTTTCTCAACTTAGGAAACTGATCCTATCTCAAGTGCAACCATACTAAATCACTCGGTTCTCATTTAACTTCCCTTTTACCCTTACTACCAGTAATCCTATACTTTTGAGTCATCTTTTCAATGTTGTGCTTAGTTGTTTCATGCATTTTCAAAATAAACTCAGCACGTTCCTTAGCATCAAAGTGAACTGTCTCACTAGTAGACAAAGGCAAAATATCAATAGGAGCACGGGGATTAAAACCATACACTACCTCAAAAGGACTTACCTTGGTGGTCGAATATGTTGCACGATTATATGCAAACTCCACATGAGGCGAGACATTCCTCTCACATCTTCAAATTCGTCTTTAAAATAGCTCTCAACATGGTGCCCAATGTGCGGTTCACTACCTCAGTTTGGCCATCAGTTTGTGGGTGACATGTTGTAGAGAACAACAACTTCGTTCCCAACTTAATCCATAGGGTGCACAAAAAATGACTCAAGAATTTGGCGTCACGATCTGAAACAATAGTAGAAGGCATACCATGCAAGCGAACAATCTCTTTGAAAAAGAGGTCAGCAATATGAATAGCATCATCATTCTTATGACAAGGTATGAAGTGAGCCACCTTAGAAAATCTATCCACCACAACAAAAATACTATCCATCCCCCTCTTAGTCCTAGGCAGTCCTAAAATAAAATCCATAGAAATATCCGCCTAAGGTATTGAAGGAACGGGAAGAGGCATATACAAACCATGTGGATTCAAGCGAGACTTCATTTTTTTGACAAGTAGTGCAGCGAGCCACAAAGTGCTCAACATCTCTTCTCAATTGTGGCCAAAAGAAGCGTGTGGCCAACACATCCGCCGTCTTCTTTGCACCAAAATGTCCCATCAATTTGCCTCCATGCGCCTCCTGTAACAACAAAAGACGAACAAAACCAAGCTGGAATGCAAAGGCGGTTAGCTCTAAACAAATATCCATCATTTATCACAAACTTGTTCCATGTATGACCCTATCGACAATGCAGCAAAACATCTTTAAAATCAACATCAAGATCATATTGTTCTTTAATTGATTCAAGCCCAAAAATTCGACAATCAAAGTGTGACAACATAGTGTATCGTCTAGACAAAGCATCAGCAATCACAATATTCTTCCCTTTTTTATGCTTGATAATATAAGGAAAAGACTCAATAAACTCAACCCACTTAGCATGTCTACGGTTCAAATTACTTTGAGAGCGAATATACTTAAGCGGTTCATGATCAGAATGAATAACGAATTCCTTAGGCCATAAATAATGACACCACGTTTGCAAAGAACGTACAAGAGCATACAATTCCTTATCATACGTAGAATAATTCAAAATAGGGCCAGTTATCTTTTCACTAAAATAAGCAACAGGTTTGCCATTTTGCATCAAAACACCACCAATGCCAACACCACTAGCATCACACTCAAGTTCAAAAGTCTTATCAAAATCTGGAAGTTGCAGCAGCGGTGCACGTGTAAGCTTGTCCTTCAAAGAGCTAAAGGACTCTTCTTGTGCTTTCCCCCATTGAAACACAACACCCTTCTTTGTCAACTCATGCAACGATTGCAACGATGGTGCTGAAATCTTTGACAAAGCGGCGATAGAAACGTGTGATGGTTTGGGGCTGCGGCAGCTAGCAATAGCGTCAATTTTCTTGTCATCCACCTCTGTGCCCTGTGGAGTAACAACATAGCCAAGAAAAGAAACTCCATCGGTGCAAAAGGTGCACTTCTGAAGGTTACCAAATAAACGTGCATCTCTTAAAGCAGTAAAAACGACACGTAAATGATCCATATGTTCATCTAAAGACTTGTGTAAATCAAGATATCATCAAATTAAACCACCACAAATAGCCCAACAAAAGACCTCAAAACCTCATTCATTAAGCACATGAAAGTACTAGGTGCATTAGTTAACCCAAAAGGCATTACTAACCCCTCATACAATCAGAATTTAGTTTTAAAAGCTGTTTTCCATTCATCTCCAAGTTTTATTCTAATTTGGTGGTAACCACTATGCAAATCAATTTTAGTAAAAATTATAGAACCACATAACTCATCAAACATGTCGTCTAGCCTAGGAATAGGATGACGATACCGAATTGTAATATTGTTAATGGCTCTGCAATCAACACACATGAGCCAACTACCATCTTTCTTAGGAACAAAAAATAAAGGAACAACACAAGGACTAAGACTTTCTCGCACATACCCGCGGTCCAAAAGGTCTTGGACTTGTCTCTGAATTTCCTTTGTCTCCTTGGGGTTGGTCCTATAAGCAGCACGGTTTGGCAAGGTAGCACCCGGAATCAAATCAATTTGATGTTCTATTCCTCTCAAAGGTGGTAATCCGGGAGGAACCTCAACTGAAAAAATATCCACAAACTCCTGCAAAAGGTTAGTGATAGCAGAAGGCAAAGAGCTAGCAATATCATCAAGTGAATACAGGGCTTGTTTGCATATCAAAGCATAAAAAATACCATCATTAGAAATTTCAGCAAGGTCTGATTTTGTAGCAAGTATAACATGACCTTTCTATTTAATCCTATCCCCCTTAGAAATAGGTGCAGACTTATCCTTCTTAGGTGAGAAAACAGAATTAACAAGTTGCTGATTTTCAGATTTAGAACTATTCAAAGAAGCAGCTCGTTCTCTATCAGCTTGTACAATTTCACCAGGGGTCAAAGGTACTAAAGTAATTTTCTATCCTTTATGCATAAAAGTGTATTTATTACTTCTATCATGGTGTGTAGCATCATCATCATGTTCCCAAGGACGACCCAATAAAAGCGAACAAGCTTGCATAGGAACCACATCACAATCAGCATAATCCGAATAAACACCAATGGAAAAAGAAACTCTACAAGTTTGTGTTACCTTAGCTTTTCCCGAGTCATTTAACCATTGAATATGGTATGGATGAGGATGTGGTCGTGTGGACAAGCCAAGCTTGTCGACCAGATCTGAACTCACCAAGTTGTTGCAGCTTCCTCCATCAATGATCACACGTGCTCGTCGATTCTTGATGACGAAGAAAATCTGGAACAAGTTGTGGCATTGTATCTTCTCAGAAATCTGAATTTGAGTGCTGAGTACACGCTGTACAATGATGTTCATGAAACCCGAACTGTCTTCTCCATCAAGTACATGGTCCTCGGTGGTGTCGTCGGTGACTTCGTCTTCATCATCGTCTTCTAGGTCGGAGGTGCTGATGTAGCCGTCATCTTCAGTGGCCACACATGCCCGCTGATTTGGGCAAACCTTCTACAGATGGCCTAGTCAATGGCAGCGGTGGCACTGAATGTTGGAAGTGCGTCCCGTCGAGACGACCGATGAAGAACTTTAAGCAGGACCCTACACATAATTTTTACCTGAATTTGCAGGGCGTGGAGGAGGTGCGTTTGGTGCTGCAGTAACACCACTCGCGAGTGTGGAAGGCCGTTTTCTTACTGGTGGAGATGGCCGCGAAAAAGCCCCGAAGACGGCGTCGACCGTGGGGTGTAAGACGACCTGCTTGTACTGCTGCTCCTATGTTGCCTGTCCCGTCCCTGCAATTCTTTCTCTGCAAGCATAGAAAATTGGAACAACTGGTTGATGGTGTTAAACTCCTCATAATCAACAGTGTCCTATATATCACGTCTCAAACCAGAGTAAAAACGAACAATAGAGCTCTCATTATCCTCTACTATTATGCAGTGTTGCAAACCCTTTTGAAGCTCACCATAATAGTCCTGCACAGATTTATACCCATGTTCTAAGCACTGAAGTTTTTTGCGTAATTCTCTATGATAAGGATAGACAAAACGATAACGCATAGCTTCCTTAAGTTGAGGCAAAGTTACAGGAATCTTATCAGCAGTTAGAGAATTCCACCAAATGATAGCAAAGTCTTTAAATTCACTAATGGCTTGTCTAACTCTATGTTGCTCAGGAACTAGGTGCCCACTAAATTTTTACTCTACTTGTCATCTCCCAATCAAGGTAACCCTCCACATCATATTGCCTCGAAAAAGGTGGAATGGTAAACTTAATCTTAGCATAGGGATCATCAGGGGCTCGATTATTGTTACCTTGGTGTCCCATACCTTGGATGTTATGTTGTAGACGCCGGTGAAGCCTTTGTTCCTGTGTTGCTGCAGCATCAACGTCTACATTGGCATCATACATCATGTCTGAAGATGCAACTAGGCCCCCTAGTGGGTTTTGGTGATAAATACAGAATTAAAACGTCTAATGTGTTGTTGAGCTAATGTGCAGGATATCAAATCCTACTAACCCACATTGTGAGATTGATAGCCCCTCATACAAAAAGTTAAAAGATGGACTCAAAGAGAGCTTTATTTAGTTTTCTAGTTCTTTGAGTCTAGGATTGCCAAAACTATAAAGAGGGGTGAATTGGTATTTTTTGCAGGGAATGTGTGCTCATTGTTTCATACACAAGCTTGAATTAAATCAAAACCATCAAAGTTCAAAAGAGGCTAACCCACCAAATCCGGATCTCATGGAAGTTCCGTGAGGTCAACGAAACTTCCGTCCCTTTTCCACACTTCTAGAGAGTGTAGGACGGAACTTGCAAGTTCCATTCCCGGAGCTTGAGAACCATGCCAAGTCTCCACGGAAGTTCCGTCAGCCATTTCCAGAGAGTACAGGATGGAACTTCCATGTTCCGTCCAGCTTGTTTATCACACTAAGTCAAAACTCAACGGAAGTTCCGTGAGTCCCACTTTTCACACCTCCCAACGGCTCTTTTGGCCTCTTCCTATATATAGCTTTGACCAACTTGTGAGCAAGGTTGCTGGTGCTTTTTGAGCACTCCCATCTTTCTCAAGCACTTGCTCTCACCTCTCTCTCATCTTCCTTGTGATTCAAATCCATTTGTGAGAGGCCCAAACCAAATCCAAGCTTGAGAAGCATCACCCCAACCTTGAGCACATCTTCCCCTAGCAAGCAAAACCTACTTCACTTGTTACTCTTGGGGATTTGTTATCCTAGATTGGCTAGGTGTCACCCTAGGGCTCCCAAGTTTGTGGTGAGCCTTGAGAAGTTTGTGAAGGTTGTGATTCGCCTCCGTGAGGAAAGGAATCAAGCAAGAAGAAGAAGAAAACCAAGTTTGATCTTTGTGGACACTTGGGGAGGATTATGATTGAAAGAAACCCGAATCTTTGTGAGCTCCTCAAGGGAGATGTAGGAACCTTTTTTTCCGAACTTCGGTCAACAAGTCTTGTGTCTCCCTTTTGTTATTCTTGTTTGTGTTTCTTTGTTCTTGGTCTATTTGTGAAAGCTTGTGGCCGATCTACGTGTATGGTGTATGGATCTACTTTTCCTGCAGGTGGAACACTTCTTATCGATCAAGGAAGGATTGTATTCAACTAGATTTGTGAGACTTCGATCTCATCTCTCTCAATTTCTTCCTTTTCTACCGGGAACGGAAGTTCCGTCCCTCTCACGGAAGTTCCGTCCTGTCTGGTTTGATCGCTTGTTGTTGTGTTTTTTCAGGAATTATTTTGTATTGCCAATTCACCACCCCCCCTCTAGGCAACTTTCAATGTCATCTTGTCTGTTTCCACCGGCGTTGCTACTAACCTCATCTTCTTGGATCTTCACACGGTTCTCCACCTCGGTCACCTTGCCGGTCAACGTTGTCACCACTTCGCTAGAGTGTTGACCGTGTCTCGTCATCTTGGACATCCGCTTATCTAGCCTCTCAATCTGGTTACCGAGATTGAGTTTGTTGATGCCATCGGTAACAGCCCTGTTAACAGCTTCCGTCATCTCCTCACGTGCTCTGTTCGGAACAGCATCGAAGTTGCCCTTGACTAAATTTTTTGGGGTGCCAATGTCTGCATCATCCCCTGCCATAGAATACATCAAAACAGGAACAAACAGTGAAGGTTATCCCTAAGAAGCACTACTACTACTATGGTGGACAGTGGTGACTCTCACAAAAGCAAATGGAACGTCTTACCAAGTTCTTACAAGGGTCTTACCAAGCAAGGAAAAGGATACCTAGAAGGCGTGTACCACGATTGCAAGGGTCAAAAATCTGTGTTGTCCGAAGTAGTATGTGGAGATAGGAGGGCTAAATATGTGAGTGGAACACAATTCAAAAACAGATAGTAATGCTGAATAAATGTCCAAAGCTAATTGTCCTTGTTGGACAATTAGGTCTCCACATACTACTAAGGACAATTGTATACAGCAGAAACAGAGGAGGTCGTGGTTGTGGGGTGTTGAGTTTTGGATGAAAACGGTTGGAGTAGGGTGGGACTATAATAGATGCAGCGGAGGTGACAAAAACTCCCGAACCAAAGCAAACTAAGGGAAATCGGCTAGGGTTTCAATGGGGCAGAAAACTAACGAGAAGAACACGAACTAAACCATCAACAAAACAATAACTAGGACACAAACTCAACACTATGGACTCTGAAATTGAAAAAAAATGCAAGCTCTAAACACGACATGGACAAGATGAACCCTAGAACTAATTTTTTTTTGGCTTTTTCGTGGATGATAGGATGATAAAGAAACAAAATAAACTAAAGGTAGGGCGAATCTGACGGTGCACCTGAAGCTCTGATACCCCTTGATGTGGACTAGGGTCCCGATCTTCCGAAAGGTTCAGATAACTCATGATTTGGCGAAGATGTGACAGACCTCGATCCGGCTCCTGAACAACACGTTCGAACCCCACAATCGCAGCACCACGTTTTTTATGGTTATCAACTAGCGTGGCACGTTTGACCTCGCCAACAAGGCTAATCCCTGCCTGCGAATCAAGAACACAAGCAAGAACACGAAAGAACGCAACCAAAATTGCAGATGTATGATTAATCTCACGAGTTGGGGTCTCACAAACCGATGTACAGCGAAACTGTCTAAACACAATAATCTAAGAAAAACCAACCCTAACTTGGGTGGCGGCTACTGCTAATAAAGACTTGGGGACGTGCAAGAACCCCCTGGACGCACCCCTAATGGGTTCAAACGAGATACACGGCCTAAAGGCCAAATACGGTGACGCAGCACCAAAACAGATTCTGGACTAGACACTCTTTCGATGATTCCTGATGACTCCGGACCAATTTTGACATGAGACCGGGTCCATTGGAAAGTTTATGAAATTATATTGCCATCCATATGTAGAACGTCCAAATCCGACATTGTATGCGATTTGTGCGTCTATTTTAAATCAGACTATTCCTGGACTCCGAAATAGACTCAAAGTCGACTTGATTTGGGCCTCCTTAATGCCTTGCACCCTCTTGCTGGACCTCCACGCTTCCAAGCCCTATTCCATGCATATTCTGGTTCTCTCCTTGATTCCTAATCGTAATAAAATTATTAGGTAGCAATCTATTCTCGAAATTATGAAAGGAAAGACTTAGGAACGAGCTCACCTTTAAATTTAATTGTCGGGCGCGAGCTCTAGTGATTGGTCCTTGAATGTTCAGCGGAGGAGTGTCATTTATATCCAAAGGAGTGATGTCCTCATCAACATTTTAAAGATCTTTTAATTTTCAGCTTGATTAAGTGTGACGACTGTATATCATGTACAGGAGAAAACACCGTGAGTTGTAAACTCTGGTATCTTTCTATGTCACCTGCATTTATTCGGTTGTTTTATTTTCTTTAAAACATTCAAAATTATGTCCGGCATCCATAAACAGATAGACTATGAATATGAATGGTGTCAGGTGCCACAAACATTCTTGTACCAGGCACCATTGTGAAAATCTAACAAAAATATTTAGTTCATCAATCATGAATGGATGTCGCTCTGTGTTTATGTGTCTATTAGATTTAAATATACATAATTATCAACAATTGCTCTTTCTACTTAGACTTGCTAATATCAATGCAAATAATTTTTTAAATAAAACAACAATCATGCACATAATCGGTACCTAACATTCAGCACAATTTGAATAGATGTCATTTAGGTCAGCTGATTTGTACTAACTACGGTTCATTTTTTCTTGACCGAATGACTTCATTTTTACGGTTGAGAAGTATACATTTTCTCAAAGGAACAAATACATAATACAACACCACCTATCCCTACTTTATTTTTCATTATTTAATTTTTCAGGATCTTGTGATATTATAGGATTGTTTCGGTCATACATTACATGATAATATTATTTAAATATTAGAACATTAGTTACGATCTAGCCCATGCAATTGCATGAGAAAAGCAATCTAGTTATGTAACAAAAAGGAGAAAGTTCAAATTACTCCCATCAAGTATAGGCAAAGTCTGAATAACCCCCAAAACTGTTCGGTTCACCCACCAAAACAGTTTATTTAGTTCAGTTCACTCCCTAATTGAACTTATCTTTTTGTTTCTCCATGCACAAGTGGAGTATCAAGTTACAATTTTGTGGGGTGGTAATTGGTATCCCATTTCATTATAAAATTATATTTTTGAATTTTTGTCAATATTTTTCATATATTTTTATTACCATGTCAATATACCATTAAATTTCATTCTCTATAAAAATAATGATAAAAAATTCATGATGTATTTTTTCTAACTGTGTTACAACGTGTTCTATCACCCTATAAAATTTTACCCTAAAACTCCACTTACGTGTGAAGAAACAGAAAAAATAAATTATGTTAGGGAGTATAGCTATACTTTGAGAGTAAGATGGACTTTATCCTAACAAAAATAGTTTAGTCACATATACAACACAACTTCTGCAACCATGGTTTCCCTCTTGTCTGAGGGGTAACATTGAAGTCATAATGATGAATCATGTAACAAATACACTAGTTTTTCAGTTCAGCCTTTCGATGTCCCAACACTATCTGTAATTGTGATGAATATAACTTTCTATAATTGTGGCCTGTTGTCTTGCACCTTTAGATGTGATGAATGCAACTTTCTATAGTTGTGATCTGTTGACTTGTATTGTAACAAACACTATCTATTTGTAGTTCTGCACCAATCGCCTCACGGCGATCTCGACATATTCTGGAGCGGAGCCAGCCCACGACGTTGCATATGGGAGCCGTCATTCATTCCAATGGGTGACTGCGATATTCTGGAGCCGAGCCAGCCGACGAATCTGCGAATGGGAGCCGTCATTCATTCCTCAGGGCAATGGGGTAACAATAAAGATATGTGAAAGGGTATTTTTGGATAATTATTTATAATGGCATTGGTGGGTAATTTTAAAATTCTTTTGTTTACCGATTAACATGGTAAATTTCCAAGCCTTGAGAGCAAAGTGGTGGCTATATATATATATAATAGATGTCTTTTTATAGAATTAATATCATTGTATTAGTGCACTAAATTTTAGTAAGTTCCATATCTAATCGATTGCAGAGTCCCGATAGAACATGCAGTCAAATATTGAGTGCAACCGACATCATTTAAGTTTAATGCTAGGCAGAAAGAGCGCCTCCACTCGTTTTAGTGTCAATAGCTATTTTCAACCGATTAGAGCTGCAGTCTGTTCCCTTGCAAGAAAAAAAGAGTTGCAGTTTGTTCATGTGTGTATTTCCATCTGTTATGCTCGACACTGTAGAAGCATTCTATTGTATTGTTTCTACTCAACTTGCAACTTATATATATTCCTAACGTCGAAACACACATTCTTCATACATGTCGAGACGTGATCAATCTACGTCGTTTCCCATGTTCATATGACCTAACCACGATAATTCTGCCTTGGACGGAGAGTTGATCCTCTCGAAAGAGCAGACTAAATCACGTTTCTGAAACAGGTACTACCGGATGATTCAGATGCTGTGGACGAAGAGTTCTGCTCCGGAAGGAAGAGACAAAATCAACTGGCCCAAACGAGGTTTATAAGTAACAGAGACAATGTATGGCATAACACAGCAATTTAGTCGTTCAACTGACAAGTACACACATAGCTAGAGACAAAACCGTCGTTTGTATATTCGATAAAAATAAATGTTAAAAGATAAACTGACATTTGGTTGATTGATTGATAAATAAATCAGCTGAACACAGTGTTTGAAATAGCGCAAGTCGGGTCAACTATCCAAACTTCGTAAAAACAAATTTTAATATAGTTCAGCTCAATTATTTGCAACTTAATTTTTAACCCGAATGCGGACACCTTTGTCATATATATATGAGCAGAGGTATATATGATGAGGCAGATGTTGTGGTGAAAGTTGATTCTGTAGACGAAGGAACAGACAAAATCGCCTGGCCCAAACCAACTTTATGAATAACAAAGACAATGTATTTAAATAATACAGTAACTTAGTCGTTCAACCGGTACAAGCCATGACCGCATTTCCTCTTTAATTAGAGGAATATCCAACGTACATAGCTAAGTGTCAAGGCCACCACCAGTACTCCATCAGCCAGCCGTTTAGACACCCGAACAAAAGAAAGCCGTTAAAAGCTAGACAAACATGTACTTGTACTTGGTCCCTAAGAAACCTGGTATTTCGCCGTTCAGTATTTAACAAAGAGAGCAGGTGGAGGTGGGATCAATTAATAACCAAACTACGTATAGGGCCAAAATTCGTACAAGCATATTCCTCGTACATGTGCTGATGTGCATCCATATATACGAAATATTGGAGATAACAATGATCTAATTGACATAAAATACGCTTCCTGCAACCATATTCTGCACGTCAAAAATAAAAATCAGTAGCCTCCAATGAATGCAGGAGTCTCAAGGCGCCCTATATTTGTAAAGAAAGAAAAAGAAAATTCGCTGCCCATAACCATCAGAATCCCATGAAATTGCAGGCCATTTGTACAGCCGCTGCAAGCGTATGACCACACTTTATTTTTGCGAATGAACATAGTACATACGCAACTACTTATGTAGACTCACGAGTATGTGCCCTATGACCACACGTGTGCACGTCCTACTTTTATGAGCGTCTCTAAAATGCTAGGCCAACTTGGTCGTGAGATTCACGAATCATAGGTGTCTCTCTATCAACGGGGATGTATGAATCCATTCGTCGTGTAGTCGAGTATGACAGAAGAACGACGAGTTCATAAATGGCAATCATCAGCTAATTAAACCCTGTAGGTGCTTCTACACTGCTAGACCATGGGTTGACTTCATTGCATGCACTGAAGGAAGTTCACTTATCTGTATATGCCTCTAAATCGAATAAAGAGGACGTTTAGTGTTTGAGTTTGATCATTATTTGTCCCTCATGCTAATATTTTCCGACATATATTTACTTTAAGGGAATTGCTGTAGAGCCAACCTGAATATCCAACTCTGCTCCAACTGGATGAATATATGGTAATCAAGTGTTTTAAATTTCTAAATAATAATATATAGTTTCTACAATAGCTTGAGTTGTACATGATTAGAACAATCGGGTTGGACCTATAGCGATACTCTTACTTTAATTACTTCAGTTTGTGCTCTCCATGATTGCATACTAATTATTAAACAAGGGATACATATGAGAACTAAGGTTCAAGTGTTCGTTAGACGAGGGCTACATATGAAAGTTTGACCGATGGATTACTTAAATTACTAAAGTTGTATTGTACGCCAACGACTCGTGCGGCAGGTTTGACCTGTGGGCCCTGAGACAAAGGTATTCGTGGAAGGTCGTTGTCATCCTTTTTCTATGGTTCTTATTTAGTGATTTTCTAATGCAGATTTTAAGTAGAAATTGTGTATAGCCTGCTGTGAGAATAAAGAGAACCACCATAAATCACATGGGATATAAACATTTTTTTAACTTAAATACCAGTATTGAACATTCAAACGAGATGTGTTCTATCTTCCATCCTCTTCATATCAGGAACTTCTTTGTTACTACGCTATTTTTAAGCATCTGAACCGATGAAGATAAAAAACATTAATAACCTGTGAAGTCTACACCGGAGGAGGGAATAAGGAAAAAGCCAATATTAATTCTGTTCTCAGTTATTGATAGGCTTAGCAATATTGGCTAGTATTGTGACAAACACGACAATAAGTGGAAGACGCACAACTATATAGTTAAAAGTGGAGGAAAAAATGACGACCGAAGCTATATATAGCCGAGGAAATATGAATCAAACTCGATTCGTAGATGCTCAAGATATCTCGCACTGGACTGATAATATCTGAAACAATTTGCTTAGGACGTAGGACGAATTAGTTAGACGTGACCGGGTAGAGATGTGCCGGCAGCCTGGGCTCAGCATGCAGCAGCAGTGGCTTGGCCATGAATGTGTCGTGCTTCGACTCGCTGAGATCCACAACCTCCACACCAGCCAGCTTGCTCCAGGTGAATCCCTGCAGGAGCCTGCTGAAGAGCATGATGCTCATGGCAGTTCCGAGCGAGGCAGCGATGCAACCGCGGCGGCCGGTGCTGAAAGATATCAACCGCAGATCGTTCTCAGTAAGGGCTACCTCTACATTGGGATCGTCAGTGGCCATATGACGATCAGGATTGAAGCGGAGCGGGTCTTTCCAGACGCCAGGGTTCCGGCCGAGCCCAATGCGGCTAAGGAGGACATGGCTGCCCTTAGGGATGTGGTAGCCACCAACGGTGGTGTCTGCGAGGGCAACGTGTGGGACGTTGAAGGGCGCCACAGGGTGCAGCCGAAAGGCCTCACGGATGCAGGCCTTGAGGTAGTTGAGCCGCGGGATGTCTGACTCCTGCACTAGGCGTTCCCGGCCGACGACACTATCGATCTCCCCCACCGCCTTGGCCAGCAACTCCGGGTTGTTTACCATCTCCGCCAGAGCCCACTCGACTGCGTTCGATGGATTGTCCACCGCTGCAAACGTAATGTCCTGCAAAGCATCCAAGTTAGGCCAGTCTCAGTGCATATTTTCATTTTACCTTTCTTAATTAAGAGCGCCACGTAAGCACTAGAGTTTTGGTTTGACAGAGGAAATAATCTTTCTCAATGCACAATTTTATTTTCATGGTTTCATAGACATCCATAATATTAAATTCTTGTATTGGGTTTAGTCAAAACAAGTCGTAATGAAACTTTTTATGCTCTCAATGCAAGTATAAATTGAGTTTCATACATATGAAACAGTGCCAAGTGAGTTTCATTCTAACGAAACTCATTTCATCACTTCCATATTAATTACCTTGTCATGTCAGCACTTTAACTTATATGGCACCTCGTTTAATGCAAATGAAATCTCCACAGAGACTGGTCTTAGAAAAACATTTTCACACGCAACTTGCACGAGGTATATTATGTGCAGAAACTGAGAAGCTTGCCGAGCAGACATGCACTTACGTCAGATTATGACTTGTCTAATAACATTGGCGTCAGGTTATTATGACTTGTGTCTAACGTCAAGATAGAGATAGATTCATAATCTTTAGTTTGTGCGCTTATGAACTTCCGATCAGTCATGTTTTAGTTGCCCCTAGATCTTGTCATATAGATTTGTCCTCATGAAATGGTTGGCATGCATGTGAGAAGGCTGTTTTGCCATTTTAAAAGGTAAAAATTGCTGTCAGTTGCTCGCTAGTACTACTCACCACAGATTGCGCTTTGACCTCATCTATCGTCAGCATCGGGTTACCCTGCGCGTCCTTGAGAGAGATGAGCACGTCGAGGAAGTCCTGGACCTCCTGCCTCCCTCCGTTCTTCCACTGCCTCCACCTATCGTCAATGACCGTGTCGTGCAACCTGTTCACCGTCTCGTTGGCCTCCTTGATGATCTTCTCGTGCCCGTCGAGGTCGAGCCCCGCCAGCCACGGGAGGTAGTCAGATACGCAGAAGGCATAGAGGAAGCCCAGGCAGGTGAACACAGCTTCCATGTGCTGCACCTCTAGTGGGCCGGGACCACCATTGGGCTGCGGCTCACCGAAGTAGGTTTTATTGAAGACGAGGCGGCGAATGACGTTGCCGCAGTAGTGGCGAGCAATGTGCCTGATGTCAATGGCGGTGGCACCGGAGCTGGAGCCGGTGAGGTCGTACACGTAGCGGGTGAGGTTGTCTGCCTCTTGGGCGCGCTTGTCATGGAGCCGCCTGTGCCGGGAGGGGCAGACGATCTCGGAGGTGACGACACGGCGCATTTTCTTCCACTGGTCACCGTAGGGGGACATGACGGCGTTCTTGTAGCCGCGGCTCAGGGTCTTGGAGGCGAAGGTGAGGGGGCGGGACATGAAATTGGCGTCCTGCTTCTTGAGCACCTCCCGCGCGATCTTGGGGCAGGTGATGGGGATGACATGGACGCTGCCAAGCTTGAAGCAGGCGATGTTAGTGTCCATCGCCTTCATCGTGGAGTGGATCCACCGGAACGCCGGCTTTTGCACAGCATCTCCGGCAGGTTGCCGACGATGGGCCATGGAGCAGGCCCCGGCGGGAGCGGCGTGGAGCATGTGCTATGCCTAGTTTTGACGACGTACAAGAGCGTTATGCCGAGCAGTAACAGTTTTAGAATTGAGGAAGAGGCGGCAAGCACCAGCAACGTTGCTGCGTGAACCTCCATGGCTATCTTGCGCTAGTGTGTGTTTTGCGGCTGGTTACCTACCTAGGCCAATGAGAAATTAAGCTCACTCTCGGCTATCTATACTGTTTCACGAGTTGATCTTGCATAGTGGCTGTTTATAATGTTCCATGGTTCGGCATCAACCAGCTTGTGCGGACGCGCAATGACGTGACTGATGAGATCTTCCACTACATCAAACACTAAAATGTGACGCCAAATTCCACGCGCCGGCCTGCACGCTGTTGGAATGTGTGATATCGGCTAATCCGAGATTACCTAGTTGAAGGCTGACCATCTGGATCCACAAGCTTACCAACGTCATTAAACTACTAGTCCATTAACCAGTGCACTTTCCGTAGGCTAGCAAATTCTGAAAATAGTATATCAACTGTATGCACTAAATTAACTAGCAGAAAAAAAAGGTCAATCATACTAGTGCTATTACACGGACAAGGAATTCCATTACGGATATACAATCTTATCTTATACTATTTACTAACCTGCCCGTGTATTTGCATGGCTAATCTTGATATCTTGTTCTGAAAATTAACTAAGAGAATTTTCTTTTGATTTTATACTGAACTTTTTATAAATTAAATTAATATATCTTTCATTAAAAAAATCAATACTTCTTGTGAGCCAACATTTTTATCTTCATTTTAAGGAAACATATGGGACTTTTATATTTGATTCTGTTATTTCCTTTCAGATTTTTCTTATGGGTGCATTGATATCAAATACGATTGTTTTCCAATAATTTCTCCTTTACCTCATTTTTTTTATCTAGGAGTGATACACATAAAAGTCATGGTTTGATTACCTTATTTATGGGATAATATGAGAAATCGAACAATAGAAAGTGTTGTATGGTCTTATATGCATCCTTACTTTGCTGTTGCGTTAGTGTTGTTATTTTATAATTTGTCACTATAATTATGATATTATTATTTTTGCGACAATTAGAAATTTAGAAACATAAATATAATTTTTTTATTTCCTAATGGAAATTGTAGGTAATATTTTGAAACAATGAAAGGGGCTATTTTTCGTATTTTTTCTAACCATGAAATTCACTGAGCGTTGTCACATGTGTAAAAAATATTCCAATAATAAATTAATTTTTGTTTAGAAATATCATTTTGTTAGTTAGATGATAGGAGTTTATTCCTCACTACGACTTGCTACGGGACCCATTAATTTTTGGGATAATAGTAGTAGTAATAATAATGAGGACACATGTGTCAAAAACATCCTTACCATTCTAGTATTAGCTTGTAAATACGCACCCGCCCAGTTCACTTGCTTGAATATGTCCGCTTGTGATTAACAACGATAAGCTATCATTGCAAGTGGTATTCATATTATGTGACAGCATATTTATTTGAATTATTTCTGTGAACAATACAGACCGCATACGATAAATCTTTAGCTTTATATGTACATGTGAGAATATTAGCACATAGAATTGTGTTATATCAATTATTTTTCACGTAATATAAAAGGAACAAAACTAAGTGCTTAAGCATTTAATAAATAAAAGATATCAGCGAGATGCTTTGTATGATAGCTCAATAGCCCATCGTATGCCGCTAGAAAAGATCAACTCAACATTTTGATTGGTATTCCAATTAGACAATAATATATGTGAATGAATTATTTCTATGAATAGTACACCTTCCATACAGGACATCTTTTCGTGCCCAAAATAAAGCATGATTAAAAGGTTCTAAGTCTGGCTTGTTTCTCGACGATCCATTGCACCAGTCCAGGATGTGCATATCATAAAACCCTAGATAACAGTGCTAGGAACTGACAAATTAAATATCTAGACATATTGTCTACCAAAGCCCAAACACAGGAGCATGCAAAGAACCATGCTGGGCTAGGTTTCTCATCTGGGTAACAACACGAACATTATCTGTGCAGATCTTAGTATTTAGTTACCAAGCACTAAAAAGTAATGGAATATTTTACATACCTTGGACATAACTGAATAACTGATGATTGTTGATCTCCTCGGGCAAGCAGTGATGGCGATTCCTCCAGGGCTCCATCTAAATAATGATGATCTCGCAGGTTGCACCGTGGGAATTACAGCATGCAGTCGCTCGGCAATCGTCAAAGCAGTAGTGGCGGTGGCTAGGCCCACTATTCCTCCAGGGCTCCATTGGTAGTGCAGGTACCCATGTTAGCGGCTCGGATCGGCTGGAGCATCAAGACGAATCGCAGCCGAGGACGACGGCAGCGCAGGTCAAGTACACCTATCTCACTACAGCCTTTGGGGTCCTATTTCGTCTATACATGTACGTTTATTCTTTTTGGTTTAGAAAATTGAAGTGAAACGAAATTTCCTTTTTGCTTTGTAAGGTAGTCACGACTACCCTATTTTAAAGTAAACTAGCAGAGTGCCCGTGCGTTGCAACGGGCTTTTTAAAAGGTAATAATACAATAGTTTCAATACTCTTACACATTTTCTTTATGTTATGTATGAAGAACCAGGTCACATATTGTTCATACAAATATATTTTCAAATTAATAAAAAAAAATTAGAGTATACTCCCTCCTTACTAAATTGTTGTCGCCATTGATTTTTTTCGTGACGTTTGACCATTCGTCTTATTCAAAAAATTTCTTCAAATACAAAAAGTAATATGCTACATTTTAAGTTTCTTTAGTGATAAAATATATTCCAACAAAATATATGACATTTGTTAGACTTTATTTGAATAAGACAAATAGTCAAACTTAACAAAAAAGTCAACGGCGACAATAATTTAGTAAGGGAGTAGTATTATAAACTCTTTTAGCTCATGTCAGATTATGAACTCAATTATTATCACATATGAGGTAGTCAATAAATATTTACATTTCATTTCTTCTGTTATGTACGTGCAAGATCGTAATATCTAATACCCGAATGCAACAAGGTCACACATTTGATCTTCAGTGACAGTTATAAGCATGGAATGAACCTAAGAGTGGGAATGGGCAGAAGAAGTATTCATGGATGATGCGACGCATAAAGCTTTGCTAAAATCCAAGTTAGCACATGTTTCCTGCAATGTGAAACAAGATTAGGCAGTTTCAGAGTGCAATTTATAGGCAGCCCCTTCAGTTGTATTTTTCTTTCTTTTTAACAAAAAGCCAGCTCAAAAAAAGGGTCATATTACCTAATAGTCAACCTAGGAAAGCATTGATCCTATAATTATAGGGTTGCAAACACTCTAAATTATTACGGGGCAGAAAGCTTTTGGTAATCATTCAATTCATAGTGAAACATAAGCTCGATGGGTGGAATTGAACACAAAAGGTTGTTGTAGTGAATCATTCAATTTGGGGGAGGTTATCGCGCAACCGGTGGAGCGATCAATCGATCGCGTGACCCCTCCACATGTGCGCTATGTGTCTGACCGCCGGTTAGGACACCGCCGGTCAGAACGCCCCATGTGTCTTCCTCCTCGTGTCTTCTTCCTCCTGCAGCGCTCCCTGCCACGGGCGCCGTCACACCGCACCGCCACGCTGCCTACCACCGCCGTGCTGGCCACCTTCCCCAAACACGAACCATGGCCGAGCACCGCATATGACCCCAGAAACCCGAACAACTAACCTTGTCTCTCCTCTGTCCTCACCGCCGACCGGCATTAAACCTCTGACCGATGATACGGCCCGCACCCGGTCGACGCTCCACCACCCACTCCCCGGAGAGCTGCGGTGTCGAGCAGCTAGTTACGACATCATCGACGGTCGGCTGGGAAGCAGCGGCATGTTGATGGCTCACCGGGAAGCAGTAGAAAGATGGAGACGAGAGAGGAGAACGACAGAGACAAGGGAGAAGAGGATGAAATCCGTTTGGGGGAAGTTACGAGGGAGAGAGCACGAGATCCGTCTTGAGAGATTCTGTTTGGGCTCGCTGCGGGGTCGCGTGGTCGCTCGAGCGACCGATCGCGCACAAGCACGACTGTTTCCGTTCAATTTTATACCTCTGCAGACAAACAATAGATCCCTGTGAAAATTGAAAAAAAAATAGTAAAAACATAGAAAAACATTTGAGTCATGTCTATGCGGCTTTTAACGAGGGAAGGGGGAATCAATAAGCTGATCTGCCCCCTACCAGGCTACCACTCCAAACAAAAATAAAACATGGAGTTGTGAACATGCACAGGTCAATCATTAATTGAATAATAATGTTGAATGTCTCTTTCAGGTATAATTTCAAATGTTTTATTAGGGCATGTACAAAGAAGAGCCCACTGTGGTCTTTTGGGTACATGTATCCAAACAAAGAGACATGAAACAACTCTAGTCATACAAAGGAGAGACTATACATGATGTCTTTTAATAAATACATATTATTAATGATTGCATGACATAAGTCGTCTCTTCACATGTACAACGGTGCTCAGAGTTGTCTCTTATATCAGAACACGTGATAGAGACCGTCTCTTCGTCAAGAGACCACACAACCGTCTTTTCAAGGGTTAGAGGGGCTATTTGAAAAAATACATTGCCACATCAGCTCAAGAGCCCACTCATTTATTAACGTTGTACATGCCCTTAGCAGGACTTGTAAGAACACATTGTAGTGGCACAATTAAAACTTAAAAGGGAAAGCTATTGGATGAATCGATGAATAAATTAACAACCACGAACTATCAAGCATCTATACAAATAGAGTTCTCTAACTGTTTCATGATGCAGGTAGGATAGTTGACTCGGTAATCTGTAGCTACCTTCTCCTTTCAGTTGTGTGACGTTGCAATAAACACGATAATGGAGAGAGAAGAGGAGGGTCATAATCCATTCATGGACATCAATCTGCAAACATTTTTAATGTTATATTTGGAGTAGCATTTTATTGTGTAGTGGCTGGTATGTGCAATAATGAGACACTGAGTTATGATCTAACATGAACATACTTAAGTAGAGCTTGTGCTTTCCAAAAATTAAACTAACTGAATATACCAACCTAACCATGAACCTTATGTGTACCTTTTAACTGAGTATAGGATTAAGAGTGAAATGATATAACTGCCAAGGTATGGTACTAAGTTTGAAAACTGGATCGTAAACCCCAAAAGGATAAGTTCTCTCTCAATTAATTTCCATTTTCTATGTATCTCACAAACAATTCCATTTTCTATGGACTAAAATAAAAGGTTTTGTGACTCACGTTCTAATTACTAACACAACAATGTCACACAAACCAGCAAATAAATCGATCTATGCGAATCTTTTGAACATGCCATCAATAATAAAACAACTGATACAGTATAAGTTTAAGGGAAGTCCACTTAGCCTAGATTTAACATTTAATGGAGCATGCTATAATTTTATACTGCCTTTGGAGGGAACTACATGATGAAAAGTAACTAAGTGAATTTGTAGGAACTTTCTGGTCATGAAAGCCTTCAGATAACATAATAGCCATGAACGCATTCAGACAGGTGACAACATTCAAAAAAAAATGAGGGACATTGTTCCATATATTATAGAACAGTATAGATATTATTACCCCTCATGCATATAGGCATATGCACGCCGCTTGCTGAATCGTGCACGATAAGGGAAATCATGCGGAAACAACGTTCCATACGTTATTTAAAATCCAATTATATTTAATACAGCCCCCTCTTGATTAAAGACGAAAAGGGGCAAAGCAAAGCTTGGACCGATGGGCTTGAATGCTATTTGGTCGGCCTCATAAAGAAATGAAAGAATGATTGGTTTTTCACACATGAATATCTTTATCCTCAGGAAGAAAATTAACAGATGTGTCACGCATATATAGCAATTCGTATATCTTCAGGAAGAAAATTGTATCAGCACACAATGAGTAATGTAAAACATTTATTGTAGCCTATAACACCCTCAAAGCGTGGAATGATAATAACATATAAGCATATAGGCTTGCGGGTACAACTTTATACCATGATGCTTTCTGTAGGAGAAAAACAAAACAGTTCCAAAAACCCATCTTTTGAGATGAAACGTGATGCTCGAGTCAGCTGTGTTGTATTTTATTTCTTGGGCCTGAGATGCATTGCAAGCTACCTTGCATAAACAGAAAAGAAAACATTGAGTTCTTTTAGGTAGATGCAGAATATATGAAACAGGTTTTGTGTTGCTACTAAGACTTCAAAAATATATAGATATGTTCTTTTTCTTATGAGGCATGCTCTAACCGATATGCAGCAATAGAAAGGGTGCTGAACTTGCACACCTCTGCATGCATAAATGATAAATGTATCTCATGAAACAGCGAAACAGGTCTGAATCTCATCTATTGTCGCATGGCCAGTGTAGATATCTTAAGGCCAGTATCACAAAATAGAGTAAAGAACCGTCTAAAGGATGACAAAGTGCATATCTATAGATTATATTTGAAGCATGGTAATGAAGTCAGATTTGTAAGTGGCAACCTGTTTCACATCGGTTCAGCTGTGCAAAAACTGAAAGCACATCAAGCAAAATATTGAGAAGGATGTATATTTTTCACAAGCAATAAATACGTTACACAATATTGATACTGAAATGCTTAACTGGAAATAATATTCTGTGGTAGATAATTAAATGGAATCATCTGGATGCGATATCCACATCACACCTAGCTGGGCATAACTTGGCATAGAACATTAGAAGACAAATTAGGACAAACAAAGAAATTTATATTTTGTCACCTCTTGCAATGAAGCCTCAACATCATGTTCTGATGAAACTTGCCATTCATGCAAAATAGCAGAACAATAGTACGCGTGCTAAGGAAACAATAAACAGGCTATGTGGAAACAATAGCACGGTTACCATTACTTAATGTAGTGTACAAAGGTATTGTTAATTTTGAAACAGCAACTTACTACCATGACAGTCCTCCACCGACAAAAATTAGATGCCAAATATATGCAGCAATACAAGGGACAAAAAACATTAGGAGCAGCAAGAGCCTATGAAGATGAATCTCACGTATTATTTAGCAGTGCTGTGATCAAGTAATGACCATGTTCTCCTTTTCATGTCATGCTCTCCTTTCCTCTGAAAAGCAAAAGGTTTATCAGATAACTCAGTTTTCTGAAAGATTAACAAAATACTCTTTGTATAACAGCACCTCAAAACTGATCCTAGAATAGCCTATGCAAAAATGGAAGAAAAACAACAAAAAAAGTTCGAGCACGGTCATTGGACACAACTTTTATCTGGAATTAGTTTAGGTCACCTTGCAAAACAGAGACCAATACAATCTTTCTCTTCCTATGAAAAATTCAGACTCTTTTACTTGGTTCAGCTGGTCTTGAATGCAGGAATTAATTCAGTTGGTCTTGAACAAAAATGCAAGAATTGGTTCAGTTGGTTTTGAATGCAGGAATTAGTTAAGTAGTTGTGGAACAAAAATGGGATCGGTTCACTAAGTTGTGAATCCCAAAGACCTACGGGGAACTTTGAAAATGGACGATGATATCAGTATCAAACCAATCAGCATACGAATGAGGCCATAACTATTATGTTTTGATACTTTAGGACTGAATAGATAAACCCAAAGAAAAACAACACTTGGACAGTAAGCCAGGGTGTACTCCATCAAACTGCTGTGAGCCCAAAAGCTTACATCAATTGGAACAACAAATTTAGGCTATCAGAGACATCTATCTGGTTGTTTTGTAAATTGAGCTTCCACGTGCTAAAAAAATAGCCTTTGACCCTGAAATTGCAACTTAAATTATCACACATTTATTTCATAAAGGAAGGTTACATTTAGGGGACATAGATGGAAGATAAAAACATCCAGGATCTGAGGATGTAGATGGCAGTGTTGCTGGTCAGTGCACTCCCACAGCGGAAGCACCGGCACGCTGCAGCCAATTTCTGGATCGGAGTGTTGTAGCAGGGCTTGGTCCAAGGGACGCCGCCGCCGCCAACCTGAGATGTTGGGACTTTCAGCAGTAAAACCAAGAGAAAAGGAAGTTACCTCATCTAAACAATCCATGCCGTCCTGCTGTGCACCGGTTCGTGGATCTCACCGCGGCGGAGGTACCACCCTGTATGTGCCGCCCAATTGGTGCCTACCCGGTTCGTTCCTCCCAGCCGCCGTTGGCGAGCCTGCCTAGATCTGATTGTGTCATGCGACCCGAGGTGAGCATGATGCCCACGTCTCAACACATGGTTGGTACCACTGCTGGACGGTGTGTCCATGTCCATCCTCCTCTGGCTTCCTAGGTCAAGATGTCAAAAAAAAAAATGCACAACTTTTGCATCAAGAACCAAGAGGACACGAACTGAGAAAAAGGCTAAAAAAATGGAGCAGCTACGACGCCATACCTGCTCGCCGGAGAGGAACCTTCTGTCTTTGTGCATGCTCACTGGGGGAAATCTGCTGGGGGTCGCCGCTCACTACTCCCCGTGTCACATCTCGGCAGGGTGGGGGCGGGATTAACTGCCGTGGTCCTGCCTGCTCGCCAGAGGTGAGCCGCCATTGTCCAGCCTGTGCACACGGTCGGCCGCAGCCCACACGCTGCCAAGAGAAAGACCGTGCTCGCCCCACATCCGCACCGCTGCACGGCACGGTCGTTGTGGGCTGGAGAGGTGGGGAAGCGGGAGAAGGTAGCATCCTCTTTCCGTTTTGCTTCTCCTAGGAGAAGAGGTGGTAGGAGATGAGAGGCGGCGCTCGATCTGGATCTTGAACTCAAACATGTCCCAATCGAGAGGAGGAGGTGGTGGGGGTGGCGCCGACGCGAGCGAGGCGGACGATGGTGCGTGGAGGGCGGAGGCGGCGGCGAACGGAGCGGGCGAACACTTGGGAGTTGAACCGCCGCCGTTGTTCACCATGCGGATGAGCAAGGACACGATGGCTGCTGCTTGAAGCCGGGGAGGAGAAGGCGCCAGTGGCAAGATGTGGCACGGGGAGGGCGGCGGCGGCGGCTGGGGGAATATCCCGGCCGCGTCGCCTATCGCGGGCAGGCGTATATATTGGGTATAAACTTCATGTGTTCTGTTCAGATGCGGACACCCAAACTTCATGAGTTCTGTTCACACGCGGACGGGAGTCCGTTTCTTTCTTTTGTAGATATAAACCACCGACGACGGGACGACGGGTTTTGGTGGGGGTCGTAGACGACCCCACGGGAATTTATATATTGGGTATAGACTAGCAGTGTGCCCGTGAGTTGCTATGAGCTAATTTGTTATTCATATTTTATTCATGCTAATATATGTAAGAATTATTAGAAGTATAGCAAAAATAATATTTTTTAATAATATATAATAATCATAAAAAATTAACTAATTATTGCTCATATCTAAATAAATATTACTTTAAATTTATTTGCCGAAAGACTAATATATTTCTTGGATCCAGCTAAAAAAATATGAATATAGAGTATTTAATAATATATGCCACGGGCATTTTAATTTCATAACAACGAAATTCTGAAGAATATACAAGTAGAGAATCAATATACTCCATTTCATTCATTGCTCCAAAAGCAACTAACTCCACTTATTTAGATTTTGTGATGCAGACAACTTAAGAATAGAAATAGAAATAATGTCTAGAACCACTTCAACATCCTCGAGTAGTTTACACGCTTGCAAAAGTGCTAACGTGACCTGTTTCTGTAATAGCAAAAGGCTGCTAAGTAGCATATTAAGATGTTAAAGCATACCATTAATGCCCTAAACAATCACTAAAGCAGGATGGACAATGGCCATCACTTGTATTACACCAAGCTCCTGCAAGTCACCACAAGTGGTGTTCCTAATTGAAGCACTGAAATAAGGTCACGATCTGCTAAGAATTTTTCAAACCAAGTGCACTAATATCCTGCTGTGCTACCACATCACACCTCATCTACACTATTTGTATCAGCTACACAAATTCAACGTTGAAAGCTTACTTCTGTTTTGGACCATGTATTTTACAAATATCATTAATTTAAATTTGTTCACAAGTATATAGTTAACAAAAGGAGCACACTTTATAACATTTTGAGTTGCTACTAAACAAAACAACTATGGAAACCCTAGCGCCGCCGAGCGACTCGGGCCACCGTGGGAGAGGACTTGTGGCTTGGATCGTAGGGCTCTTTCTCTACGCATGTGAGCATTACGTCCGGATCGATGACGTGCATCGGTTCGTGGCAATGGTTTGGATCTCCGATATTCGGGAGAGTTCATCCGATTCATGATGGGAATCATGGTGGAAACAGAGTCTAGCTCTGGTTGCAATCTGGAGGACTACATATACAAACATCCCGGGCAAGGCTTGGCATATACCTTGGCCTTTTTGCACTGTCCTCGACGGTGGGGGTGAACAAGGGGATTTCGGTGAGAGATCTACCCACCCGAAGCCGGCGGTGACAGCGAAAGCCTTAGGGTTTGCCGAGGTTTCCTAGATGGCAGATAACCGATCGGCGACTACATCGAGGGATGCAGCAAGGGAGATGAGACTCTTGAAAAACAAAGATCCGATGACGAAAGAGCAGGAGGAAGAGCATTTGCGGTAGGAGCTAGCGGCATACACAGATCCGTTGAAGCCACCTACACCGGCAACGGCAGATTCACCGGAAGAGGAGGACATACTCGGAGTTTGACCTTGACGAAGCCCCGGTACGGGAGGAGTTGAAGTTCCGTGCCATCGCGAGGTATTTCTCGAAAAAGAAATTCAATGCCACAGGTATGTTCAAGGAGATGAGAGATGCTTGGGGAGTGGATGGTGTGTTCCATGCGGAACAAATCGAAGCTAAGATATTCCTTCTTGAGTTTGCCTCGGAGGAGGAAAGACGGCGGGTCACGTAAGGAGGGCCATGGTGGCACAAAGGAGACGCGCTTATTGTGGTGGAATATGATGCGTTGCAAGACCGTCGGCAGTGATTATTGATTCAATCAGGCTCCGGATCGGACTCTATGATCTGCCACCAGTGATGAAGAATGAGGATTTTGCTGCGAGACCGGGTAATCAGGTGGGACAGTTCATGATGATGGATAAACGCTTCTCTGCATATCCGAGAGTGAGGGTGGCGTATCCTCTTGCGAAAGTACTGGTGCCGGACATGAAGGTGAGGCTCCGAGGGAGGGAGCCTATGACCATTACAACCAAGTATGAGAACGTCCCACATTTTTGTTTTGCATGTGGACGCATTGGACATGCGGAGGCAAACCGCAAGTACAGGATTGGGAAGGCGATTGGAATAAAATTTGGGGAAGAGTTGCGAGCATCACCACCGAATAAGCGTGGCAGGGAAATAACTATCAAACCGATGACAAACAAGGAGCAAGGCCCTTAAACTTCACTAGTCGTAGGGAGGAGAAGGCTCCAACAATGGGGAAGCTCTGAACAGGATAAGGGAGATGATGTTGGACCTAGCAATGGAAGAGGAAGCATGGAGACACCTAATGTAGTTAACCCAAAGGAAGCAAAGGAAGTATCTCGTGCATGCACACGTATCCACGGAGCTGGCGCTAGCGGCCAAGGGGATCACTGTGGAAGGAAAATCTAAACATTCAAAGGATCAGGAGATTAGTGACTCGGCAAAGGTCGTGTGTCTTTTGGGACCAACATGACCATAGATGATGAGACCTCCGGCAGTGAGACGAATGGGCAGGAGGAGAAGAAACCGGCCACCCCATTTGAGTGTTTTCAATCAAGAAAGTTTGGAGCTAAAGGAAGCAAGGCGGCACAAGGTGGACTAAGAATGCTGGTCAACCGGCAATAGGGTCGAGCATACAGGAGACGGTGCAAGCACTCGCTAGATAAAGGAATGCATATATCCGATGCACTTGCGGGGGTGAAAACTGAACCGCATGAAGGCGGTGGAGTGACGAACATGGAGGTGTCATTTGCCAAGAAGAGGAAGGCTGAGGCATCTACACCGGCACCGGATAACCTGACGGGAGTCCCGGCGGACCCCGTCAGTGCACAATGAGTATCATCGGTTGGAACTGTCGGAGTCCGGGGCAACCCCGGATAGTTCAAGAACTTGTTCGGCTTGTACGAACTCATTGTCCTTTATTAGTTTTTATTTCTGAAACTAGGCAACAAAAGGATAGAGTAATGAATTTAAAAAGTAGGCTTGGTCTTAATAAGTGCTTTGTCCTAGATGGTATGGGTAAAGGTGGTGGTTTTGTTCTATTTATGGATGATTCAATAAAGTTGAGATTTTATCGTATGGGCTGCATCACATTGACACCTTAATTTGGGATGGGAACAATCATGTTGCGTGGCGGGGTACCTTTGTGTATGGAGAACCACGTGCACAGGATAGATACAATATGTGGGACGTCTTACGGCGCATTAAGCCACGCTCCAGCGCACATTGGCTGATGATAGGAGATTTTAATGAAGTTATGTGGTCTTTTGAACATTTTTCAGAGAGACGGCGGCCGGCACGCCGGATGCTGGATTTCCGGGAGGTTCGGTCCCACTGTGATCTACATGACTTGGGATTCACAGGGGTGCCATGGACATACAATAATAAGCAAGCGGGTGAACGCAATGTCAAGGTTTGACTAGATCGTGTTGTCGCCTCACCAGTGTGGTCGAACTGGTTCCCAGCGGCCCGTGTAACCCATCCGACATCGTCAAGGTCTGACCACCGTCCGGTGCTTTTATTGCTGGAACAAGGTGATGTGTACGGGGTGTCCCGATCTTCCGAAAGGTTCCGATAAACAACGATTTGGCGGAGGCTTGACACAAATCGATCCGGCTTCCGAACAACACGTTCCGAACCCCGCAATCGCAGCACCACGTCTCCTCTGGTTATCAACCGTGCAAGCAGTGATGTCCTCATCAAGAAGGCTAATCCTTGCCTGCGAATCGAAGAACACAAGCAAGAACAAGATAGAAGCAACCAAATTGCGAAAATATGATTCAACTCACGAGTTGGGGTCTCACAAACCGACGAAACGGCGAAACTGTTCTTGACAGAATAATCTAAGCAAAACCCAAACCCTAAGGAAGGGGCGGCGGCTGCTTATGAGGTCCCTAGGGTCGTCCATCCCCCCTGGATGCAGCCCTAAGTGGGCTCAACAAAATACACGGCCCAAAGGCCAAAAGACGGTGGTGCAACACCGGGACAGTTTCTGGACGTCTTAGTATTTCGGCAATTCCCGACGGCTCGGGAAGAATTTGGATATGAGACCAGCGCCAATGGAAAGGTTATCAAATTATCTTTCCATCCATATAAAGAACGTCTCAAACGGACTTTGTATGCGACCAGGGCGTCCGTTTTGGTGCAGGCTGTTTCTGGACTCCGAAACAGAATCGAAGTCGACTTTGTTTGGGCCTCCAACTTGACATGGACGTCCTTGCTGGCCCTCCACGCCTCCAACCTCCTCCTTAACCATATTATCATCATCTCCATGATTCCTAACAATAATTAACTCATTAGGTAGTAATATATTCTCAAATATAAATAAAAAGATCATTAGGAACATGCTCACCCGTAAATTCAATTGTCGTGTAGTTTTTGTCCTTGAATTATGTATGTGTATTGGAGGAGTGTTGGTTATATCCGAGGGTGTGATGTCCTCATCATCCTCCCCTTCTTGATGAAAAGCCGTCCTCGGCGTCGTTGGTGCTTGAATGATTATTTTGAAGGATATCATTTCCTTATTATTCTCCTCTCCTTGAAAAGAATTTATCATCGGTTTGACCATAGTTGTAGAAGATATCGTAGGTGAAAACCACCAATGCTCCCCTTTTTGGAAGATAGCCTGTTTCTTGAAAACATAACTAGAGCAATTGGATTTTACATGATTAGTATTACTATAGCCCTCTAATTCATCATATTGTTGCCCAAACAAAGGAGATTTTTGTTTCGAACAAATATAAACTCGATGCACCATATATTGTCCTTGACAATTATAGTTTCCTATATAGTGATATGTATGTCTAGGCAACCAAGGCAATTCAGCACATAAAAATTTCTTCCCCAAACTAATTAGATCACAGAGAGTATCAAATTCAATGTAAACTAAAGTACTTAAAGAAGACAACAATTTCAACTCATCAATTTCAGAAGCAATCGGAAGCAAGGTTATATCATTAGCACAAGTATTTTCATTCATTAGTTGTTGCAAAGGTATAAATGAAGCATCATCACACAATTCCTCTTTATCACAAGGATCGTCAAACAAATCATCATGTGACAAAGATAAATTCAGAGATGGTTTCACTAACAATTGCTCTATGATAGCATGGTTTGTAGGAAAATTCTGCACATCAATATAATTCTCACCTTCTGTGAGTGTAGCACAATTGGCACTACCTGTGTTCTCAACAAGAGTAATAGGTGCAATGTGAAGTGATGGTTCTGAATTTGCACATGAGCTTGTGAACACCTCATTTTCTTCCACTTCATCCTCATCCTTTTGTATATCCAGAAAGGTATTAGCTCCAACAAGCGGCACGGAAATATGATGTTCTTCTATCAATTCAGATTTAGATAAAAGTGTTGGATCATATAAACCCCCCATTCTTTTCTAAAAGGCTCATTCTTTCTCCTCTCAAATCTTTCTAGATCAGCTTCTAAAATTTCAGCAGCAGTCATAGGTTTAAGAATTATTTTAGTACCATTATGTTTCAAAGAGTATCTATTACTAACAATATTGTGCAGACCATTGTTTCTATCAATCCAAAGTTTACCTAGCAACAAATGACATGCTTGCATAGGCACTATATCAAAATCAGCATAATTCTTATAATTACCAATAAAAAAATTGATACGTGCAATTTTTGTTACCTTAATCTTCTCACAACAATTTACCCATCGAATATAGTATGGATGTGGGTGCGGTTGTGTGGTCAAGCCAAGCTTCTCGACCAACTCATCACTTGCAATGTTGCGGCTAGTTTCACCATCAATTACGACACGGCAACGTCGATTCATCACAACAAAGAAAGTTTGGAATAAATTATTGACTTGATTTTGCTCCATCTTCTCCATTTGAGAACTCAACACTCGTTGTGCTAGAATCCTCATATCATCACCTGTCATTGTTAGCAGCAAACAAGAAAAAGACACGAAGTATATTTTTCTATCACTACTATGTATGAACAGTGAAAACTCTCAATATGCAAATGGAAGCATCTAACCAAGGTCTTACAAGGTTCTTACTATCAGCAAAGCAAAGGATACCTGGAGAGTGTGAGCCAACAATTGCGAGGGTCAAAACCTATGATTGTTCAGAAGGATATGTGTGGAGTTTGGATAGGCAAAATATAGTAGCAAGGAATTGCAAGTTTTCAATTCAGAATTGCAAAACTGAATTATAGTCCCAGTCTAGTCTATATTACCAGTCTAAACTTATTTCGGACCTAGTTGAAGCAAGCAATATCACAACTCAACTCAAGGGACTCAAAGGGATGAAACAATTTTGATAATTTTCTTTCTTTTCCTTTTTACTCTCGTTCTTCTCTCTCTTTTTTTTGGTGTGTCTTTTTCATTTCTTTTCTTTTTTCACCTTTCCGCCTTTTACTTTCCTTTTTTTCCTTTAGAACAGAACTGCAGCAAGAGCTAGCTACTCTATAACTCAAATGAAGCATCTAAACATGAGCTCATAACGTGGAGGAAAAAAAAATCTTTCCTCTCTTTGTTCTTTTTTTTTTGCACCCAAAATTGGAACGGATGCTACTGTTCTCTCTACAAACTATTGGGAACTCAATAACATACCCAAAACTAGACCGTGAACAAGTTCAAGCTAAAACACAATGACACAACAGGGACTAAAATTCAGAGACACAATCTGAAAATAAAAAATTGCGAGGGACGAAGGGGATATAGGACAGCGAGATACACAACGAATAACTATTTTTGTAGGGCAATTTTCTGGAGTTTAGGACGAAACAAAATAACGAGGATAGGGGGAACCCGACGGTGCACCCGAAGCTCCGATACCACTTGATGTGGACTATGGTGGATGCAGCGGAGGTGACAAAAACTCTCGAGACAAAGCAAAACTTGAGGTAATTCGGCTAGGGTTTCAAGGTGGCACAAACTGACGACAAGAACACGAACTAAACCAGCAACAAAACAATCACTAGAACACAAACTCAACACTACGAACTCTGAAATTGAAACATGCAAAGGCTAAACACGGCTTGGACAGGATGAACCCTAAAACTAAAAATTTTTTTGGCTTTTTCGTGGATGATAGGATAATAAAGAAACAAACTAAACTAAACGTAGGGCGAACCCGACGGTGCACTCGAAGCTCCGATACCACTTGATGTGGACTAGGGTCCCGATCTTCCGAAAGGTTCAGATAACTCTTGATTTGGCGAAGATGTGACACACGTCGATCCGGCTCCTGAACAACGCGTTCGAACCCCGCAATCGCAGCACCACGTCCTCTATGTTATCAACCGGCGTTGCACGGTTGACCTCGCCTGAAGGCTAATCCCTGCCTGCGAATCAAGAACACAAGCAAGAACAAGAAAGAACGTAACCAAATTTGCAGATGTATGATTAATCTCATAAGTTGGGGTCTCACAAACCGATGAACGGCGAAACTGTCTAAGCAGAATAATCTAAGCAAAACCCAACCCTAACATGGGTGGCGGCTGCTGCTAATAAAGACTTGGGGACGTGCAAGAACCCCCGGACGCTCCCCTAATGGGCTCACACGAGATACATGGCCCAAAGGCCAAAAACGGTGACGCAGCACCAAAAATAGATTCGGACGTTCCAATGTTTCGATGATTCCGGCGACTCCGGATGAACTTTGACGTGGGACTGGTTCCACTGGAAAGCTTATGAAATCTGACTTCGTATGCGATCCGGGCGTCCATTTTAAATCAGACTGTTCCTGGACTCCGAAACAGACTCGAAGTCGACTTGGTTTGGGCCTCCACAATGACTTGCGCCTCTTGCTGGTCCTCCGCGCCTCCAAGCCCTATTCCATTCATATTATGGTCCTCTTCTTGATTCCTAATCATAATAAAATCATTAGGTAGCAAACTATTCTCAAAATTATGAAAGGAAAGACTTAGGAACGAGCTCACCTCTAAATTTAATTGTCGGGCGCGAGCTCTAGTGATTGGTCCTTGAATGTTCAACGGAGGAGTGTCATTTGTATCCAAAGGAGTGATGTCCTCATCATCCTCCCCTCTTGAATCGAAGTCGTCCTCGACTCAAGCTCATGCTCCTCACCCAAATAAGGCTTCAAATCTGCAATGTTAAAAGTGGAACTAACCCCGAACTCGGGAGGCAACTCAAGTTTATATGCATTATCATTAATCTTCTCAATTATCTTGAAAGGACCAGCAGCTCTAGGCATTAACTTAGACTTTCTCAACTCAGGAAACCGATCCTTTCTCAAATGCAACCATACTAAATCACCCGGTTCTAATTTAACTTCCCTTTTACCTTTACTACCAGCAATCCTGTACTTTTCAGTCATCATTTCAATGTTGTGCTTAGTTGTTTCATGCGTTTTTAAAATAAACTCAGCACGTTCCTTAGCATCAAAGTGAACTCTCTCACTAGTAGGCAAAGGCAAAATATCAATAGGAGCACGGGGATAACGTCCAAATCCGACTTCGTATGCGATCCGGGCGTCCGTTTTAATTCAGACTGTTCTCGTACTCTAAAACAGACTCGAAGTCGACTTGGTTTGGGCCTCCACAATGACTTGCGCCTCTTGCTGGTCCTCCACGCCTCCAAGCCCTATTCCATTCATATTATGGTCCTCTCCTTGATTCCTAATCATAATAAAATCATTAGGTAGCAAACTATTCTCAAAATTATGAAAGGAAAGACTTAGGAACGAGCTCACCTCTAAATTTAATTGTCGGGCGCGAGCTCTAGTGATTGGTCCTTGAATGTTCAACGGAGGAGTGTCATTTGTATCCAAAGGAGTGATGTCCTCATCATCCTCCCCTCTTGAATCGAAGTCGTCCTCGACTCAAGCTCATGCTCCTCACCCAAATAAGGCTTCAAATCTGCAATGTTAAAAGTGGAACTAACCCCGAACTCGGAAGGCAACTCAAGTTTATATGCATTATCATTAATCTTCTCAATTATCTTGAAAGGACCAGCAGCTCTAGGCATTAACTTAGACTTTCTCAACTCAGGAAACCGATCCTTTCTCAAGTGCAACCATACTAAATCACCCGGTTCTAATTTAACTTCCCTTTTACCTTTACTACCAGCAATCCTATACTTTTCAGTCATCATTTCAATGTTGTGCTTAGTTGTTTCATGCGTTTTTAAAATAAACTCAGCACGTTCCTTAGCATCAAAGTGAACTCTCTCACTAGTAGGCAAAGGCAAAATATCAATAGGAGCACGGGGATAACGTCCAAATCCGACTTCGTATGCGATCTGGGCGTCCGTTTTAATTCAGACTGTTCTTGGACTCCGAAACAGACTCGAAGTCGACTTGGTTTGGGCCTCCACAATGACTTGCGCCTCTTGCTGGTCCTCCACGCCTCCAAGCCCTATTCCATTCATATTATGGTCCTCTCCTTGATTCCTAATCATAATAAAATCATTAGGTAGCAAACTATTCTCAAAACTATGAAAGGAAAGACTTAGGAATGAGCTCACCTCTAAATTTAATTATCGGGCGCGAGCTCTAGTGATTGGTCCTTGAATGTTCAACGGAGGAGTGTCATTTGTATCCAAAGGAGTGATGTCCTCATCAAGAAGGCTAATCCTTGCCTGCGAATCGAAGAACACAAGCAAGAACAAGATAGAAGCAGCCAAATTGCGAATATATGATTCAACTCACGAGTTGGGGTCTCACAAACCGACGAAACGGCGAAACTGTTCTTGACAGAATAATCTAAGCAAAACCCAAACCCTAAGGAAGGGACGGCGGCTGCTTATGAGGTCCCTAGGGTCGTCCATCCCCCCTGGACGCAGCCCTAAGTGGGCTCAACAAAATACACGGCCCAAAGTCCAAAAGACGGTGGTGCAACACCGGGACAGTTTCTGGACGTCTTAGTATTTCGGCAATTCCCGATGGCTCGGGAAGAATTTGGATATGAGACCAGCGCCAATGGAAAGGTTATCAAATTATCTTTCCATCCATATAAAGAACGTCCCAAACGGACTTCGTATGCGACCAGGGCGTCCGTTTTGGTGCAGGCTGTTTCTGGACTCCGAAACAGAATCGAAGTCGACTTTGTTTGGGCCTCCAACTTGACATGGACGTCCTTGCTGGCCCTCCACGCCTCCAACCTCCTCCTTAACCATATTATCATCATCTCCATGGTTCCTAACAATAATTAACTCATTAGGTAGTAATATATTCTCAAATATAAATAAAAAGATCATTAGGAACATGCTCACCCGTAAATTCAATTGTCGTATAGTTTTTGTCCTTGAATTATGTATGTGTATTGGAGGAGTGTTGGTTATATCCGAGGGTGTGATGTCCTCATCACAAGGTCAGGAGAAGAAAACAGGAAAAAGGGTCATGCGCTATGAAATTATGTGGGAAAGAGAGGATTCATTACCAGAGGAGATAAGAAAGAACTGGGAAGCAGGGGGGCCAAATTGTGAACCTGGGTGATGTTGCACTGCGCCTGCAAAATGTGATGTTATCGTTAAAGAAATGGAGCCACATCAAATTTGGCGCAGTTACAAAGGAGCTAACAGAGATTAAGGAAAATATTGAAGTGTTAAACCTGCAAAATCCCTATGCAAATGAAAAGGAGGTAAGGGCTTTAATTAAAAGAATGGATGAACTGTTATATCGAGAGGAGATCATGTGGTTACAAAGGTCTAGGATTCAGTGACTGAAGGAAGGGGATCGAAATACGAATTTTTTTCATCGGACAGCGGCCTGGAGGGCAAAGAAGAACAAGATAAGGAAACTGAAGAATGACAGTGGGCAGGTCATACAAAATAAGGAGGAGATGGCACAAATGGCAAAAGAATACTTCCAGGAATTGTACACTGAGGACCCCAACATTAACCCAGCGCCTTTGCTGCAAATGATACAAAAGAAAATCTCTGATGAGATGAACATGGGTTTATGTAAGGAGTTCACGAACGAGGAAATATCAGATGCGCTGTTCCAAATCGGCCCTCTGAAAGCACCCAGGCCGGATGGTTTCCTGGCAAGATTTTCCCAACGAAATTGGGACATTTTGAAAACGGACGTGATAAGAGCAGTTAAGAAATTCTTTGACACAGGTAAAACGCCTCAAGGAGTTAACGAGACTTGCATTGTCTTGCTTCCAGAGACTGACCAGGCATAAACTTTAAAAGATTTTCGTCCAATAAGCCTCTGTAATGTGGTCTACAAAGTGGTTTCCAAATGCTTGGTAAACAGACTAAGGCCGTTACTACAAGATGTTATTGCTCCTACACAAAGTGCTTTCATTCCGGGTAGGCTCATAACTGATAACGCTATTATTGCTTTCGAAGCGCTGCATGGTATCCAGTCAGGAAATAAGGATTGCAAACATTTTTGTGCTACAAGTTAGATCTCACCAAAGCATACGACCGTGTGGATTGGAAATTTCTGGAGGGTTCGCTAGCACGGCTGGGCTTTCATAGTCAATGGATACAGTGGATTATGGAATGTGTTACCACTGTACGATATTCAGTCCGCTTAAACAATGAGTTGCTGGAACCATTCAAACCATCGCGCGGTCTACGCCAAGGTGATCCTTTATCTCCGTACTTGTTTCTTTTTGTGGCTGATGGTCTGTCGAGAATTTTGCAGAATGAGGTAGAACAGGGAGCACTAAAGGAACTAAAAATATGCCGGCAGGCACCAGGAATATCTCTTCTGTTATTTGCGGATGATACAATATTATTCTTAAAGGCGGATGAGGAACAAGCTAAACCAGTGAAACGAGCTGTGACAATGTATGAAGGTTGCACGGGCCAATAATTGATAAACCCAACAAAATGTTCTATGATGTTTGGGCCAAGCTGCAGTATGAATGACCAGAGACAAGTGAGGTCAACACTCCAAGTGGAAAGGATAGCGTTGGAGGGCTACCGATACCAGAAGGGCGAATGAAAAAAGGTAAATTCCAATCAACAAAGGAGAGGCTAGCGAAACGGTTCACGGAGTGGGCGGAGAAATATATTTCGTCTGGAGGAAAGGAAATCCTTATCAAATCGGTGGCGCAGGCCATACCAACATATTTAATGGGAGTGTTTAAACTGCTGGCGACCTTATGTGATGACTTGACACAAATGATTAGGTATTTTTGGTGGGGTGAAGAGGACGGACAACGGAAAGTGCATTGGATGGCATGGGAGAAATTACTGCTCCCAAAGTGTAGAGGTGGCATCGGTTTCAGAGATATGAGGCTGTTCAACAAAGCGTTGCTGCCTTGCTGGCCAGACAGGCATGGCGCCTAGTATTGTTTCCAGACAGCCTATGTGCACGGCTACTGAAAGCCAAATATTTTCCAAGGGGGATCTTATTGACAACCTACCATGTGCTAATGCATCGCCCACATGGAAAGCTATTATATTGAACATGGTTTGGACCTCCTTAGGCATGGTGTAGTCTGGTGTGTGGGAAATGGATCAAAAATTCAAATCTGGAGAGATGCGTAGCTCAACCGAGGTCCATCATTCAAATCAAGCCTAAAAAAAGGAAGATCTAGGTTACGCTCGTGTGACATCCCATGTCACGATTAAGGCCAAGCAAGTAATTAGAACCCTAAGGACATCACTAATGGAGCACTAATACTAATCACCCAAAAAGGAAAAACAGGAAAAAGAAAATAAGAAAAATAAAAGAGAAAAAAGAAAAAAACCTAGCTAAAACCTAACCCTAACCCAACCCCTAAGGAAAGTGCAAAAATTATAAAAGCACCACCCCCATATTTTTGCACCATTGCATTGCTCATGTAAAAAGGTAAATTTACAGTATTTTTCCAAAAATTTTGAACAAAGTTTTGAATGCCCAAAAATTCAAATTCAAATCTGAAATGCCTCTGTTTATGAATTTTATATGAATTTTTGGAAGCAAATTTAGAACTTCAAACTATAAGATGAAAATTAAAGCACATCATGCTGGAGCTCCCCATATTTTTATTTCAAATTGTGGAGCAGCAGAACTATGAATGTTTTCCAAATCTTCAAACCACAGATTTAAAAAATCGAAATTGACCTCCGATCATCTGTTGCCCACCGGGCAATGGCGGCCGGACCGCCGGTCCGGCCAGCCTCGGGCGCCGCCCCACGCGTGCCCCTGCCCCATTCCATCACCACGCCACCCTCCTACCAACTCCCAACCAGATTGGTACCCGCCGGCCAACAGGGGAGCGCCGGAGTTACTCCCTTCCGCCCTGTCCGCCTCGCCCTCTCGCCGCCGCCCTCCTTTTCTCCGGAATTGGCACGAAGGCCGAGCCCCCATCGGCCCCCAATCGCCTCAAACTAGTTCCCCAGCTCCCCCTCCAGCTCACCGCACCGCCAGCTCCTCTCCCCTTCCACCGCAGCTCGCACGTGAGGAAGAAACGCCGCCGCCGTCCGCCATGGCCACCCGCACCGCCTCCGCGTCGCGCGTCGCCTAGGAAGGTCGCGCCACCCTCTTTCTTTCACCAAACCGTGCGTGAGGCTCCCCTTCAGCTCCACACCGACGCACCTCCCTCCCTCTCGCAGCCAATCGTCGGGATTTTGGAGCAACCGCCGCCGCCGTCGTTCGGCTCCGCAGCCCCCTCCGTCGAGCCGCCTCCACGGTTCACCTCCACGCCGTCCGAGCTCACGCCGCTACTCCCCGTCGCGAGGTGAAGCTCTCCGGCCTTACCCCGCTCCCTCTCTCGCTCTAACCCGGACGCGCGCCGTCACCGGAGACACCACGGCCGCCACCGCTCGCCGCGGGCCCACTCCGGCCACCTCTGGGCCCTGCAACCGTGCCCACGAGGACCGCCGTCTCGTGCACGTCACCCCCACCGAGTTTCGAGGCATGCGCAGCCCTAGTGGCAATTTCTGTAATTATACCCGAACTTCATTTGAGTTTGAAAAATTCATATCTTCCGTTTGAAATGTCCACAAATTACAAAATAAAATGTTTTGGAAACTACAAAACCTTTACTTTCATAAAAGTAACATGAGCTGGCCAGATTTGGATGTTTTCATACTTTTACAAAAATGACAAAAGTCAACCCCTGAAAACTCAACTAGGTCATAACTTTAAATCTGTAGATCCAAAAATAATGCCACTTGGCTAAAACCTTCACCTAAGAATACATGAATGTCTGGCACTGGAAGATCTGCATTTCATTGCATAATTTTCAAGTTATTCCATTTCTTGCATTCTCTGTATTTAAATTTTAATTAAATCTGTGTAAATTATTTTTGCATGAAACTTGGTAATTAATTTCCTTCTAGTACTGTGCATGGGTAGAAAATTCCATGTTAATTTTTGAGCATGTTAAATAATTATTCTTGCTAACCCTAAATTAATCTCATAAAAGGTTAATTTCAGCACATGTATAATTGTAGTTATGCTTCTATAAATTGTGTTTTTGCATGCTTATGTAAATGTCACTTCCCAAAATGTCACTTAGCACTCCATGACAGGATTAGTAAGAAGAATTCATGTATTTCACGCATGTGTTAATTTTGGAATCAAATTCTTGTTTTAAAGTGCAATCGTCATCGCATGTGATGATAATCACTCAACCTTAAGAATCCCATTTGAATTGTATTTAAACTCTACAAATTCTTCTCTTAGATTCTGAAACTATGTGTTAACCACGGCATTCATGACATGTATTAAATTAATGCTCATATATTATTAAGGTTATACTTGTTCGTGTAATTAATTTCCTTGGAGAGAACAAGTGCTATGTTCATGCTCACTAGGGTTTTCACTAAACAAAGCTTTTGATTAACATATTCATATGCACCCTTACAAAAACAGCATACATGCATCACTCTCATCATCGACCTTGTGTTCATATTATTTATGCAACTGCATTTCATCTTCTAGGTGACGACGCCGAATTGATTCCGCCGGAAGAGACGATTGCAACACTCAACGCTTGTGAGGCTAGTGCTAACTTCGATCACTCTCAAGGCAAGCCCCGGTGCATTCCTATTATTTTGAAATGTCTTTCTTTTATCACTATCTTAAGGATGATGAATGTGCATTTAAGTTCTAGGAATTGCTTTGGAAATCCACGTGCATAAATCTCTATATGTCCTATGTAGAGTATGTGTCATATCTCCGATAGAAATGCTATGCTAGGCTTAAGGAGTCAACGATAGAATGAGGATCTCACTTATGGCTTATGATTAAATTTGAACATGATGAATTTGGTTAAAATTGAGAACACCCCATTGTGGCTCCGCGAACAAGTTTGAGTTGTGTACCACTTGCATACCTTTCTTATGGGGATTGGTAAACCTACGTAGCTTGTAAGTTGTAAAGCGAGCCGGATATCTCACTCGACCCGGAGGTGATGTGTATGGCACGGTGGTTGCACGGGTTGAGGACCGTTGGAGAGTACACGGGTTAAGCCTTGGGCGCGTTGTTGAACGGTCGCAAGGGGGACATGTACTCGGGGTCGGTGGCCCCGTGTTTTGCTTTATGATGAACTCGCGAACGGTGGCCATACGTGTTCTTAAATGATGCGTATGTCGTGCATTTGGGTCTTTTCCTACAGGATAATAATTCGATAATTATCGCCGTTTCCTCTCGGTTAATGAGTACTACTTGCTTTGAGCAGTTCGCAATGTGTAGTAATGGAAAGAGGATGAAGAGATTGCTGTCTTATATTTGATATAAATTTGTTTTGCAACTTCTTGTATTGCTAGTATGCTCACTAAAGTTTCTTTTATACAACAATCCTAGTAATTTGGCTAGATCCTAAAAGTGCCAACCTAATTAGCATAGGTGCTATTTATGCAAAATGCCAAGTTAAACCGGTCAAGCCCCATGCATCTAGGTGTCGGTCTTAGAAGGCCAATTTGACGGGTAAGACTTGAGGAGTATGCTAGATACTCGGGCTTTGTCACTACATGTTTATTTACAGGTTTCCCGCAAGCCGGGTTTTGCGATTGTTGTGGTAAGGTTGTGTGGGATGGAGAAGAGCCCAAAGAGTGGATCATTGAATGGGTCCCTAGCTCTCCGACCCATGATGAGTGAGCCATGGCCTAGGCCGGCATGGTTCATTTAAGTTATCTATGTATCGTCGAGTTGTGTACTTTCGCTTCCGCACTTTATTTCGAACAAAGATCATGGTTATGTAAACTTAAACTTTAAACCTAATGTATCTTTAATTTGGAACTCTATATTATAATCGAGACTTAACTATGTAAACTTGCAAATCGTGTATGTTTATTAATGTGATGCTATGTATGGTTGCTTCGTCAATCATCTCCCAAGGCGATCCGTACCATACTTAACTATCTTTCGAGATAGGGGTGTGACAGCTAGGTATCTCAACTCATCCGCAATGACATGAAAGAATGGGACCTGAATACCCTAAGTACTTGTATGTACCCACATGACATTGAGGAGGTGTTGAAAATTAGACTGTCGGATAGAAAACAAGATGACTACTTGGCTTGGAACTATGAGAAAACAAGAATGTTCACTGTCAGAAGTGCGTACAAGCTGGCACTACAAATTGCCCAGGCAGAAATCCATCAGCAAGGAAGTAGTGAGCATGCTGACGGAGAAAGAGCTCTATTTGGGAAGATTTTGTCAGCAGCAGTGCCCCAGAAGGTCCGAGTGTTTGCTTGGCGACTATCACAAGAAGGGCTTGCTACGCAGGTCAATAGGAAGTTTCGAAAACTCACTAAACTGGGTACATGCACAATTTGTGGTAGGGAGGAAGAGACAGGCTACCACGCTGTAATGAGCTGTACCAAGAGTGTCTCCCTACAACATAAACTTAGGAAAGAATGGGAATTGCCAGAAGAGGAACAACTACAATATACTGGTAGGATTGGCTTCTAATACTACTCAGTTCTGTGTCACAGCTAACGGGCGCCCGCCTTCTGCTGATTATGTGGAGAGCGTGGCATCTGAGGAATGGTATCGTTCATAGGAAAGGAACGGAGTCAGTAGTGCGGTCTACACGATTTTTGTTAAGCTACGCTGAATCTTATCATGGTGCACAAAAGAGTAAGCAAGGAAATGTTGATATAAAGGGTAAAAGTAAAGTATATGAGGTAGAGCCGAAAACCAAGAGGAAGCCATCAGGGGAAGAGACTGCACATCACACATGGAAACCGCCCCCAGCTGGGTGGGTGTCAAAATGAACTCGGATGCAAGCTTCTGTGTGCAAATAGGAAAGGCGAGTGCAGGAGTTATAGTCTGGGATGAAAGGGGCTAGGTCCTTTTGACGGCGTGGAGGCTGCTGAGGAACTGTGGGTCGGTGGTAGAGGCAGAAGCGGAGGCGTGTCTAGAAGGCGCACGCTTGATAGTAGAATGGGTCAAGCAACCAACGGTTATGGAATCGGATTGTGCTACCCTGATTCAGGCGCTGAAAAGACGATCCATATCGAGGGCAGCCTGGATAGGAACCATCGTGGACATTCATGCAGTTGGTGCTCTACTACCTGGCTGCTCCTTCGAACAGATTGGAAGAGAGGCAAACCACGTAGCCCACACCCTAGCGCAACAAGCGTTGCATAGACAGGAATGTTCAGTTAGACGCTTTGCTTACCCGGATAGCACTAGAACACGTACTGATACAAAAGGAGGCACAAGTGTGTGGTGGCACTTGTAGCCCTTCTTTGGATACGACACAGAGAGGTGCTTCATGTAGTACGGCCGTCATTTAATAAAAGAAGTCTTTACATCGCAAAAAAAAAAATATAGTTTACAAAAGAACACTGTAGAGATGCTGATCATTTTCAGCTTAAAAATAACAAATTTTGGTTAACATTTTTTAACATTAAAACAAAGTAAGTAGAAGACCGACACTTAAAAAGCATGAAACTTTGTTTAGCTTCAATATCAAAATCAATGTCATGTTCGCAGTCCAAGACCAGAGCAAGAACCTGATTGAGAAAGAGCCTCCTCCCATGTAAACAAACGCCATGCTGTTATGTCATTAAGAAAAGCGAATTAGGGGAAAGTTACCTTCTAGATGCTAGAATGCATGTTGTCTCCTTCCTAGTAGAGTACCCGATCCCATATCCCAGCAGGCAGCGAGCCCTCCATATGAACTCGAAGTTGAATGACAGATGATAAACTAGAGCCTGCTCCTTTAGAAGGAAGTAGCCGGCTCTCGTGCTTCTCATGCAAACCCCGTAGATAGTCAAGAGTAACACCACCATCTTCAGATCTTTTCCGAGCCATCATTCTTTTGTGGCAAGTGTCTGGGCTAGCTCTTAGATAAATAAAAGGGTTAATTTGATTCATGTCATTATAAATTTCACGGTTTGGAAATCTGCCATTAAACTTTCAATAATAGGGTGAGGGCCACTAAACTTTTGATCAAGTTGGAAATATGCCACTATCTACACTTTTAGACGTTTTTTTAGGCCTATTAACATGACTTCGTATTTTCACATGACCAATTTTGCCCCTACGTCATCTTCTTCACTCAGCAGACCCCTGTCGCCTTGCAAGCCTATATGCTCCACCTTGCAAGCCTGGATTTCGCTGTCATGGGCAACATAGGCTTCCGTAATACTACTCCGCTTCACCGAGTAGCTGGCCTCCACCTCACCATTTGTCGGTTTTTGCGCCGCCGCATCGTCGGCGCTGCCATATCTCCTCATCATTGAGGCCACTCCAAAGCCGCCCAGTCGCTCGATCGTGGAGCTTGGCCAGCTACCATGGTCGCAATACACACCAGCGGAAGAAAAATCAACTAATACTCATTATGTAGCCACAGATTCATGGGGAAATTCAGTCATGGATGTAGGCTAGGATATATTCAAGATGATGGCCAAAGGAATTGTAACAGAACATATCAAGGAGCTTGAATTTTATGGTGGCATTCGGTGAGCTTCCTGGAGACCTGGACGACGAGGTTCATTCCAAAAAAGAATGTTGGGAATGGAGGAGATAGATACAGTTCGGCCGCTGGATTTAAATGACTCTTCGGCTGCTCCTTCGAATGGAACGGCGTGCTCCCTGTCTAGCCGGCCACGGCGAGTTCGATCTGAGCCGGTTGAGCAAATTCACAAAAGAAGACAGGGGTGTAACAGCCCAAAAATATGTACCATAAATCTTGTAATAATAATATTCGAAGTTTGGAAATGATTCGACAAAATTTGCTTCAAATTCGAATTCAATTTGAAGGAGAAAATCAAGGAATCAATTCGCAAAGCAATGAATTCAAACCTACTCGCGTTCGGGCCGAATCTTCTTTTATCCACGCGGCCCACTTCTCTTCTCTTCCTCGCACCAGCCCAAGTCGCGGCCCAGCCCGACCCGAACAGGGTCGTCACCTTCCTTTTTCCCTTTCCAGCTCACCCGAGCGAGCGCGGCGCACGGAGCAGCTGCCACCTCGGATGAGTGGCGTTTAGCGCCGCCGCAACGGCCAGGGGCCCGTGCCACCAACCCCTCCGCCTTTTCTCGCCCTCAAAACCCCACCCGAGCCGCCGTTCCTCCCTCCTAGCCCCAAAGCCTAACAGCGCTGCCGCCTGCGGTTTTCTCCCCGCCATGGGCGAACTCCCGAGATAGTGGTGCGCATGCTGTCCCCCGTGCGCGGCGTGTGACGCTGAGTCCGTCCGTGCCTTTCGTCTCGCTAGAGGAGCCCTGGTGAAGAGGAGCGACGCGCGTGAAGTTTCCGGCGGTCATCTTCTCCGGCACCGTTCGTCCGTCAAGGTGAGGCTCATCACCTCCTGCTCCATGTCCTTGATCCTTCTTCGTTTGCCACACGAGCTCGAGCTAACCCCACTGCATTTGCCCATTGGTAGCCCTGGGAACGCGATTCCGCGTGGTCACCGTCCCTCCTCGTCACGTGCTCGTCGTCCGCCGCCGTGCTCATCGTCGCGCGAGCCCCTCCGTCCTCCCCGGGCTTCGCAGAACCTTGCTGGTGAGTGCCCGCAGTCTTCCCTCTCCTTTCCCCTCTAGATTGCCTGCGAATTCGTACTCCCCGTCGAGTACCGCCGTCGCGTCGCCATGGCCGCCGGTGAAGAGCCGGCTTGGTTGGAGCTCGTGCTCGTTCGTTGGTCCCGGAAGCTTCGTAGTTGTCCGCTGAAGCGTGTGCGTGCGTTAATTTGGGAAAAAGGTGGAGTTTTGCTATGACCCATGGGACGCCGTTGAGCCGCAGCTGCGGGAATCGCCGCCGGCGATGCTCCGGTGTACCTTTACGCTTGCAGTTAGCTCTGTTGGCTTTGCGCGAACCTGTGCTGCGTTTTGGTGTACACGAGGATGGGTTTGGTGCACCCGCGTGGCTTCCCCTTTGTGCACCGCCACCGTGAGCTACTCCGGCGAGCTCCTGGCTCGCCGCCGACAGGAGCTGGTGCTAGTGGGGAGTGCTGGGAGGTGTGCGCGTCTCGTGGCGAGCTCTCCGGTGGTCGCGGAAGGGCCGCCGGCGAGCCGTAGCGCCGGGAAGGGCCGATTCCGGCAGCCCCCGTGGCGGAGCAGGAGCGGCGCCGCCCCTCTCCGACGGTGCTGGCGTGGCGACCGACGTGTCGTGATTTTCTGCTGATGTGGCGCCACGTAGCGTAGGTTTCTACCGACGTGGCTACGAGGTGTCGTCCTGCGTGGCAGCTGCGTGGCATCCGCGTGGCAGAAGAATTGCCACGTGGTGCTGACCTGTAGAGTATTTAATCGACGTGGCGTCTACGTGGTGTTGACGTGGCGCCTACGTGACAAAGAATATTCCAGGGAATATTCCTTTTCTTTTTATTGGAGGAGTTTCCGCAGTTTGAGGAGTTTCCGCCGGAGCAGCCGTACGAGTACCCCGACCCGGCCCGGGAGCAGCCCTATCCGGGCAAGCCGCAATCCTTGACCACTCTTGCTCCTATTTAGTACTTGCATTAAATTGGACCATGCATGATTAATGGTTACTTGCATTTGTAGTTTCTCTATGCTATATTATGCCATCCTTGCCACTGTTTGCCATAGGTTGTTCTACTCGTTACTCGCGTGCTTAGTATTTGCTTAGTTGCTTAATTGAACCCCATGATGACTATACATGTTTTTGTGTAAAATAAACTGTAGGTGTTTTTTAGGTGTCGAGTTTCCGTACTAGATACCCTGTAGGACCTTTTGCGGGGGCGAGTGTGTAGGTGGTTAGGTGCTCGGGAGATTTCTGGGGAGTCTCTATTTGGAGAGTACCTGTTGCGGGTACAGATTGTGTAGGGGCCTTGGGTTTATGGGGCCCCTGTTGTGGTGACACTCGTTGTTGAGACTGTTGTTTTGAGGAGAGGGATGGTGACTGGCCCCGGCAGCTTAAGGACCGGTTCTTGTGCGTATGCCTCTCTTGGTCTTACTAGCATACCACGTGACTTGTATGGACGGGCTGGATCATGACACTTAGCGGAGGAATGGGTGGCCCGCCGTGGTGTAGAGATTAGTGGTAGTGGGTGTTGGAGCGTTTGTCTCGACCCACGAGTAGAGGATATCCCACCGGCCCGTGGTACGCCTTGTCACACCCTTCAGGACCTTCTTTTCCTATGTTGTGGTTAGAAGATCCCGGACTTGAGGGACGGGCACCACCCATTCGATGCTTTGTGGAGTGATCTTGTGAGTGTTGCTTTGCTTGGGCCACGACGGTGGTCTTTTGTTTGAGTACCTCTTCACGTGGGTACGGCTTGCTTACTCTCTGCAGAGATATATAAATCTATACGTATAGTCTAGCCCAAAGTATGGGTACTACCGAGAGAAATCCACTTGATTAGCATTTACTACTTCTCCCCTCCGATAGGTGTTTTACTTCCGGCTTCGAGCTGTGGTCCCGTGAAGGTGTGCGGGACATAAAACTTGACCCTTGTAGGATTGTGTTATTTCCTGCAAGGCCACTTATAAAATTTGACTAATAATAAAATATGATTCACATAGACTTGAGGAATAATGCTTTAGGAGCTAGCCCTTGCCTTTCCTTGAACTATCCCAACATGCATACATTGTTGCTAGGTAGTTTGCGGCTTGCTGAGTACGTTATGTACGCACGGCTTTATCACTTTGTTTTTCGAGACGCCGTTGCCGAGGAGCCGGCCGAGCCGGTTGAGGGAGCCGACGGAGAGGAGTGACGGTCTCGCCTACACTCGAGTCGCTTGTGGGTATGGTCTTCACCACGGTTCTTCATCGGAGATGCTTCCGCTTCGCTTCCGCTAGATTTCTACTTTGATTTCGCGATGGCCTACGTGCCACGCTCTTATACTCTTGAGATTGAGACTTATGCATAATAATAATGTACTTGGAGATTCTATTATCTTTCCTTGATTATTCTCTATATTTATGGTTTTTCTGTACTAACATGTGTTGGATATACGTGCCACACTCCTGGAAGTGGCATAGAGGTACAAAGGGTCCGGGTTTCACTTAGGTGAAATTCGGGTCCTCACGATTGGTATCGAGCCATACTTGACTCGTAAGAACGAGACCCATAGAAACTGGACGTAACCATAAGGACATGATCTAGATCTTTAATCTGCTAAACTCCTTTCATAAAACTTGGAAATCTGTCTTATCGTTTAAAGTTCTCAACGTAAGATATGACTGAATGGATAAGCCTTACTATGTTTGCTTGGATGAAAGATCCGCATACTATTCTTTTACTCATGAAGATTCTTTCAAGATTTGAAGAAAGTGTTGGATAACCCGTACTAATGGTTGGAATTGTGCCTTTGTTAACGGATGCCGAGAGGAAGGGGTCTACACGTACGGTTTGACCAGGCAGCTATGGAGGTTGACGAGCAGGCCCCCGAGAGGACGTTGCCGAGGCCGTGGCCGTGGCAGAGGTCGTGCAGCTCCCGCGGCCGCCGAGGGTGCCGCCGGACGAGGTCGTGGCGCCGGAGACCGTGGCCGTGGCGGAGGAGCCGTGGGTGCTCGTGGCGGAGGACGTGGACGTGGCCGCGGTGGAGAGGCACCACCGGGTCTCGCAGGCTGGAGAGCCGGAGGTTGCTGGACAGCAGGAGGCACCAGCCGCAGCACGAGGCGCCAGCCCAGCAGGAGGAGGCCGAGCAGCAAGAGATACCACCACCACCACCACCACCGCTCGGACTCTTGCTGAGGTGATGGCGATGCGGACCAACATACTCGGGAGGTCTAATGCAGATGCTGCAGCAGCAGCAGCAGCACTACGAGCAGGCTCCACAGCAGCAGCAGCGAGCACGAGTACCACGCAGGCCGCGAGTCGGTCGACATGCGGAAGGAGGCCTTCCGCAGACTTCAGCCGGACACGTTCTCTCCTTGCACAAACCCTCTCGGATGCTGACAGCTGGCTCGGGACGGTGTCCAAGCAGCTAGTGATGATGGAGTGCACCGACGCAGAGTGTGTGTCACTTGCTTCGTACTTGCTCGGAGGCGTAGCTAGCGCGTGGTGGGACACTTACGTGGCCAACCACCAGGACCCGAACAGTATCTCTTGGGATGAGTTTGAGCGGGAGTTCGGAGCTCGGCAAATCCCCAAGGGAGTGATGGACGAGGAAGGCGGACGAGTTCCGGAACCCGAAGATGGGAGCTATGGGTGTGCCCGAGTACTACCACGGGTGGACCGAGCTGTCACGCTACTCACCTCATGACATGTCCACCGAGCGGGACAAGATCTACTACTTCAAGCGGGGTCTCAAGGCCGAGATTGGTCCCCACGTGGCAGGGTGCTCTACCCTGAAGGAGCTATTGGATAAGTCTATTGAGGTTGAGGATAGCATTGAGAAGGTCAATAGGATTGAGGCACACAAGAGGACCGGAGGGCAGCTGGACCGTTTTGGAGGACAGCAGAGGCGAGGTTTATCGGGCAGCAGCAGCAGTTCACTCGTCCACCACAGGGGCGGTTTGGCGGTTCTACGCAGTTTGGCAGCTCAGGGCGGATGCGGTTTGCACCACAGGGTCAGCAGTACCGGCGTGCTCCAGCACCACGACGATCGAGGTTGGAGGCCCCCGAGCGGTGGGATGCCCTTCGCCAACAGGTGCTTCCGAGTACGGTCGGGCGGGACACAAGTTCTACGCGTGTCCCAACATGGGTCGAAGAGCTCCTACCATCTTCACCACACCTAGGCCAGCAGCACGGCCACCGCAGCGAGCAGCAGTTCCGCAGTGCTCCCCGTCCCGTGCAGTTAGCAGCCGAGACAGCAGCCGCAGCAGAGTGCTTCTCGTGCTAGACTTGACCACCTCATTGTTGAGGATGCACGAGCGAGCACCGGACGTCGTCCTTGGTGAGTTCCTGGTTAACTCTCGTTTAGCTTCTGTTCTTTTCGATATCGGTGTGACTAGATCGTTCGTGTCTTCTGCGTTCGTTGCGAAGCTTAAGATTCCTGTCGTCTTGCTCGATTTTCCTGTGCTCGTTATTTCTCCTCTTGGTACTTCAAAGTGTGTGACGGGTTGCCGTCGAGTTCGGATTCCGATTAAGGGTGTTCGGTTCTTGGCTGATTTGGCTCTCTTGTCGTCTTCCGGGATTGAGGTGATTCTTGGGATGGATTGGTTGACAAAGAACAATGGGGTGATTTATTGTGATGAGCGGATTGTGACCTTGGTGAACCACCGAGGAGTGGTTGTGTGTTTCACACCGGTTGCTCCTAAGTTGCCAGACACAGTTGTGTCACTTGCGGGGTTTGTCACTTGAGCAGATACCCGTGGTTTGTGAGTATCCCGAGGTCTTTCCCGATGATTTGCTAGGGCATCCACCAGATAGGGATGTTGAGTTTGTGATTGATCTTCTTCTGGCACGGCCCCTATTGCTAAGAGGTCGTATCGCATGTCTTCCGATGAGTTGGTGTTGCTTGAAGCAGGAGATTGATGATTTGTTGAGGAAGGGGTTTATTCGCCCAAGTGCCTTACCTTGGGGATCCCCTGTTCGTTTGTGAAGAAGAAGGATGGTACCGACAGGATGTGTGTTGACTATCGTTCCTTGAACGAGGTCACCATCAAGAATAAGTACCCCTTGCCACGGATTGATGATTTGTTTGATCAGCTGAAGGGTGCAAAGTATTTCTCCTCCATTGATTTGCGATCTTGCTATCATCAAATAAAAATCCGAGAGTGTGACATTCCTAAGACTGCCTTCGTGAGTAGGTATGGATCTTTGTTCCCGCTTTGTCAATTCCATTGTTATCTATCTCGCATGATCGCCCTTCCTTGAATTTTACTTCTTATCTATTCCTGGATAGGTATGGGCAGTTCGAGTTCACTGTTGCTTCCTTTGGCTTGACCAATGCCCCTCCCTACTTCATGAACATGATGAACAAGGTCTTCATCGCAGAGTTGGATAAGTTTCTGGTGGTTTTCATGGATGACATTCTTGTATACTCGAAGTCCACCGAAGAGCATGCACATCACTTGAGGGTTGTCTTGGAGAGGTTGAAGGCAAATCGGCTTGTATGCCAAGTTCAGCAAGTGCAAGTTCGGCTTGAGGAAGTGGCTTTCCTAGGGCATGTCATCAATGCCGAGGGAGTGTGTGTGGATCCTGGAAAGGTGCATACGGTTGTGAGTTGGAAGTCACCGCAGTGTGTCAAGGATGTGAGGAGTTTCTTGGGGATGGCTGGTTACTACCGTCGCTTTGTTGAGGATTTCTCTCGGATAGCTCGTCCCATGACGGAGCTCTTGCAGGATAAGGTCACCTTTGAGTGGACCCCGGAGCGAGAGAGGAGCTTTCAGGAGTTCAAGACTAGATTGACCACCGCACCTGTGCTCACCTTTCCGGATCTTAGTCGGGACTTCCGGGTGTACTCGTGATGCTTCCACTCATGGGATTGGTTGTGTGCTCATGCGGAACGAGAAGGTTGTGGCTTATGCTTCGAGGCGGTTGAAGACACATGAGAAGCACTATCCGACTCATGATCTTGAGCTTGCAGCAGCTTGTTCATGCTTTGAAGATTTGGAGGCACTATCTCATCGATGGCAGATGTGAGATTTTCACGGATCACAAGAGCCTCAAGTATATCTTCACGCAGTCGAGCTGAACATGAGGCGAGAGGAGATGGCTTGAGTTGATCAAGGATTATGATTTGAGCATCAACTACCATCCTGGCAAGGCCAATGTTGTTCCGGATGCGCCGACTCGCAAGGCCTATTGCACTTCTCTCATGACGAGTCGATCGGAGGTGTTTGAGGAGATGATGAGGGATGGAGTGGAGCTCATTCCCGAGGGCTATCTCTCGTGAGTTGAGGATCACGAGTCTTCTTGGAGATCGGATCAAGGAAAAGCAAAAGGTTGACAGTCTTGTGGAGTCAATCAAGGAAAGGATAAAGGAGGATAAGGCACCGGGGTTCGAGTGGATGGTGACGGTGTACTTTGGAACAAGGATTGGATTGTGGTTCCTGGAGGTGCAGGGATTAGAGATAAGATCTTGCGAGAGGCTCACTGTTCTTGCTACTCGATCCACCCGGGGAACACAAAGATGTATGAGGATCTCCGTACCGAGTTCTGGTGGGAGGGCATGAAGAGGGACATTGCTCGGCTTGTGGGGATGTGTGATATATGCAGGAGAGTCAAGGCGGAGCATCAAAAGCCGACCGGTTTGCTCAAGCCTCTTGAGATTCCTATGTGGAAATAGGAGAACATCGGCATGGATTTCATTGTTGGACTACCTCGCACGCCGAAGGGTCATGATTCCATCTCGGTGATTGTGGGTCGGTTCTCCAAGGCCGCTCACTTCGTAGCTGTCGGGACGGACTACCGTGTGGAGAAGCTTGCCAAGCTGTACATTGATAACATTCTCGAGACTACATGGGACACCTCTCACTATTGTATCGGATCATGGTTCTCGCTTGTGGCTAAGTTCGGAGGAGCTTGCATGCAGCTATGGGCACTCGCTTGGACTTTAGCACAACGTATCACCCTCGGACGGATGGTCGGACGGAGCGGCTGAATCGGACCTTGGAGGATATGTTGAGAGCTTGTGTGCTCACCTACAGCAAGAATTGGGAGGAGAGCCTGTCGTTTGCTGAGTTCTCTTACAACAACAGCTACCGAGGCGAGCATCAAGATGTCACCCAATGAGCTCTTGTATGGGAGGAAGTGCAGGACACCTCTCATGTGGGCAGAGGTTGGAGAGAGGTCTTTCTATGGACCGGATCTTGTGAGAGAGGCTGAGGAAAAGGTTGAGCAAGTGAGAGAGCATATCGAGTTGCTCGGAGCGAGCGGAAGAGCTATGCGAGATAAGAGGAGGAGACCTTTGGAGTTCTTTGTTGAGGACTATGTCTATCTCAAGGTCTCTCCACTTCGTGGGACGCGCAGATTCCACGTGCGTGGCAAGTTGGCACCAAGGTTTGTTGGACCTTTCCGTGTGGTGAGGAGGATTGGAGATCTCGCCTATCAGCTTGAGTTGCCGGGACACCTTGCCGGAGTGCATGACGTGTTCCATGTTTCGCAGCTCAAGAAGTGTCTTCGTGTGCTAGAGGAGCAGGTTGCACCAGAGGTGTTGGATCTGCAGGACAGCCTTGAGTACTTGGAGTATCCTGTCAAGATCTTGGATGTGGCTTTCAAGGAAACAAGGAGTCGCAAGATCAAGTTCTGCAAGGTGTTGTGGAGTAACCACATCGAGCGAGAGGCCACTTGGGAGATGAAGGATACCTTGAGGAAGGACTTCCCTCACTTGTTCGAGGATGAGGACTGAAATCTCGAGGACGAGATTCTTGTAAGGGGGAGTCCGTAACAGTCCAAAAATATGTATCATAAATCTTGTAATAATAATATTCGAAGTTTGGAAATGATTCGACAAAATTTGGTTCAAATTCAAATTCAATTTGAAGGAGAAAATCAAGGAATCAATTCGCAAAGCAATGAATTCAAACCTACTCGCGTTCGGGCCGAATCTTTTTTTCCACGCGGCCCACTTCTCTTCTCTTCCTCGCACCAGCCCAAGTCGCGGCCCAGCCCGACCCGAACAGGGTCGTCACCTTCCTTTTTCCCTTTCCAGCTCACCCGAGCGAGCGCGGCGCACGGAGCGGCTGCCACCTCGGACAAGTGGCGTTTAGCGCCGCCGCAACGGCCAGGGGCCCGCGCCACCAACCCCTCCGCCTTTTCTCGCCCTCAAAACCCCACCCGAGCCGCCGTTCCTCCCTCCTAGCCCCAAACCCTAACGAGCCGCCGCCTGCGGTTTTCTCCCCGCCATGGGCGAACTCCCGAGATAGTGGTGCGCATGCTGTCCCCCGTGCGCGGCGTGTGACGCCGAGTCCGTCCGTGCCTTTCGTCTCGCTAGAGGAGCCCCGGTGAAGAGGAGCGACGAGCGTGAAGTTTCCCGCGGTCATCTTCTCCGGCACCGTTCGTCCGTCAAGGTGAGGCTCATCACCTCCTGCTACATGTCCTTGATCCTTCTTCGTTTGCCGCATGAGCTCGAGCTAACCCCACTGCATTTGCCCATTGGTAGCCCCGGGAACGCGATTCCGCGTGGTCACCGTCCCTCCTCGTCACGTGCTCGTCGTTCGCCGCCGTGCTCATCGTCGCCGAGCCCCTTCGTCCTCCCCGAGGTTCGCAGAACCTTGCTGGTGAGTGCCCGCAGTCTTCCCTCTCCTTTCCCCTCCGGATTGCTCTGCGACTCGTACTCCCGTGGAGTACCGCCGCCGGTGAAGAGCCGGCTAGGATGGAGCTCGTGCTCGTTCCTTGGTCCCGGAAGCTTCGTTGTTGTCCGCTGAAGCATGTGCGTTCGTTAATTTGGGAAAAAGGTGGAGTTTTGCTATGACCCATGGGACGCCGTTGAGCCGCGATCGCGGGAATCGCCGCCGGCGATGCTCCGGTGTACCGTTACGCTTGCGATTAGCTCGTTGGCTTCGCGCGAACCTGTGCTGCGTTTTGGTGTACACGAGGATGGGTTTGGTGCACCCGCGTGGCTTCCCTTTGTGCACCGCCGCCGTGAGCTACTCCGGCGAGCTCCTGGCTCGCCGCCGACGAGAGCCGGTGCTAGTGGGGAGTGCCTGGGAGGTGCGTGCGTCCGTGGCGAGCTCTCCGGTGGTCGCGGAAGGGCCGCCGGCGAGCCGTAGCGCCGGGAAGGGCCGATTCCGGCAGCCCCGTGGCGGAGCAGAGCGGCGCCGCCCTCTCCGGCGGTGCTCGGCGTGGCGACCGACGTGTCGTGATTTTCTGCCGATGTGGCGCCACGTAGCATAGGTTTCTACCGACGTGGCTACGAGGTGTCGTCTCGCGTGGCAGCTGCGTGGCATCCGCGTGGCAAAAGAATTGCCACGTGGTGCCGACCTGTAGAGTATTTAATCGACGTGGCGTCTACGTGGTGTTGACGTGGCGCCTACGTGGCAAAGAATATTCCAGGGAATATTCCTTTTCTTTTTATTGGATTTTCCTGAATTTCCATAATTCATTTATCTTTGGAAATTCATATCTTTTTCCCTGGAGCGTCGGAAAAATACGCGGTCGGTTGCGTTGGACTCGAGCGACGTTCTCTACGCGTTAGTATAGCTTTTGGTCATGTTCTAGTACCGTAATTTCCATCGTTAATTCTGTTCTTTTTCCTATTGTCTCGTTTTGCGTGCCTAACCCCCGTTTCACGATCCGTCTATCGGACGGTGCCGAGGAGTTCCCGTCCGAGCCGCAGTTTGAGGAGTTTCCGCCGAGCAGCCGTACGAGTACCCCGACCCGGCCCGGGAGCAGCCCTATCTAGGCAAGCCGCAATCCTTGACCACTCTTGCTCCTATTTAGTACTTGCATTAAATTGGATCATGCATGATTAATGGTTACTTGCATTTGTAGTTTACCTATGCCATATTATGCCATCCTTGCCACTGTTTGCCACTGGTTGTTCTCATCGTTACTCGCATGCTTAGTATTTGCTTAGTTGATTAATTGAGTCCCATGATGACTATACATGTTTTTGTGTAAAATAAGTTGTAGGTGTTTCTTAGGTGTCGAGTTTCCGTACTAGATACCCTGTAGGACCTTTTGCGGGGGTGAGTGTGTAGGTGGTTAGGTGCTCGGGAGACTTCGGGGAGTCTCTATTTGGAGAGTACCTGTTGCGGGTACAGTTGTGTAGGGGCCTTGGGTTTATGGGGCCCCTGTTGTGGTGACACCTGTTGTTGAGACTGTTGTTTTGAGGAGAGGGATGGTGACTCGCTCCGGCAGCTTAAGGACCGGTTCTTGTGCGTATGCCTCTCTTGGTCTTACTAGCATACCACGTGACTTGTATGGGCGGGCTGGATCATGATACTTAGCGGAGGAATGGGTGGCGCGCCGTGGTGTAGAGATTAGTGGAAGTGGGTGTTGGAGCGTTTGTCTTGACCCACGAGCAGAGGATATCCCACCCGGCCCGCGGTACGCCTTGTCACACCCTTCAAGACCTTCTTTTCCTATGTTGTGGTTAGAGGATCCCGGACACTGAGGGACGGGCGCCACCCATTCGATGCTTTGTGGAGTGATCTTGTGAGTGTTGCTTTGCTTGGGCCACGACGGTGGTCTTTTATTTGAGTACCTCTTCACGTGGGTACAGTTGCTTACTCTCTGCAGAGATATATAGATCTATACGTATAGTCTAGCCCAAAGTATGGGCACTACCGAGAGAAATCCACTTGATTAGCATTTACTACTTCTCCCTCCGATAGGTGTTTTACTTCCGGCTTCGAGCTGTGGTCCCGTGAAGGTGTGCGGGACATAAAACTTGACCCTTGCAGGATTGTGTTGTTTCTTGCAAGGCCACTTATAATATTTGACTAATAATAAAATATGATTCACATAGACTTGAGGAATAATGCTTTAGGTGCTAGCCCTTGCCTTTTCTTGAACTATCCCAACATGCATACATTGTTGCTAGGTAGTTTGCGGCTTGCTGAGTACGCGTTATGTACTCACGGCTTTATCACTTTGTTTTTCGGACGCCGTTGCCGAGGAGCCGGCCGAGCCGGTTGAGGGAGCCGACGAAGAGGAGTGACGGTCTCGCCTACACTCGAGTCGCTTGTGGGTATGGTCTTCGCCACGGTTCTTCATCGGAGACGCTTCCGCTTCGCTTCCGCTAGATTTCTACTTTGATTTCGCGATGGCCTGCGTGCCACGCTCTTGTACTCTTGAGATTGAGACTTATGCATAATAATAATGTACTCGGAGATTCTATTATCTTGTCTTGATTATTCTCTTTATTTATGGTTTTTCTGTACTAACATGTGTTGGATGTACGTGCCACACTCCTGAGAGTGGCATAGAGGTACAAAGGGTCCGGGTTTCACTTAGGTGAAATTCGGGTCCTCAATTAGATCCTTATGTTCATTCCATTCATCCAGCTTGCTTCATGAACAGCACGAACAGAAACCTGAAAAATATCAAACATATTTGCTCCTAGAATGAGACAAATATAGACAATAAATGGATGAAAGCGAAATCAAAATATATCAAAGCTTTGGATACATATAGAAAAGATAGACCTACCATCCGGTCACTGAATACGCTTCTTTCCATCAGGCGAACAGGCTTTATTCCACTGCAGATTCTTTCTCTTGCATGACGCTCGTCACAAATACATAATTCTGGAAGGTGTATGCATACCTCTGCGGATTAGCATAGAAAGCATCAAGTATATTGAAGTGCTCAGGGCCAATATCCTGCCACTTTGGTATAGGTTCAGGTACTATTTCAACCAGATCACGCAGTTCAATGGTTTCATTCGCTATTCTCTGAAGGAAGGTAGTTTTTCCAGCACTGATATTCCCTTCCACACAAAAGGTCAGCCTCCTATTTTTAGGGAGCTTGAATGTGTCGGCATCTCTCAGCTCTTTATCAACACTCTCTTTAATGAACAAACTTATACTTAGCATGGATCTTGTGAATGACTACAAAACTTTGCAGGAAGTCAACCATCTTTGCATTGGACTTGCCAAAGAACTGGAAATGCTTACAAAACATCAGCCCTTAGTATGGATTACAATGAAATTAGATAAAATCTACATCATTCAGTGAAGAACACCAAAACAGTCACACGGAAGGGAGCCAAAATAAAGCCAGTCCACTGATGGATCAAATATTATAACTAAAATGCATTTATCCCACTAAAGACATCTGGCTGATAATATTTTCTTATTTACTCAGTGTACAACTAAAGGCAACCTCAATCATTGCCTGTTAGTAGCAACACCCGAAGCTTTCCCATTTTTTTCCCATGGTCCACCTTTTACATCATACTTGGATATTCCTTTCCTCCACTCCTAGCTTTCAACATAGCATCCATTCTACACCAGTTAAGGCACAATATTATATTCATATTTTTATGTCAGCGAATGCAACTGTCAACTATGAAAAAATTGTACTCCCTCCCTTACTAAATTGTTGTCGCCATTGACTTTTTCGTAATGTTTGACCACTCGTCTTATTCAAAAAAGTTTAAGAAATATCATATATTTTGTTGGAATATGATTAATCACTAAAGAAACTTAAAATATAGCATATAACTTTTTGTATGTGAAATTTTTTTTGAATAAGACGAATGGTCAAACGTTACGAAAAAAGTCAACGGCGACAACAATTTAGTAAGGGAGTAGTATAATTCAACCCCAGCATGGTTCAGCCTGATGTGATCCGTGCACATACTGTGGGAAAAAAGTTAATGGACCTTCAAATATTTAAAGCATGGCTGATTTACTTTGACTCAACAGTCAATGGACATGCCATCCACTGGGGAGGAAAGAACCTCTCCCATAAGTTTAGACAATATTATTTCTAGGAATCCACAAATTAACTGGATATTCACTTGCACGAGTAGATCATAAAAATCATAACCATGGACCATGTGAGAAGCTCTATATTTTTACTCTGGAAGGATATGGGAGCATTAGGGCCAATGAGCATAGTAATAGCAGCAGCACCCCGGACGTTCTTGCCCTAACGCATAAACCAAAACATCACAATAATCAACAACACATGGCATAAAGTGATTTTGCGTTCCACCAGAAACTGAAAAGAGCAATCAATTAGTGAATTCATGCAGTTGAAAGGAGAACCGTAATCAAATCAGACCAACAAAAGATTCATTCATAGATAATCGCTATCATTGGATAAAGCACGGAGAAACAAAGGGATCCACATATAGTGTAATTCATACTGTGTGTCGGCAGCTCAGATCTGCTCGCCGTATCATCCGGGCTCGGTGGGGAAGAACCTGAACCGCTTCTATTGTTCCCCACGGAGAAGGTCGTGCCCCGTGGATCTGCGCGTAGGTCGGACCACTCGCAGTAGCATAGCCGTCGCCGCTGTTAACCGTGGATGAGCAAGGATAGGAGGAGGGCGCACCGGACCCGTGAGCTCACGGGGTGGCCTCGTCCTCTCGATCTGCTCCGCACTGAAGACGTCGCTGCCTTTCCGTCCAGCTAAAACTTGGGGAAGGTGAAGAGATGCGGCTGCGGCGCAGTTGGGGCTTGGAAGCAGCGGTTGATGGCCCCGTTTGGGACAAGTTATTTCTGAAGCGATTCTGTAGGAAACCAGATCATGTAGGACATGGCTCGAGGAGAATCTCCTGTCAACATAAGCTGAGCGTTTGGCAACCCTGATTATTTCAATATAGATTGTTTGTCCTGAGAGTATAATGTTTGATATGCCCCCGAGTCTGTTTAGACTTGTTTGTCATAATATTTGTCGTGCATAAAAGAGTCATAAGAATGTCATAGTATTCATGATAAATAAAAGAGTCATAACAATTTCTTGAACTAAATGATACCATAATTTTTATATCATAAAGTTCACGAAAATACTACTCTATTGTCCAATAATCATGCTACCAGTGCGGCGGCAATAGAGTCGTGGAATGCTCCCATGTCGTACTCATCATCAGCGATGCTTACATTGTCATGAGCATCTTCTTGGATGTCGTCCTCATAGTTCTCGAAACCATCATCATATAAGCCACTATCAATGATAAAATTATGAAGAGCCATACAAGCAACTACGATCTGTGCTTGCTACTCTATGGGGTAGCTTGGCATTTGTTTCAAAAATGCGCCACTTATTTTTTAGAATTCCAAAGCACCTTTCAATTTCATGTCTAAGAGATGAATGTGCGTGGTTAAACACCTCTTTCAATCCTACAGGATTACTCTGTTGGAATTCAGGTACATGATATCGTTGACCCTTGTATGGAGCGAGGTAACCTTGCTTATTTGGATACCCTGAATCAACGAGATAATACTTTCCTGCATAAAAATCTTGTTAGTATAGTAATTAGAAAGGAAACATACAAAGGAAGGAAACATACAAAGGTATCATAATTACCCGGTGGTGGTTTCGGAAACTTATGAGCATAGGTTAGTAAAGTATCATTTAGTATCCGAGTGTCGTGAGCAGATCCAGGCCAACCAGGTGACAACAAATGTAAACCTGAAATCAAAGTCACACACTGTCATAATGTTTTGTGATGCATACCCAGGCCGACCAACATATTTGGGTGTTTCACTTAATGGTACAGTCACAGGAATATGAGATCCATCTATGGTGCCGATACAATCCTTGAAATGAGGCCAAAATCTAGGTTCCTGGAGTCTTTTGGTTTTATGATATCAGCTGCCATTCGTGTCACACATTCAAGCACCTCATTGAACTTTCTACTAATAGTCTAAGTGGAATGGTGAAACACATTCTTCATAGTGCGATTAGACTGAGGTGCACCACAAGTCCATAGAAACATAGCCAATGCTTCTTTACTACATAATTCCGTAGTCGACTTCAATCCATATTGCATTACCAATGTTTCATGTAGACGATGAAAAATTGTCCGCCTCATTCTGAACGTCTCATAACACTTCTCACTACCTGCAAGTAGTATTTCAATCCACACATTTCCAGGCATCCTAGGCACAGTTCTAGGCTTGTTGGACCGTAAATCATAATTGTCATCCATTAATTCCATAGCAGCATATGCCATCATGAAATCATCATCACTACTACACTCTTGCATGACCTCCTCTATTTCATCTACATCACTTGAGGTACTCATCTGAAAAATAATATAAAAGATGTATAAATCATCAAGCACCATATGCAAGATGCACCACAGAGGAAGGAAAGCTCCATGAATTATTAAACAATAGCAGGATACAAAGTGCAGCAAGACACAAAGCTTACAAAGTTCAAATGACAGAAAACAGTGCAAAGGATAGATAATTGCAGCAGGATACAAGTTCAAAGGTTACAAAGTTCGAAGGACAGAAAACAGTGCAAGGGATACATATTTGCTACATGTTACAGCAGGCCTAATTCTTGCTCTTGTTCTTGTCCTCCCAAGTCCTCCTAAGCCATGCAAGTCTCCCAGTTGCTATCTTCAAAGTGAGAAATACAGCACGATACTCCTTTTTAATTAGGAGTTGAGTAGCATAGTAGTGCTCATCACTACCTTCTTCAGCTCCAGACTGAATGAGTACATCCAACAAATGAGCTATCTCCTCCCTAACATGATCAACAACAATTGAGGTAGCAGAATATTTACTACTTTCCGACTTCTTCTCATATGCATCAACCAACCGCTTCATAAGACCATCTCTATATGTCTTCTTCCCCTTTTTATTATCCTTCGGAGAAGCACCATGAGCAGCAGGTCATTTCTCAGCTGAACGTTTGCCAAGTACAGGTGATTGTGTGTCATTGCTTGGGATATCCTAAACCTCATTTCCAGCATCTCCAGCCCCATGTCCTTCTGTAGCAGCAGCACATGGTGCACTCATACTACCTCCGGGAACAAACGAGGTTGCATTTGTAACACAAATACTATCAAATAATATCTACATCTCCTCTTCAAACTCAAGGGGTGTTGTTTTGAATAGTAAACATCCTGGCATAGCCTGAGAGAAACAAAAATGTATATTAGAAACAAGATTCAATAGCACTCACCATAATTTGCATAAATAGAAACATAATAAATAACACTCACAAAATTTTGCTCTTCCCGCCATTCCTCGGTTGCAGCAATACATCCGGAAATAGGATCTCTTCCTAAACCAGATGCTTTTATGTTCAATGTCTTCCACTGTGTATACATCCTCTTCAAATTGTCCCATCTGTTCTTATGTTGGTCACGGGTGTATACCCTCTTTGTGCGTTCAGTGAACTTTTTCACAAGATTGGCATATCCTAATGCATTCAAGCAATGTTGTGGCCTATTATTAGCTCTAACTTCTTCCACACAGATGTCTAACCAAATCTTGTGCACCCATGAGTCCCATTTTGCCACTACCTTGGCCATCCTATGAACTGCAAATTCAACTACAATATTTTGTGTAATGTACGCCTAGATCCATGCAATTAACATAGCATAGTACCTTGCAATTATCATATAGCACGAGACCAATTAACAGAGGAAGAGCACTAGAGCTAGTACCTTGCTCCTCGGCGAAGCAGATAGCACGAGCTCCTGGTGGTGGCGCGGCTGCTGGTGGCGGCGCGGCTCCCGGGCGGCAAGGCTCCCTGGTAGCGGCGAATCTCTTGGCGGCGTGGCTCCCTGGCGGCGTGCCTCCTGGCGGCGAACGGACGACGGAGGGCGGTGCACACCAGCAGCAGCGTCGATTTGAGGCGGCGGGACGGCCTGGTTGCGACCCAGCGGCGCACGGCGGCTTGGGGAGAAGACCTCCAACCCTAGCTCATTCGTGCGAAGAAGCGTCCGTTCCGAGCGAAAGAACGGTTCGGCCGGGCTCCAAGGGGTACTTCGATGGCATTTGCCCGAGAGAAACAAAAATGTATATTAGAAACAAGATTCAATAGCACTCACCATAATTTGCATAAATAGAAACATAATAAATAACACTCACAAAATTTTGCTCTTCCCGCCATTCCTCGGTTGCAGCAATACATCCGGAAATAGGATCTCTTCCTAAACCAGATGCTTTTATGTTCAATGTCTTCCACTGTGTATACATCCTCTTCAAATTGTCCCATCTCGTTCTTATGTTGGTCACGGGTGTATACCCTCTTTGTGCGTTCGGTGAACTTTTTCACAAGATTGGCATATCCTAATGCATTCAAGCAATGTTGTGGCCTATTATTAGCTCTAACTTCTTCCACACAGATGTCTAACCAAATCTTGTGCACCCATGAGTCCCATTTTGCCACTACCTTGGCCATCGTATGAACTGCAAATTCAACTACAATATTTTGTGTAATGTACGCCTAGATCCATGCAATTAACATAGCATAGTACCTTGCAATTATCATATAGCACGAGACCAATTAACAGAGGAAGAGCACTAGAGCTAGTACCTTGCTCCTCGGCGAAGCGAGTAGCACGAGCTCCTGGTGGTGGCGCGGCTGCCGGTGGCGGCGCGGCTGCCGGTGGCGGCGCGGTTCCCGGGCGGCAAGGCTCCCCGGTAGCGGCGAATCTCTTGGCGGCGTGGCTCCCTGGCGGCGTGCCTCCTGGCGGCGAACGGACGGCGGAGGGCGGTGCACACCAGCAGCAGCGTCGATTTGAGGTGGCGGGACGGCCTGGTTGCGACCCGGCGGCGCACGGCGGCTTAGGGGAGAAGACCTCCAACCCTAGCTCATTCGTGCGAAGAAGCGTCTGTTCCGTGCGAAAGAACGGTTCGGCCGGGCTCCAAGGGGTACTTCGATGGCATTTGCGGGTAAATAACCCCGAACTTTGTGGGCTCTAGATTTCCAACGCGCTGCGTTCCGAAACTATCGAGGGTGGAGGTGGATTACGCGTTACAGTGCATCCGGACCCCCGGGCAAACAATCGTGTGCGTTTCAAGCTGTACCGGAATCGACCCGGTTGGCAACCTTTTGCGCTTATATCCAATGGAATCACCCCGGAAGCTGTCCCAAACGGGGCCGATGTCGTCGGCAGGTTTGGAGGCAGCGGTTTTCAGGTTTGGATTAGAGGAAGCGTCACTTGGGCCCTGTTCGTTTCCGCCACTCTAAATTTTAGCATTGTCACATCAAAGAGAATCTTACTATTTATAAATATTTCGATCAATTTAATGACAAAACCCTTTTGACTGATTGATGCTAATTTTCGAGATGAATCTAATGAGCTTAATTAATCTATATTTTACTAAAGTGATGCTATAATAACCGTTTTCTAATCATGACTTAATTAACCTCATTAAATTCATCTTGTGAATTAGTCTAGGGGCTTGTAATTTATTTTATCATTAAACTTTATCTAGTACTCCTAAATAATAAGATTCTTTTGTTGTGACAGCTATAAAGTTTATACCCCAGAAACGAACACACCCTTGGACTTGGATACGGACTGAGATTGCGCAGGTTCTTTGAACTTTGCAAGATACGACCGACAGGTTTTCGAGGGTAAGGTGTAGACGACACCTTCGTAGACGAGAAAGGAAATAAGGAGTCCGTTTTGTAGACAGGAAAGGATAAATGACGGATGACGGGTTTTAGTGGGGGTCGTAGATGACCTCACCGGGATTTATGTATTGGGTATAGAAATCATAGGCGGTGATGGTGGATAACTATAAAACGTTCATAAGGGTATATTTGTCTAATTATTTTGTAATGGCATTGGTGGGTAATTTATTTTTCTTTTTTCTCCCATTAACGTGGTAATTTTAGGTCTTGAGAGCGAACGTGGTGGCTCCGTTTCTTCATATATATATATATATATATATATATATATATATATATACCACTCGTTACCAGGGATCCAAGATTATACGGGAGACTCGAAAATATTTGGGTTACTATTCAAATTCGTGATACTATTCAAATTCTGGTTACTATTCACGTTACTTGTTCGAATTCGTGTATATTAGGTCGCTTTCAGGCGACTATTAGAGTTTCGTTACCCTGCAATTTAAGAATATTAGGTCGCTTTCAGGCGACTATTAAATTTTCGGTATTATGTGATTAGCTGCTCTAATTTATTCTTTCTTTTTACAGGATCGGGCTCGGTTGGCGAAACCAAATCCGACAGCCGGTAAGGTGTGCAACGATTATTTGTAAAAATCCTACTCGGTACTCACCATATTTCTTGCTAGTTTGTTTCGAAGTAACAAAGTCTTTCCCTACGTTCTCTAGTTACCAGCATATGTGATAAGTTTTTATCGTCTTCCCAGACAGTTCCACCCGGAGGGAACACTTCTCTGCGGCCACACGGTCCTTACTACCCTAATCGGGGTTTAACTTAGGACTACCGCGGAGGTTTCTCCTATAGGATCCCTAGCATAAAAACTCGTCTCATATGAAAGTACTTAGATAAACAAGAGATTTTCAAAGACAACACTACTTCATTTCCACAAACATAGGTTACATATGGTTTTCCCTTTCGGGAACCCCCAAACACCTACACACGAAGGGAGGATTACCTTACAGCGGATATGTTACAGTGGCTTTCTTCAATATAGCTATCTTACAATGGTGGTTTATAACTGGGGATGTGGAGAGGGAGTGCTCTCTAGAGGCTTTCGCTCTTCCCGATGGATGTGGTGCTTGTTCGTGTTCTTCCGGTGTCTTCTCATCTGCTACCCGGCGTCTTCTTTTATAGCCGGAAGAGGAGCCTTCAATTATTTAGTGGTACTGGCGCACTCTCCTTACCGTGGCTTGGAATCTTTACTCGTGCCAATAATCGGTGTACTACCGGAGGCACCTTCGTCTTCAATTATTGGTCTTGCGTCCTTGCTTGCCGGTTGCTTCGTGATTAAGTCTTCCATATAGTACGCCCGTGTGTCCTTGGTTGTCGGGTCTTAGATAAGGTCTTCCACGCCCGAATTATTGATAATACTATTATCAATAGAACTATATTAGTATTATTTATCATTCTTCCTTTTGTCCATGACCTCCTATGTCCATTATGTCTTCATCTGAAAATGGTATTTCAAATTTTGATTCATATACTTTTTTGAGTTCTTCAAATTTTTCATTCATTTCCTTTTTTATTTCTTGCAAAATGTCTTCTTTGATATCCTTTTTCCATTGTGGTGATATTAATTCAAATTTTTCTTCAATCTTCCAATCAATATATTCGCCATCTAAGGGATCAATTCCTTTCGTGAGGCATTCTTTGTATGTAGGTTTATTCAAAATATTCTCTTTTTTTATATTCAGCAAGGATGAAGATGTTGATACATTCTTGCCTTTTGCCGATCTGAATTTTTGCATATATTCTTTAGCAGCTGGTTCAACATAGTAATTTATTCCCAACCGTTTTTTGGCTTGATTCGGAGCTTCTTCGATATCCATATATTTTTTCCAGGATATTCCTCCAGTATATTTTGCGTCAATTTTCTGGCTTATGACTTCTTCAAATGTTATATATATTCCAGGTTTATTTCCTTCAAAGATGACATAAATAGGCTTCTTCTCTACAGAGGAAAGACCTTCATCTTTAGGCATTGATTCATTAATCATATTAAAATATTCAGCAAGGCTATTTAGTATTGATAGCATATAGCCTCTTTCTTCTCTTTTATTATTGTATTGATACCAGAAATTATCTAGTATGCATTCCTGGACTTCATCTATAATGATATGCTCTTTTGGCTTGAATTTGAAAGTATTTGGTGGGAAAATTTTTAACTTATTCTCAACTCCAAAGCTGAAGGATTCCACCCCCATATAATTCATCGACCTCTTCATTCCTGCAATATGGATGATCGAGAAAATAAGTCAGCCAATATATTATCCTTTCCCCTTATATGTTCAAAAACTGCTTTATAACCATTTCCAGTAATAATATCTTCAAATAAGACCCATCTCCTAGTGGAACTTTTCTTGCTATTAATTTGATTATGGTATTTGCATATTGCTTCACAATCTGTCCTAACTGTAAATTCTTTAAATCCTAAATATAATCTAAAGGAATTTATTGCATGTATTATAGCCAGAATTTCTCTATCAGTATTATTTACTTGTCTTTAACTTGTAACTTCCTGAGGCATATCTACATATCTTTTCTTCTGTTTTTGATGAATATTTATTAGGCTTTTGTTTTAGTATTGCGCCCCAACCTTCCATAGAAGCATCGGTTTCAATGATGAAATAATTTTCATCTAAAGGTAACTCTAAAGGTTTAAGATTTTTTACTCTCTCTTTTATTGTTTTGACTAGTTTTATATCTTCCGAATTAAAGTATCTTTGTCCATTTTTCCTTAGTTTTGCATACAATGGTCCGGCGAGTTTTGCTAAATTATCTATATAATTTCTTGCATAATTTACTATTCCTAAGAATTGTTGTAAAATCTTTTTGTCATTCATGACATCAGGAAATTGTAAAATCTTTTTGCTATATGATCTTGCAAATATATCTTTCCTTCTCCAATTTCATGACCTAGAAAATTTATCTTTTCTTTGCATATTTCCATTTTCTTTTTAGATAATATTAATCCATTCTGCTCTACTTTTCTAAAAAATATTTCAAGGTGAGCTATATGCTCTTTGTAGGTTTTAGAAAATATTAACAAATCATCTATATATACTAGTACAAAATCTTGGTGTTCGTTGAAAATATTTTGCATCTTTCTTTGGAATAGTGCAGGTGCATTTTTTAGACCAAGTGGCATTACAAGCCATTCAAAATGTCCTTGAGGGCATGTGAATGCAGTCCATGGTATGGAATCTTCATCCATTTTGACTTGCCAAAACCCGGCCTTTAAGTCAAACTTTGAAAAATATTTACTACCTTGTATTCTGTTAATCCATTCTTGTTTATTTGGGATGTTATATGCGTCATCTATTGTATTATCATTTAGACGTTTATAATTTATTACCATTCTTGATTTACCTCTTACTATTTCAGAATGATTTCTTACGATGAATGCTGCAGATCTATGCGGACTTCGGCTTTCTCTTATGGCTTTTAGTTTTAACAATTCTTCAACATGCATTTTAAATTCTTCTATATCTTTCGGAGTTGATTCTATAGGACTGGTTTTGATTATGTAATCTGGATTTATTATGTTTATTTTACATACAATAGCATTTCTATCCCAATGTTTCATAGGTATTTCTCCAATTATTTGAATATCTTCTAATCGTTGTACAATTCTTTCTATATCCTTTTTAGATTTAATGTCCCTATACCAATTTGGAGCAAATGATTGCAATCCTATGCATTCTCTCGTTATTGTTTTCCACGTAATATGTTTCGATACTATTACTAATTTCAATTTCAATATTCTTTTCAGGGATGCTAAAACATGGATTATTATTTTCAAGATTAGTGTTAACATTAGAAATTTGCCTAGTTCCACCACGCTTCCGCACTTCTGATATGTATGGCACATTGTCTTGGTATGGAATGAATGTAATTCCTTTTTCATGTATGATAGTTGTTTGTAATGAGCGTTGTAAAAACCTTAGTCCTATTATCATATCATCATTTATCATTGATAAGTCTCTTATTGTAATTTCATCTATGATATACTTTGTTCCATTTATAGAAACTTCAATGTTGTATGCTAGCTGATTGTGGATTTTTCTTATTCCCGACATATCTGTGGATATTTCGGCTATTTTATTATCTATTGTGTGTACTAACTCAGGGCATCTCACGAAGTATTTGTCATGAATAATATTTTTGGTGCAGCCTGTATCTACCAAAGCTAATATTTTATAAGTGACATGAGGTGTTAGTTTTATTTTCACTGGAATTCTTATACCTAATATATCTTTAAATGGTAATCTAACAATATACTTATTTCCAAAACTTGTTATGACTTCATTTAGCTGTATTAACTTATTACTTTTGCTATTTTTCAATGTGATGGATTGTTCTTGGCATTCAATATTCCTTGGAAGTTTATCTTCCGGAAAATTTTCATTTTCTAATTTAATCTTTAATTCTTCTAATTCTACTTCTATTTTATTTAATCTATTTTCTAAGATCCTAACTCTATTAGATAGAATCCTATCATCCGATTCAAGTTCTATCTCTTTTCTCCATTTTTGTTTCTTTAATTTCAAACATTCTGCGCATGCTTGTTTTAGACATATGCTACATGTGGCTCTATTTTCTTGACTTGGGTAGTATATGCAAAAGGCGCATTTGATATTATAGTCTCCTTTTCCTCTTAGCCAATCATGGTCACAAATTGTTTGATTCATCATTTCTAATTTTAATCCAGCTAAGTCTTCTATTAGATCTATTTCTTCATCACTTGAGCAGTATTCGGCCTCATTATTTTCAATTTCATCAGTTTCTATGATTGAGTATATTGACTCATCATCTTTGATTTCGTCGTCACATACCAATATATTTTCATTTACACTATCTATTATTAAGACTCTTTCTTGTTCTTCATATTTGCTAGAATATCTTTTCTGATCTTTATTTGGGCATGTCTTGCTTAGATGGTCCGGTGAATTGCATATGAAACATCTACATGTTCGGTCATAATTTTTTCTTGGATTATATCTTCTTACATTTCTCTTATGTAAAAATGGCGCTTTATTATCTGATCTTCTCAGAAAATATCGTTTCTTAGTCCTATAGCTTTCATTATTCTTTCTCTCGTGGTCTATGGTATTTCTTACTTCTAGGTCTCTCTTGTCCATAATGTAATGGTATTTGAACTATTTTATTACAAAAATTATAATCTGAATGTTTCATTGATCTTTGAGCTTGTATATTAGTGCATATTTTCTTTAGTTGTTTAAAAACAAAGGTTATAGCCTCGAGATATATTGATTACTGCACCTTCGGTTTCTTTCTTATATTCCTCGAATATCATGCTTCCTAAAGGATCAGGTAATTTATTAAAATACCTTTCAACTATTCCTTTATTATAACCTTGCTTTGCAGTAGTAGCATTATATAGATAATGTTGTGAAAATTCTTTTATTCCTCTCCAATTAGTTAATGTTAATTTTTCAATTTCTCTTAGTCTTTCATTTTGTAATGAAGTATATCCTAACTCTGGATCTTCTGCTATAACTATATTTGAGATAATGTTAGCAAAATTATTTGGATTACTTCCTGCTCTTTTTAATTCTTCATAAAGATTAGGGTTACTTTCTACCTATATATATATATATATATATATATATATATATATATATATATATATATATATATATATATATATATACTATATTACACCCGGGTGTAGAATAGCTTATTCTACACCCTGGACCCAACCCAGCCAGCCAACCAGGCAAACCAGCACAAGCCGGTGCGGCCCAACCAACCGGACGCGCCACCGACTCAACCCCCTCGTGTTACCGGGCCCGCAGCCCCATTCGGGCATGACCCGCAACCCACCCGCAACCCGCCGCCCGGGTATAAATATGCCCAAACCCACTCCGGCCCCACCAATCAATTATTTGCTCTCCACTTCCCACGCAACGCGCGCTCGCGAGAGCGGAGGCGGTTCTGCGACGAGCGGAGGCGGTTCCAGCGAGGCGGCGCAAGAACCGCCGCGATTCGGTGCGGCCGGCAGCGGCGGCGGCGGCGATTCCGTGCCGAGGCAGCGAGGCGGCGCGAGAACCTTAACCCTAGCCGTCGTCGACCTCGAAGCGGCACGACCTCGACCTCGACGCCTTCGTCCCCAACCGCCGCGACCTCGTCGGCTTCGTCTTCTCCAACCGCCGCGACTTCGACGCCTTCATCCGCAACCGTGGCGACCACGTCGGCGTCGTGTGCTACCGCCGCGACCTCGACCTCGACACGGTCGTCTAACTTCCACGACCTCGACCTCGACGCCGTCGTCCCCAACTCCCGCGATCTCCACGGCGTCTTGCCCGGACTAGTAGAATAGAGGCCTTCAATATCGAGCGAAAACTGCCGCGAATATCGGACAAAAAGTCCCCTATTACGTAAACGTTATTAAAAATCGAGGTGTTACAATATCGGACAAAACGCCCGCTATTGTTGTGATATAGAAAAAAATAAAAAAAGAAGAGAAAATAGGGGCCCGCCTGCGATGCCGACCACGACCCACAAAGCCCGTTCCTCGGGACGACCTCGCCGCATCCGGCGCCGGGGAGGGGCAGGGCGCGGCCGGGAGCCGGATCCGGTGTCGGGGAGGTGCGGTGTGTGGCGGGGAGCTCGATCCGGTCGCCCCACCGCCGGATCCGGCACCGAGGAGGGGCAGCGCCGTGTCGTGTTGCTCGGGGACGGGCGGAGGAGGGGCTCGGTGAGGTCGGAGAGGGGCGGTTCCATGCCGCGTCGTCGGGAAATGGCGGAGGAGGGGCGCGGCGAGGTCGGGGAGGGGCCGCGCGGTGCCGCGTCGCCGGGGAAGGGCGGAGGAGGGGCGCGGCGAGGTCGGGGAGGGGCGCGCCGTGCCGCGTCGCCGGGAAGGGCGGAGGAGGGGCGCGGCGAGGTCGGGGAGGGGCCGCGCCGTGCCGCGTCGCCGGGAAGGGCGGAGGAGGGCGCGGCGAGGTCGGGAAGGGGCCGCGCCGTGCCGCGTCGCCGGGGAAGGTGTCACGTCCCAAAATCTAGTTTTGGAATGTAAACCGCTTTTTAATGAAATCCTTTATTTTCCCCCAAAAAGAAGGCTAAATTGTTTGAATTTATAAATTTACCAAGGATTTGTTTTATTGTGAAAGTGTTTTATTTAATAAATGCATTTAACTTGTGAAAATGATTTATGTAACGAATATAATCAATTTATGAAAAATAACCTATGTTAAGAAAATGCCTTTGATTGTGAAGATGGCTCATTGAATAATTGCCTTTGATTTACTTTACAAAATACATATGATTTATAAAAGAATTTATTTAATAATAATTTTTTTAGTTTAAAAAATTTTATTTTGGAGTACCAAAGCATTTTCAACAAATAAAATGGGGTTTAATTATCTTCGATTAAATTCTTTTGGAAACCACCTATTTTTACTCTGTTTTAACTATTTTAAACTAAATATAAATTAGGTTATATTATTTAAATAATGTGTGTCGCATTCATGTTGGATTAATTGCACTCGGTTTTATTGTGTGAAAAATGTGTTGCAAAACTCGATTAGAAATCGTTTCGATGAGCATATAAAATAGGAAGAAAAAGAAAAAAGTAAAAATAAAAATAAAAACAAAATGAAAAGCCCAAAGACCCCTGGCCCAAAACCTCTCTTCCCCCTCCCTTCCTTTTCTCTTTCCCGGCCCAAGCCCGACCAAGCAAGGCCCACCCCCGGCCTTCTTCTTCCTCCGGCCATCCCCAACCCGGCGCCCCAAATTTCTCCCTCCCCATTCGAATCGAGCGCCCCCACACGCCCTCCGGCGTCGGCCCGACACCGTGTCCGCGATCACCGCCCCTCTTCATTCTCCCTCGCGCATCAATTCGACGAAATCGCATCGCATTAAGGTCCCCGTCGCCGGGGTGGAAACTCCGGCCGCCATCACGGAGACCCCCTCCCTTCCCCGCGCCATGCCGTGCCCTCTGGCTATAAAGCTCGCACCCCAACCACCCCGCACCCTTTCCCACCTCACGCTCGAGCTCCCTCGCTCCTACCCCACGCCGGCGCCACCGCCGCGACCCGCATCGCCGCCCTCCGTCACGAGCTCACCCCCGACCACTCCCGGCCTCGCGCGACCCCGGGACGGTGTTCCCCATTACCCACCGCCCCCACCGGGACCAACGCCATGCGAAAAGATCCCCGGACGGAGACGAGCTCCGCCGCCTCGTCGCCGTCAAGCCGCCCCGTCCTCTTCTACCCGCACGCGACCCCACGGTGAGGATCCCCGTGCTCCCCTCTCCATTTTCCCCCTTCCGCCACCCAAACCGGCCACCGGAGTGCCGATCCTGCGAGCTCCGGGCACCGCCAATGGCGCCGCCGCCTACCCCGTCCCCCCCTGCGCCGTCCCATTCGAAATCAAGGGCCCAGATTAGAAAGGGGCCAAACCCCTTCATAATGGTCCACCGTGGACCTATGGACCTCGGGTCCACGGAGCCCATGCACCCGGTCCACGGGGTTTTCCACTTATTTTGATTCCTATATTCCCTGGATAGTGCGCACTTGCGGTTTAGTCCCCGGTAAATCTTTTAATCACGTATAGGTCCATATATTTCGCATAATGACCCTCGCTTCGGAAAATATGTAGATTTTACATTCTAGCCCCTGTATTTTGTTAATTTTGCGCGCTTATGTTTCCCTGAGAGGTAATTTTACGCGCTAACCCCTGTAGTCTACGGTTAATTACGACTAGGTCCTTTATTTTATAAAATAAGCTATAAGCTTTGTTTTAATTCTATTTTAACCCTAGTCTTTTGCAATAAACTTTATATTTAAATTGTAATTTAATTTTAAACCCCTAAACTGTTGTGTAGTCATGTTTTGGCCATAGTACCTTTTACATAAACACCCTCGGCCTTTTTGGAAATTACGTTTTAGCCCCTATTTACTCAAATAACACTATATCCCATACTTGTCCAAAAACAACCTTAGTGTTTTATAAAATTATATTTTAGCCCTTATCCCTTTTACACTTTAGTCCCTAAGCTTTTCCATATTTACAAATTAGTCTCTACCATAGCTATTTTTGCGTTTTAGCCCTCGAAACTCCAAACCTTCGTAACTTCTCGCTCGTAGCTCCGATTAAAGTGATTCTTGCGCTCACGGAATCGTAGCAATGCGTACGTTATTTTAGTAATGCTTTTATAGTCTTTTTGTATGGTGTATTGTTCTGTTTCTTAGTTATTTGTGTCTTTATTTGCATGCTTGATTGATGCGACATAATTAGAAGACGATCGAAGCACGGGATTCGAAGAGCAAGAGTCGAAGATATAATCGGGAGCAAAGAGAGAAAGAGGCAAGTGTCCTTGACGCATCTTGCACCTATTTCCTTTTCTATCTGCACATGCTTGCATTGCTGTGATCAATATGAATCCTATGTGTCATGTCTTGTTCCATACTTGTCCTTGTCGCTCGGGTGGTATTAGTTGTATAGACTTGGGTAGACTCATGCTTAGCTTGCTTTAATTGGGTTTAAGACATGCTAAATGTCAATCTTGTTAATGATCCAGTTGAACATAATGATTATGGTTGCCTATTAATTATTGAACATTGATTTTGGTGACGGGTGGAGGAACTATGGTGGGGTGTACCGGTAGTTCCATGGAATACTATCACCCGAGC